>CP139508.1:270302753-270902753 GCA_021014915.2 Artemisia tridentata subsp. tridentata
TGCCACGACTGCCATTAAGAAGATCAAAACCATCCAACTCTTTGACGAAACAAGTGTATTTTCTGAAAGCAACTTCAAGATCAGAATCACAAAATTGCCCAACATAAAAAAAGTTATGTCTTAGTCCTTCCACATAGTATACCCGAGAAATTACACTGTCGCCAAACACATAATCTTCGTAACCCATAATTGCCCCAAAATGGTCGTTCCCGAATCTAACTGTCCCAATAAACTTTTTCACGAAATTCTTGAGCCGTGAGCGATCCCCAGTCATATGTTTTGAGCAGCCTGAGTCCAAATACCAAAGGACGATTTGTACGACCTGCATTTGAAAACAGACAACGATGGATAACTGAAAAATGTGGATCCCCACGTGCAGCTGGGGTCCGTTTGGTTAGCACACACAAATTCTGGAATTACAGGATTCACAGATGCTACCGTATTTGCATTGGAAACTACACTAGAAGTAGCAATTGACCTAGTAGCAGGGCATTGTATCACTAAAGGCAAAATTCGACCAGTTGGTTTCCATTCCTTAACCTTCACAACTTTATGGTTATTCAATCTAGTTAAGGGGCACTGATCTCCTAAAGTGAGTTTCCTTCCAGTGGGTCTCCATTGATACCCGACATTAGCAAACATTTTTCCTGTTGCTTTCCAAATTTTCTTAATTATTTCAGTTTTCCTAACATTCTTAACTTGGGGTAGTGCAGGAGACATCAGAAATGACACAACACAATCATCATGATTACCAGAAATTAAACATTCGTTACATGTTTTACAGACAGAATTAGAATTCGAATTAATTACAGTACTTCTAATACTAGAATCAACATGATTCATTCTATTCATTGCAAACTTATTGTTCCTAGGTTGGGCTTCTACTTTCTTCTCGTGACCACTCTTAGCCGGCGTAGTCCTATCTTTCCTTGCATTTCCTCTAGGCTTTGACCCGCTAGCTCTGGTGTCACCGTTTACTCCTATAGAAGTAATGATGGGAACATTAGTTTGTTTTACTGTCATTTGCTTTCCTGATTTTGATGTGCTGGGTTCTGATGTTCTCAGTGGTAGATCAAAGGTTACGTGCTTGTTCTTAGTCGTAGATGATGATGCAACAAATCTATCTATTTTGTTATCATTCTTAGGATCCGTGCCAATGACATACTCTAAAAGCTTCTGAGACCGTTTTGTGAGGAAGCAAGCATCTACAACTGCACTATCAAGTGGTTTATCTATCCTATCCTCTTCAACTATCTCACAAAGTGTATTAAGACTATCCTTAAGGTGATTGAGATATACTTGATGGGCTGACCTATTGTTCCTAAGGGGAAATGGAATAGGCACAACATCAACAGCATACTTACTACAAGCAGAAACCTTTGGAACAACATTTTCACAAGTGATAATTGACATTTTCCCTTTCACCTGAGTCTTAAGATTCTCGATTTCATTTAACAAAGAAGTTATCTTATCATTGTGACAGTTTCATGTGACTTTAATTGAGTCATATAACACTTTGTAATGCTGTTTGATTTTTGAATTTTCAGTTCAAAAACACTCATTTTCATAATGTAACTTATTGATGGTGTCTTGATAGTGAAAATTCTGAGAATCTAAAGACGATGGTTTATTGGTGCCAATTGCTTCACTTTTGTTAGACTTTAGTTGGGCAATTTGGGCCCTCAATTGTCGAATCGTGTTAGTGTAAGCATGAATTTTTTCATCGCATTTGCTTAATTCAAAATATGTATCAAATTCAGGAGCATCCAAAGATGTCTTGGCATTTGATAATTTACATCTCTCTTCTAAATGTTGATATTTTAATTGCAAATTAAGATGATCAACCTCTAGTTTTGAAAAACGCTTGACCATGTTATCATGGTCATCATTTTGAATTTTTTCTTGTAATTTCAAATTCTCCCCCTCAAGCTCAACAACACGATTCTAGGTAACATTCAATGCAATAGAATACTCATGAAATTGACAGGCAGTTAATGCAGCATCAGTAGCAATATAAAATATATCCTGTGCAATATACATCTAGCAATCAAATTCTCATTGGTGATGAGAATATTCTTTCTCTCAATCTCACGACTCTTATGTTCTATCGCATTTTGAGCTACCTCATTTTCCATATCGCTAAACACTACTTTCATCTCATTAACTTCAATTTTAAGGGTTTTTTGCATCCCTTCAAAATGTTCTTTGAGTAGTTTAAAGAATGGAATGACCTCAGTTAAGTAACACCTTTTGGTTTGTTCAAAACCCCTTTCTCCCTCAGTAATTCATGTTGGTGTAATTCTCTTCTTACATGTTTTATCAAAATCAGTAAATAGTTGACAAAGTACATATATTCTAATTAGGGTTTTACATTCAGTGGGAAGAGTTAAGGGAACTAAATGCCTAGGTGTATTGGGAGGATACACTGTTGCAACCGCAATCTTCGTAAGGGATGGAGTTTTGTCGTTAAGTTCATCGGGCTTTCTCTTTTCTATGTCTAAGGACCAAAATATTTTTTTAGGCGTTAACTTCCTTTGAGTTGCGAACACAGTCAATCGATTCTCCTCATAATAATCATGGGATTTGACTATGATTCGATTGGATATGCATTTGGGATCCTTCATTTTCTCAGTCATTCTTTCTCTATTTCTCACTTCTATCTCATTACTCTCTTCTAAAGATGAAACATCAGGAGGGGCATGACCAGGCATAATCATCACATTAGCATCATATAAGGCAGGTTTGGCTACTTTAGCATTCCTAAGGAGAGCTAATTTGGGTTCACCTGCATTACTTTCACTATGCTTATCACACAACTTTTTGTACTTTTGAATCATTTGAGCAGTTTGTCTGGTTTGGTCTAGTGTGTACAACTTGTTTTCAAGTTTATTAACGTTTTAAGTCTAGAGAAATCATTTAAGAGTTTTGTTTCTTTTTCTTTGAAATCTTGTTTTAGTGTATTTAAATGCTCTTGGGCCTCCTGTTTTTGTTTAACAGTCTGATCCAGTTGTTTTTTCAAAGAATTCAACTCTTGTTTTAATGTTTCTTCCCTTACATTACGTTGTGTTATAAGTGTACACGTTTGACTTTCCATTTTCTGCTCACGTTCAGTTAGTTCAAATTTAGCACATTGTTCAAATATGGCCACCTGATCTTTATATATGTTTAGTCTAGTGGTCAAGGTGTCATCAGGGACAAACACAGTGTTCTCATGCCACTCACAAGCATTATCTACAACACAAGCAATATTTTTAACAGAAGATGCACAACCTGGTACATCAGACACGTTGTTGTGAATCACATATTGTTCATATGGAATAATATTACTATTTCCCATGTCAACAGTATCCGATTCAAAAACATTTGTCTGTTGTACTTCGTTGGGAATCTTCTGTTCATCTACCATGTTATATGTGTCATAAAGCTTTAGTACCTCAGAAATCACAGATGCATTGGAGGAACCAGCTTGTTGAGGTGATGAGACAACAGAGGACAGATTAGCCATGAAGATAGTTTGAGCAGTTGGTTCATTATCCACATCAGAGTCAAAAGCATCACAGTCATCTGCTTTGAAGATGTTGGGATCATTTAGTGCAAGGTCCTGAACTGGCTGCTCGTCTACATCGGCATTAAAATTATTTCCCTCATCTCCAGCAAGAAGCAACAACTCTTCTTCGTCCAACACTGCTCCATTCTCTTGAGCTTGCATCAACAACATCTTGTCCTTGAAATAGTCAGAGTTCTATGGATGCTTTGGCTGATTGCAGTTTCTGGCAATGTGTCCAAGTCCACCACAGTTGTAGCACTTGGGTTGCTTCCCCTGCCCTTGATTTGCATTCCCTACTCTGATCTGCATATTACCTCGACCCATGTTCCTTTGATTCAAGTTCTGCCTCCCCTGAACATTCTGAACCACAATTCTTCCATCCTCCACAGTTTCCAGATTGCGTGGGTGTGATGAAGTTTTGAGTTGATTGTTAGTCTGAGGGAGTGTTGCTTTGAATTGTTGAACAAGTAAGGAAACTTGGTTGGTGAGGTTATCAATCATTTTGTCGGTGTGAGTGTAACCTGAATCCAGTTGTGGATTCCTAGCAGATGGTGATGAATAGGGATGATAATAAGCTTGATCAGATGAAGATTGGTTGATTGGCTGAACATTTGCAACAAATGCAAGTGAATCATTTGGTGCAGTTAAATTGAGTTTTTCTCTCAACAGACGATCATAAGCAGCATGCTTTTCGTGTTGTTGTAGGTAGGCATACAGCTGTTCATAATTTGTATCTCTCAATCCTTTGTTAAGTTTCACTGCAGTAACAAACCTGTCCCATTCAGGTGTCATGTTGTTCACAAACTTTGAGTTGAGTTGAATGTTTGGCATTGTCATCCTGATGATTCTCATGTCATTCACCAACTTGTGAAATCTCACATAGTAGTCAGTAATGTTCTCACCCGGGTTCATCTTGAAATGCTCAAACTCATCATACAGTTGTGACTCACGATCTTCTTTTGTAAGTTCTGATCCAGCCAGAAGCATTTTGACATTATCCCAAACAGCTTTTGCTTCAGTGTTGAAGTTGATGAGTTTGTAAACATCTTTGGGCAACCCTTGAATGACAATGTTGGAGGCTCTAATGTCTGCATCATACCTCTTCTTTTCTTCCTCATTAAGATCATTGTAAGTGTGTGGCCTGTCAATTCCAATCGTGACAGCTCCATTCTCATCGGTAGTAACAGTATCTCTCGTGGTGCCCATTTGAAAGGGTCATTCATCAATGGATTTGAGAATGTTGAATCCATTCTCTTTTCCCAAGCAGTAGAGTCGAATTCGTTGTGCCCACGACTCATAATCCGTCCTATCAAGCATAAGAGGGCGGGTATCAGACCCGGCAGCTTGAATGTCATCAGAGGCAGTGCTTGCTATGCTAGCCATAATGTATACGGGATTTTACAATTCTTTGATTTAAACCGAGAAATCGAATCTTTCGCGGGATTTTCTAAAATCAAGAATAAACTGTGATTGGATTACTTGAGTCAAACCGCAGCAAAAAGTATTACTTCAGTATCAAACCGCAACACCCAAACCGCAATTCCCAAACCGCAGTAACCAAAGACAAACCGCAACGTTTAGAACTAAACCGCAAAGAGTCAAACCGCAAAGACCTAAACCGCAAGGAGTCAAACCACAAAGATCTAAACCGCAAAGAGTCAAACCGCAAAGAGTCAGACCGCAAAGAGTCAGACCGCAAAGAGTCAAACCGCAAGGAGTCAAACCGCAGAACCAGAGTACTAAACCGCAAGAATTCAAACTACAAAGACCTAAACCGCAGTGAGTCAAACCGCAACACCAAAAGTCAAACCGCAGGACAAAAGGACAAAACGCAAAGGACAAGGTGTCACTTTCACAGAATTTGTCTTCTTTCCCGTTATGGTTAAAGTCCAAACTGCAATCAGAAACTCTTGACAAACCGCAACCAACAGTTTCCCAAATAGCACAAACCGCAGCGAAGAAAACTTCAACGAGAGACAAACCGCAGTGAAGAAAACGCGTCCGAGTGTCAAACCGCAGCCAAGAACACCCACTCGAATTCACTTAACCTTTCAATATACGATTGAAACAAACAAACCAACTACTAAACAAAGCTTATATATCAATCTTAAACAAGAAAGTACAAAGTTTTTACGGATCTAGCCACAAACAAAGCCCAAATGAAGAGATATTCACCCTATTCTATTCGAACCAAACTAACCACTAAATCACACCAAGAAATCCGTGAACCTACACTTACATAAACCTAACCATGGCTCTTGATACCAATTGTAAGATGTTCACAAACATATAACACATAAAAGATGAGATTAGTGGCCGAATAGATCAAGAGTTTTAGAGAGAGAAAGTGAGTTAGGAACTTTAGAGAGAGAAAATGAAGATATTAGATTGATATTGTGAGAAGTTCCAACCCGCTCCCTAGGTGGAAAGGGGTATTTATAGTGCTAGCATATGTGCCCCGAGTGGGCTGTGGAGCAAGCTGACTATGGGTAAAGACCCGACCCACTCCACGAGTTCTATAATAACTAATCTATATTAACTTACAACTAATAATCCTACGAGTTATTCAATGCTAATGAGTACACGGGGTGACCGAGTCTTCATATGAATATTTATATTCCTAACAGACTTGTATCATGTTAGCTTTTACTATTATTATCCTAGTCACGAGGTGTGTGACATAGTTTAAAGAACGTGTATGTCTTTTGGTTGTTGTACAAACAAAATGTATCAAGTGTGACTCTACTATGTAGGAATGGTTGTGCTATCTATGATATCGGTCCATGTAGGCCGAAATTTTCATGTATTATATTCATGTGTGTTGTGATTATATTTATGATATTTCGTGGTTGTTTCTCATTGTGATTTCATTGTATTTATACATGTTGTGGTTGTATATTGTGTATGATGATCATTTCTATTTGTGAGATTCTCATTATTGTTATCTTTTGTGATTATGAAGAATTATGCCGCCAAAGAAAACTACTCAAGCAATGACACCAGCTAATATTAGAAAACTTGTTGCCGACAGTATAGAGGCAGCACTAGTAGTTGAAAGAGAGGCCGTAGCTGCACGGGCTGCTGAAGCCGCAGCTGAAGCCGCTTCTCTGGCAGAAATAGCAGAAGCTGCAGGGCTGGCTGCTAATGGAACTAATGTTCGTAAATGTACATACAAGGACTTTAAGAGTGGCGATCCCATAAAATTCAAAGGCACTGAAGGAGCCACTGCTATGATCCGTTGGTTTGAGAAGACAGAATCTGTATTTCTTCTATGTAATTGTCCAGATGACAGCAAGGTAAAGTTCACTACCAGTACACTTATTGATGAAGCTATGTCATGGTGGAATTCTTATGCACAGCCTATTGGTATGGAAAATGCTTACAAGCTCACGTGGGAAGAATTCAAGAAGCTACTGAGTAAGAAGTTTTGTCCACGCACCGAGGTGAAGAAGTTAGAAACAGAATTTTATGAGTTGGTAACTATAGGTAATGAGATCGAAACCTACATCAGGAGATTTCAAGAGTTTTGGCCGCGCTATGTCCAACTATGGCTCCAGATAACAAGAAGTTGTTAGAAAACTTCATTGGTGGGCTACCACACAGCATCCGTGGGGATGTAATTTCTTTTGATCCACACACACTGGACGAAGCAATCAAATTATCTCAGAAGCTTATGGCTCAATTAGTGAAGAAGGGAACTACCGTCAACAACAACAATAACCGCAATAACAACAATAACAACTCCAACAACTACCGAAATAACAACAACTATAACAACAACCGAAACAATACCAACTATAACAACAACAACAACAACAACAACAACAACAACAACAACAACAACAACAACAACAACAACAACAAACAACAACAACAACAACAACAACAACAACGACAAGAGAAAGTAGGACAACAATCAGGGTGGCAATGCTACTCAACAACCACCAAAGAGACAAGAAGTTGCCAAGGCCTATGTTGCAGGCCCAGCTGAGAAGAAGGGTTACAATGGTACTTTACCCAAGTGCAATAAGTGTCAAAGTCATCATAACCCTAGGAATTGTCCTAATCCTTGTGGTAACTGTAAGAAGGTTGGTCATTCGACCAGGGATTGCAAGATTCCAATTGTGGCTGATAATCAGAGACCCCCATTGACATGTTTTGGTTGTGGAGAGAAATGACATTTCAGGAGTGACTGTCCAAAAAGGAAGAATCAGGGAAACGGGAACCAAGGTGGAACAGCTAGAGGAAGAGTTTATGTTATAGGAGGAGAAGATGTCAAGGAGGACCCGAATGTTGTCACTGGTACGTTCCTCATCAATAATCGTTATGCATCCATTTTATTTGATTCTGGAGCCGATAGAAGTTTTGTTTCTACTATATTTGCACCTTTACTCAACATCGAACCAACCACACTAGACACTCCTTACCACATCGAACTAGCTAACGGTAGTTTAGTTGGCACCAACACCATTGTCCGTGGTTGCACACTCAATTTCCTAAATCACCCATTCAATATAGACCTCATGCCCGTAGAACTTGGAAGTTTCGACGTCATCATCGGTATGGATTGGTTATCCCGACATCAAGCAAGAATCATTTGTGATGAGAAAGTTGTTCATCTTCCTTACGACGGAAAAATCTTGATCATTCGTGGTGAACGAAGTGGGACTAGACTCAGTATCATATCATGCGTCAAAACCAAGAAATACATAAAGAAGGGTTGTTATGCTTTCTTGGCACATGTAACAGAAAAGAAGTCGGACGAGAAACGACTTGAAGATGTATCGATTGTCTAAGATTTTCCAGAAGTCTTTCCCGAAGACTTGCCTGGATTACCGCCTACTCGCCAAGTAGAATTTCATATTGACTTAGTGCCAGGGGCTGCACCAGTCACAAGGGCACCTTATCAACTAGCACCATCAGAAATGCAAGAGTTGTCTAACCAATTGCAAGAGCTCATAGACAAAGGATTCATTAGGCCAAGTTCCTCTCCTTGGGGAGCACCGGTCTTGTTTGTGAAAAAGAAGGATGAATCTTTCAGGATGTGTATAGACTATCGGGAGCTAAACAAGTTAACGGTGAAGAATCGTTACCCACTTCCCCGAATAGATGATTTGTTCGACCAATTGCAAGGCTCTAGTTTTTACTAAAAGATCGATCTGAGATTCGGTTACCATCAGCTTAGAGTTCGGGAGGGAGATATCCCGAAGACAGCATTTAGAACTCGTTATGGTCATTCTGAGTTTCAAGTAATACCGTTTGGATTAACCAATGCACTAGCAGTATTCATGGATCTCATTAATAGAGTATGCAAGCCGTATCTGGATAAGTTTGTGATTGTATTCATCGAAGACATCTTGATTTACTTGAAGAGTGAAGAAGAGCACAGAGAACACCTCAAAACGATCTTAGGGCTACTCAAGAAAGAGAAATTGTATGCTAAATTTTTGAAGTGTGATTTTTGGATCCGAAGAGTACAATTTCTTGGTCATGTCATTGATAGTCAAGGATTACAGGTTGACTCTACAAAGATCGAGGTTGTTAAAGATTGGGCGACGCCCAAGACTCCAACAGAGATTCATCAATTCTTAGGAATTGCCGGATATTACAAAAGGTTCATTGAAGGGTTTTCTAAGATAGCTAAACCTTTGACCAAGTTGACACAGAAGAACCAGAAGTATGAGTGGGGAAAGAAACAAGAGTCCGCTTTTCAGTTATTGAAGCAAAAGCTTTGCAGTGCACCAATTTTGGCACTACCCGAAGGGATTGAGAACTTCGTGGTATATTTTGATGCTTCGCACAAAGGACTTGGAGCCGTGTTAATGCAGAACGAGAAGGTGATAGCTTATGCTTCTCGACAACTTAAGATGCATGAGAAGAATTACACCACTCACGACTTAGAGTTGGGTGCCGTGGTTTTCGCACTCAAGATTTGGAGGCACTACCTCTATGGTACTAAGTGTGTAGTGTTTACAGACCACAAGAGCTTACAGTATATACTTGATCAGAAGGAACTTAACATGAGACAGCGTCGTTGGTTGGAATTGCTTAGTGATTACGATTGTGAGATTCGATATCACCCAGGAAAGGCTAATGTTGTGGCAGATGCCCTTAGCCGGAAAGAACGACTCAAGCCTTGAGAGTCAGATCATTGGGAATGACGATCATTTCACCTTTACCATCAAGAATCCCCGAGGCTCAAAGGGAGGCACTCAAGGAAGAAAATCGACCAAATGAGAAACTCTACGGAATGCCAGAGAATGCAAATGGCTTTCTAAAGAGAGCAGACGGAGTATTATGCTTCAAGGATAGAAGTTGGATACCTCTCTATGGCGGGATACGAGAGTTGATTATGCATGAGTCACACAAGTCGAAGTATTCCATTTACCCAGGTTCTGATAAGATGTATCAGGATCTCAAGAGACTTTATTGGTGGCCAAATATGAAAGCAGATATAGCTACGTATGTTAGCAAATGCCTTACTTGCGCTAAGGTAAAAGCCGAATACCAGAAACCATCAGGATTACTTCAGCAACCAGAAATTCCCCAGTGGAAATGGGAACGCATTACAATGGACTTCGTCACTAAACTTCCCAAGACAGCAGGCGAATACGATGCTATTTGGGTAATCGTTGATCGTCTCACTAAATCAGCCCATTTCATTCCAATCAGAGAGACTTATTCTATGGATCAGCTTACCAGACTTTACGTCAAGGAAATAGTCTCAAAGCCCGGTGCACCAATTTCCATCATTTTCGACAGAGATAGTCGATTCACTTCAAACTTTTGGCAGTCATTATAAGATTCATTTGGAACCAAATTAGACATGAGCACTACCTATCATCCTCAGACCGATGGTCAGAGTGAGAGGACGATTCAAACATTGGAAGATATGCTCAGGGCGTGTGTGATTGACTTTGGAAATGGTTGGGCTAACCATTTGCCATTGATCGAGTTCTCTTACAAAAATAATTATCACACCAGCATAAAAGCAGCACCATTCGAGGCACTCTATGGTCGAAAGTGTCGGTCCCCTGTTTGTTGGGCCGAAGTTGGTGATGCACAATTCACTGGTCTAGAAATGGTTCGTGAAACAACAGAAAAGATAATCCAGATCCGAGAAAGACTCCGAACAGCCAGGAGCCAACAGAAAAGTTATGCTGACGTTAGACGCAAACCATTAGAATTCCAAGTTGGCGACAGAGTTATGTTGAAGGTCTCGCCTTGGAAGGGCGTGATACGATTCGGAAAGCGCGGGAAATTGAACCCGAGGTACATTGGGCCATTTAAGATTCTAGAAAGAATTGGTCCCGTGGCATACAGACTTGAGCTTCCGTCAGAGCTCAGTAGCGTACATAACACATTCCATGTCTCAAACCTCAAGAAGTGTCTTTCAGACGAATCACTCGTAATTAAATTAGAAGAAATTCAACTCGACGATATACCGACACTCTAGACTATGGTCCTAATATATTTTCACACTCATTATAATGATATAAAAATTATATTACTAGTTTACCCGGTGTTTTGAAATCATTTACTATATAAACTGTTAAAAGCTTATAACTACGACGGTTTGCGTAATTTCAACACGATAACTATTTGAACACCCGATTCTTGCAAGAAATATGATTTTATAATTTTTATAATTTCGTCATACTTTATTTTGTTCCATAAAGATTTATTTCTAGCCAACTCAGTACCCGGTAACACATAATACACATCTAAATCTAACTAAGTCATACATCTAAAGACAAGTTCATTAATGAGCACACAAACCTTCCTTCCTCTCCCCCATTACACGCCCCATGTCCCCCCCTCTAGTCCAATTTATACTTGATTACTTTGACTATTATTATTACTACTAAATATTACTTACAAATAAAACCTCATAATTCATACTACTTCAAGTAAACTAGCCAAAAATCCTCTCATTCTCTCCCACTCTTATATGGTTCGGCCAAGAATAAAACAAGAAGAAGATTTCATCAAAAATTCAAGATCAAGTATTATCCAATCTCTATTAGTGTTCCTAGTTAAGGTTTTGAAATAAAAACCTCAAGGTTACTTAAGTATTTTGCTCCAAAAACTCATCATCACTCAAGTGAGCTTCTAAATAAATTTTCTACTCTTTCATACTTTTATTTAATCTATTTTGATGTTCTAGTAGCAAATCATGCAAATGTACATATGTTATATACCACTTAACATTTATTTTCTCACTAAAATGAGTTTAATGAATTTTATTAGTAACCTTATGAGATTCATTATTTTTGGTGAAGATTAGGAACCCATGACACCCTAAGAAGGTGTATGGTAGGCTTAGAATAGTTGTGGTGTTGATTGGAAGGGATATATACAAGCCTTAAACTAGAAAAAATAGTTTTAACAAAGTATAGATGAGGTTCTGTCCATTTTTGCAATTTCTGGAAAAATCAGTAGACCATGGGTCATTTTGGTTTACATATTTAGAAAATACTCTCAAAAACAAAACCGTGGCCGCTGGAATGAGCAAAAACGAGCTTACGACGAGAAAGATACGTTAATTTTAAGTTTGACGACGAAAACTATTTTCTGAAAATAAGTGTGCTGTTGCACGATTTTCCATGGGTAAAACGAGGTGTTGAACGCGATCTAGACGAACCGACATATCAAAAATCTATTAGTTAGCTGTAAGACGAAGCCGATGATATAAAGAACGTAGAAAACGAGCTCATAACAACCAAGATACAAGCGTTTGAAACACGACATTCACAACACAATTTCTATCAGCTTTTGTTAAAAATAATTAAGTGTAAACTGTTTTTGCGAGTAGACAAGTTGAGAGCCATTTTTCTCATTTATCGAGACAATTTGAGACCTTAACCCTTTGAAGTGAAATCAAGTACTCCCGGCCTATTTTTCAAATTGATCAGCCGTTCGTCAACCGGACTTATAACGAGTAAGATACGACCTTTCAGAAATACCCGAAAACTGCACAAAAACATTCAATTTAGCCGACTAACTAAATTAACCATTATTTTTCTTTATGATCGGGATATGTATGGACAAAAGTTCGATAATACGAATTTAAGATATTGTTACGAGCTTTCTAAAAATGCGAAGATCGTTTTCTAACACTCAATATTCAACAACTTACGACTAGCCTTGCGAAGCTACTTAGTCATTTCTATTAGTGGTTGAAAAATTTTAAATTACAACGGAAAACTCTATTATTTTTCTATAAATCATCAAACGACTATCGTAGGACATCGTTACAACATATTTACACGTAAAAGGTTTTATGACTTAACAAGACGTCAAAAATATATTTTTCGACGATAAACGTTATTTCCAAAATTCACGAGTGGTATAGATAACATATGTATTTGCATGTGTAGCAACATTTCATGACTTACATTAGATCATATCATTCATATTAGGTTGCGGTTAGAGATCCTGCCTCATATCAGTGTATCCACTTTGTCATCATTACTGTTGCATCAGGTGAGTTTTCATAGCCCCGTTTTCAATTTATTATTTCATTTCTAAACTCTCGGGGGAGAATACATTGCACCATTTTTCATATGGACCAATGTATCAAATTCATTTACATTGCTTAAGTTACATCATTGCCCAGATTAAAGTCCTTTATTTATCCTGAACCGTTAATTACGGAGTAAGCGAGAGTGAGTGAATAGATCTATTGAGGGTGACGCCTCCGTTCGGGTTGGTAGCGCCAACTAGTCATACGAACGCATTTCAGTTGAATCATATTAGAGTGTCTAGCAAAACACTCAGGTTGGGACATTCATTTCAGTCTAGCTTCGGAGTCATGAGCTTAAGAGCTAATGTATTATTTTTATGTGGCATTTATGTCATTTCACCTTATACTTGTGGTTACCGTAGAGACTTATCATTTACATAAACCTATGATCTCACCAACATTATTGTTGACCATTTTTAGCAATGTATTTTCAGGTAATTAAGGTACTCGCATCATGGCATGCATGTGGACATATTTTGGAGTCGCGGTGACGACGCGTCTCACTTGTATTTTATGCACTTAATTATCGTTTGATTTGTAACAAACTTATTTCCGCAAACATGAATCATCTTTTGGGACCTAGCTTTTGTAAACTCTGAATGTTTTATATGATCAAACGATGTATTTTTAAAACGGCACTTTAGGTCGTTCAATATAACTGTAACTGTGATGCTATGGCAGTCATGCCCCCAAGTGTTCCATTCCGCTGCAAATCAGATATTTGGGGGTGTGACAGGCTCCTAATATATCGATCCATTCGGTGTTTCAGTATGCTCATATAAAGTTGATCTTGGTGATCTGATAGAATCTGCATATCGAAAACATAATTATATGTGATCTAAGATAACTAATAGACTGAATCACATGTGATTCATATAAATCAGGTGTGATTCACAGTTTAAAAAACCATTTTATTTACTCTTTCCTTAATATTTACACATGTGAATCACATGTGATTTACAAACGAATCACATTTTTTATATTATACTCTTTTGATTTACAAACGAATCACATTTTTATTATTTACACATGTGATTTACATGTGAATCACATGTGATTTTGTATAAAAATCTCATGTGATTTACAAATTATTCAAATCTTTTTTCAAAACTCTAAAGTAGCAGACTCACTTGTGATTTACTACATACAAAAAAAATTGTATAATAAACAAGGAAGATTAAATCACACGTGATTTACCTTCAATTTCTTTTTCAGCATCACCTTTATCTGCAACTTGTGGTAAATCGTTTTCTAGATCTGGTAAATTATCAACAACATCTCTTGTGTCTACAACATCTATTGGAACTTCAATTAGCTGATTTTCATCTATAACATCGATTAATTTATGATTTTCATCCATTTTAAACGATGGCGGTGATTTTTCGACGGTTTTTATGGTGATTGTGATGAGAGAGAAACTAGATCTGTGAACGACGGCGATTTTTATGATGTGAATGAAGGTTTTTATTGTTTGAATGACGGTTTTACGGTGGTTTATGATTTGAATGACGGTTTTTACGATCTGAATGACGGTTTTACGGTGAATTTTTGGCGGAGGTTGATTTTTCGGTGGTTTTATGGTTCGTGTTTGAGAGCTGTGTGTTTTTTAGGGTGAATAAATGAGAGTATTGACTATTTTTTTTGCTTTTATAGGTTAGAGGTATATTTACAGATTTGCCCTTGTTTGTAATTTTTAGATCTGATCTCTGTCGTTGGATGAAGGAAGGATGGATGGTTGGGATGTTGTGGTTTGTTCTTTAGAAACCAATGGTTTGTCATGGATCTCACCTCTCATCGAAATATGTTAAGATTCAAAAGAATGAATAAGATGAATAAAATAAAGTTAAAAAGAAACAAAGAACTTCATGAGCTTTTGATTTAAGCTACGAATATCTCCTTTTTTGTTACTTTAATTTTATTATGCATTATAGAAATATATTTACAAACATCATGAACCATTAATCGTTAAACCAAACAAGTTATACCGTTGTGACGGACATTTTATTATCTTTCTATAGACAACCGCTTTCATATACTTTTGATAAAATGAAGATCTTTATTTTTTCACTTTTTTCACGTTTTTATAGTATTGAAATTCGCATAATATATCATATGTGATTTAACACTAATTTGAAATTTCAAACACTAAACAATTGTATTAAAATTGACATAAGTATTTGTATATAAATTAAGAAGGTTCCCCGCTTTCTGCAATCCAAAACACGTCATGGCTTTTCAAGCATTTAACACACATTGTATATCAACTTCTAGATTAGAGCAGGTTATTTATAAAACTTCTATAATCACGTATGCTAAAGGTCACATATGGTGAGAATCACATGTGATATAGATCACGTGTGTTTAAATCACCTGTAATTTTATGTGTTTTGTCAAACCTTGACGAATTAACTGCTATAATATATAATTCAAAATGTAATGTGTAATATATACGGTTAGAAATTTTTGAATGTCTAGTTTCTGGCAAAAAAAGGGTGAAACCTTTAGAATTTTGTAAAAGAAGTTATGTTCATTTTACTACAAGTTTTAATGATCGAACATAAAATGCAGTGTTTAATCATATGTGATTTATCAAGTAATTTTCAAATACGAAAAAAATAAAAAAGGCAAAAAACGTGAAAAAAGCGACAAAATTTTTTTTGTCAAAAGTATATCAAAGTGCGCGTATATGGATAAATAGTTAAATGTTCGTCCGTGATGGTATAATTCTTTTTGCTTAACTATTCACGGTTTAAAATATATCAATTTTTTAAAAGATGGGTTAAATTAAGTTTTATATTTAATCAGAAAATTGAATTGCTATAATTAATCTTGGAGAATAACTTATTCGTATGTAAATAAACAATGCCTTTTGATTTTACCTTTCTTATCTATACTACTTATAATACAAAAATGGTCAACAAGTCAAGGTGTGAAAAGTTGAAATGAATGTATTTCTCATTTTGCCCTTCTCACCCTACAAACAAATACCCACCCTTCTCAGCATAAAAAAACACACACTCCCGAAACACTCTCAAATCAACATCCTCCACACAACCTCCACACTGCCTCCCCTATTACTGCCTCCACTATTACCACCACCACCATCCTCCACACCACCACCATCACCGCCTCTACTATTACCACCAACCGGCAAGACCATCACCTCTACCGATATATACATATTTTATTTTTATCGATCTAGAATTATTTTTGGTAAATCATTAAATATTTTTTTGGTAGATCTAGAATTATTTTTTTATCGATATATACATATTTTTTTTTATCTATCTATATTTTTTTTGTAGATCTAGAGTTTTGTATCGATATATATATATTTTTTATAGATCTGTTGATTTTTTTATGTAGATATAACGTTTTTGGTTTTTTTGTTAGTGCCGCCGCCATTTACCACCGTTTGTCGTTGCTGTAGCAGCCACTCTCGCCGGAAAAAGTTTGCAAAGTCTCCGAAAAAGTTGTGTTACTGCCGGAAGTTGTTGCTATCGCCGGAAATAGTATGTTTTATTTTTAAAATTGTTGTTAATATTTGATATGGTGGTTTTTTTTTTTTTTTTTTAAATTGTTTTATTTTTGCTATCGCCGGAATTTGTTGCTATCGCCGGAAATAGTATGTTTTATTCGCCGGAAAATTTTTTGCTCGCCGGGAAAGGTTTTTTTTTGGTTATAAGTTTATATTGTAGAAATTGTTATGAAGTCGCCGGAAAATCTTTTGGTCGCCGGAAAAGGTTTTTTTATAGTTAGATATGTATTAATCAAGTTTTAATGGTTTTTTTTATTGATCTCTATATTTTATTTGTAGATCTTTTTTTTTTTTTTTTTTTTTTTTTGGTACATTTTTCTACAGCCGTTGCCACCACCGTCACCGGAAAACTGCTGCTACAACCGCATCCTCGCCAGAAAAGTATGCTTCCGCCACTTTATATTTATGTTTTATTTTTATTGTTGTTAATAATTGTTATAAAATTAATCATGTATATATGGTTATAAATTTGTTAGTATTTGTTGGATTTATATTTATTTCAAGTTTTCATGGTTTTTCTTTATAGACCGCCATTTGACGTAGATCTAGCCGCAGCTATCTCGCCGGAATTTGTGTTATTGGATTTATTTTGGGCCTTGGCTTATTTTGGACACAAGAGCCAAGAGGATTGTTTGATTTTATTTGACATTTTAATCTTGTTATTTATCATGTTTATGGAATATATATGTAATTGAAATTATCAAGCTATTTGTTCTTGTGTTCTTAATTTTGTGCCGTGACTTTTGATGAAGAACAAGGGTGTTTAATTATTTTTTACATGTTTGTTCCTAGCTAAATGTGTTTGTGGTAATTTTAGAAATGTTCTCAAATTGTCACAATATTTTTTTTTTTTTTTTTTTTTTTTTTTTTTTTTTTTGTGCCGTTATTGAACAAAATTAAGTGTTTGATTTGTTTTGTTGCTTGAAAATCATGAACAATGTGTTAAAGATGTCATTTGATATTTGTTATTAACTGAAATGGTGTTTATACATTTTTAAATAATCACAGTACGAAAATAATTAAGATGCATTTTGATATTATTTTGACTTGCTATTAAATGTGATTTATGATCATAAATATGTGATTTGTGATTGATTTATTTTGGTTGATTGATTTGAAAATATTTTGATTAGTTGACTAATTTTGAAATTAGACATAAATCATCAATAAATAAAAATAATGTCATAAATTAAGTTGAATTATGTTTGGTTGATTTTAGCTAAGTAGTTTAAATGTTAAGACTAATTATTTGTTAAAATTAGGAAACCTAAATCATCATAACTTAATTAGTATGGACGAAATTTTGTGATGGCATTTAAATTCTTACCGTTAAAACTTCGACACTACAATGCAATTATGTGGTTTTTTTAAATTCTTACCGTTAATAATAATAAAAGACCACTTTCGACAATCATCGCTCTATGCCTACTGCTTCGATAAGAATAAAATGTTGCACAAAACACTTACCAGAATATCATTTGTGTAACCAAAATATCACTATGACTATATGCCGCTAGAAAATCCGTTGCTATGCACGGGTACTCGTCTAGTCTCTTAAACTGATGCATTTCGAAACACATACATTGTATATGTTATTCGTGACTCCGATAGCGTCAAATCTTTGCTCTTTTTTTTGTCAAATCTTTCTTTTTTCTTTCTAAATTACACAAAATAACTATTCGGCATTATAGACACCTTCAGGCTTCAACCACACAATTAGTTAAATTTTCTTGTCAAATCTTTGCTCTTTTTTCTTTCTAAATTACCCAAAATAACTATTCTTCATTACAGACACCTTGAACCACCCAATCAATTAAATCTTTCCTCAAAACTTTGCTTGCTTTTCTCTTTCTAAATCACCCAAAATAATTAAAACTCAATATACCCCGTAACAATATTTTCTGATCGCCTAAAAATGAAAGGTCCCATCCCTTCAGTCTCCACCATTCATGCAGATCCGCCATCATCCCCACGCTACCCACCACCTGTTTTAACTCCAACCTCAGGAGCCCAACGTCGTATCGGCATTGCTGTTGATCTCAGCGACGAAAGTGCATTTGCTGTCCAATGGGCTGTTCAAAACTATCTACGTCCAGGGGACGCTGTCATTCTCCTACATATCCGTCCTACATCCATCCTTTATGGCGCGGACTGGGGCTATGCAGTGGACCCCGAATCCCAATCTGAGGAATCCCAAAAGAAACTAGAAGACGATTTTGATAAATTTACAAATACCAAAACAACCAAACTTTCGCAGCCTTTGGTGGAAACTAATGTACCTTTCAAGATACATATTGTCAAGGATCATGATTTGAAAGAGAGGCTTTGTTTGGAGGTAGAGAGATTGGGGTTATGTGCTATGATTATGGGAAGTCGCGGTTTTGGTGCAGTGAAACGAACTGGGAAAAGTCGTCTTGGAAGTGTTAGTGATTATTGTGTTCGTCATTGTGTTTGTCCTGTTGTCATTGTTCGATATTCCGATGAGCATGATGGTGGTGATGCATCTAATAAAACGCCATTTCAAGATGCAAAAGAATCATAATTTAGCTGCGGCTTTGGTTATGCACACACGTTGCGGTTTCTATCTTAACCTAAAAACCATTTCGTTTAACCTAATTGGAACAATACGTTAATTGCATGATGTTAATTATCAAGTTATCTAATTTAGTTATATTGGAAGAACATATAATATTCATTAAATAAACTTTTCTCTATATAATACGTAGTATATGAGGAGTTACTTAATGAAAGGCTTAATTGTAGACAAAACAAAATATTATCACTAAATAAACTGTATTAAGTGTGAAGTATACAATTTATCATAATCTATTTCGAGTTATTCTAAATAACAAGGTTAGTTTAACGTAGTTACCACTAGACCTAGATGAGTTTATACGGAAAAGTACTAACTTGTACGTTGATGTTAGCCTAACAAACTCGTTGAAAACCCAACATACTTCTTCAACAATTTTACAAGTGACCCAAATAGACCCCATGAGGTATTAAGACCAAGGTTGTAAAAATCGCTAGGCGGTAGCTGGGCGGCCGGGTACCGCCTAGCGACTAATCGGTTAGGCGGGGATTAACCGGGGATTAATCGGATTAGATTTTTTATATATAAAATTATAAAATTTTGAAACTACATGCCTGATTTGGCCGATCTAGCCCATTTTTTTTCTGATTTGGCCGATTTATGCCTGATTTGCCCGATTTCTATCCGTAACTAAGTTGGCCGATTTATCCGATTTTTGTCCGATTTGGCCGATTTTTATCCGATTAATCGCTATGTTGACCGATTAATAAGGCCGATTAGTGAAAATCGGGGCAGTTAATCCCCGCCTAGCGATTAATCGGTTGCCTAGGCCGATTTTTGCAACACTGATTAAGACTAACATTAATGTACAAGTTACCAATTTTTCATATAAACACGTATAGACATGTTGGGCCTAGATTGCCATGTCTAGTTACCACCATTGAACGTAAAAATTTGGGGGTAAAGAACTGGTGCCACCTATGCGGTGGCAGGTTTATAGGTCACATGATACACTAAGAAGACGAAATTTAAAAGTTTCGGGGTAGAGAAAAAAAGTCAATTCGCTACACAAGACTAGAAAACATGAAAAGGAAAATACATTTCTAAGCAATTAGCCCAAATAACTATCATTATTATGTTGATAAACAACTTGAGAAGGTCTAGACATGTTGTGGGCAACTATGATTATTGGATGTAAAAATGTGTTGTAACTGAATTGCTCCGTATTTAGTTCGTTCCACAACGTGTGGATTAATCCTAGGTTACCTTTATCAGAGGACGATTTCGAGAGCTTCAAGGACGATTTTTAGGGTTGTAAACATCGAGAGATCAAGGAATAACACATCATAAACATTAGTTTATGTCGGTTTGATTATTATGACTTCGTTTAATCTTTCAAACTCGAATACTTTGTGTTTATTTTCGGTTATGGAAGGCTAAGCCTCTCAGTGCTTGCCTTGTTATGAATTTATCTTGTTAATGACATGAATGTTACATTTATTCTAGCTTTGTTTTGGATAATCTATATTGCGGTTAAAGACTTATGCCTTTGAATATACCATGGTTAAGTGTTGCAAGTAGTTATTTAGTAGGTTGCAATATGAAAATATAAGCACTCAAATCACTAAAATATGGACCAAGTATAACTTAGTGGTTAGGATTATTACAATTAACCTAATGGCGTTAAAAGTGGTAGATAATAGGGTTTTGGATTTAGTGAACGGTAGTTTGGCAATTTACTTAATAATTAAGTGCATGTGAACACATAAAAACAGTGTCATATAGATTAGGTGATGATCTTAATACGTAGATAGTAACTAGGATATGACCCTGACCATCGGCATATGTAGTTATTAGACGAAGTCTGTAGGGACTAATGACCAATATTAAACTTACACTACAAAAGACTCACTCAGACAGAGCTAGGTGAATATTGCATGACAATTTCATGTCATTGATGAGTAAAAGGATTAACATGGTGAGCACATCTTTTGTAGTAACCTGTAATTTCCCATGTCATTTATTAACAATAATCATGAATAAACTCAATGAGAGAGTCTAATTAAACCCCTTTTTACGGTTTTTTTTTTTTTTTTTTTTTTTTTTTTAACATTTCATCTACAAATGTATACGAAGCAATTAATAATGTGACGTGACTCACATTTATTTACGAACGACTCACAATATGCCAACACTATATTTATTCTTGAGTTAAGCAAACCCGACAAATCAATTGGGCCATAACTCAAACGAACACACTTTATATTGGGCTCGATCTAACCCAACACACCCTTAATATATTAATGGGTTTTACTAATTATTCGACTAGACCAACTCACCTCAACATGGGCTACCACTATACGAATTTACTAGCCCATCATGTGTTATAACTATTTTGTGTAACCTATTAATAAACGAACGAACAAACACACCTCTTATGATTTATTTTCAAACAGACCATAATTTATATACGTAACACATTTCATTCTTAAGACTACACTCTAACTCATAACCTTTGTTAATACAAATATCGTCCTAAAACGTTATTTATATTTTACGATCTTTGCTTTATTTTGTTAATGACAATTATAAGGTTTATCTTTAGCAAAGCATAAATATAAGTTAAAGTCTTTTACATTTATAATAACAAGTCTTTTAAAACACATTTACACATTACATGATCACTAGAATTCACATTGCATATATACATTTTACATTTACATGTTTTACTTTTATTTCTTAAATTAGAAATATTAAACATGACATCATGGCATACCTCATTTTGATATCTTTAGGATATCTTGAGGATTTAGGTGATATCTTGTATAGATCTTCAAGCTAAAGAGTTGACTTTGGAAGATATGGAAAGATTGTGCAAGATATGGAAAGATATGGGAACATCTTAGCTGTCTGGTTCCCGCGGAACCAAACACCATAACTGGCGGATCCCAGAATTTGGATCCGCCAAATCCGCCGCCTGTTGATCAACTTTGCCTATAAATAGCAAGCTGATCATTCATGCAAAATCATCACTTACATAGCATAAATTATACATTCATTCATTTATACATTACTAACCCATATTATTCATTCATTTCATAGATCTCACTTTTGTAGCAAAGAAGATCAAGCATTCAAGCTTCAACATACTTACTGTTGCAAGTTTCATTAGTTAGATACTGTGTGATTTGTTAGTGTTCACACATCATTGTTATACCTTTCATTCAGTAGAGTTTGGTTAGTGTTTTAGTCCTTAAAACACAAAGAGTGTCGGGAGTGGTTGTACCCTTGTTAAAGAACCAACGGGAGTGGTTGTACCCTTGTTAAAGAACCAACGGGAGTGGTTGTACCCTTGTAAAAAACCCGGTGTTTAGCTTAGTACCGGATAAAGTGTAAGCGACGTGTATAAAGGTTTTCTCCATCGAGAAGGGAGTTTGTTTCTTAGTGAAGAAAAACTCTCGAGTTAGAGTCTCGAGGAGTGGAGTAGGGCAAGGAAGAGAGTCTTTGTAGCCGAACCACTATAAATCTTTGTGTTGTGGTTTGATTGTTCCTATCCTTACTTACTTTACTTATTTTGTTTGTTTGTGAGTATTTACTTTGAAATCACGTTAAGTCACAAAGCGAATTAATTTTAAAACGGTAAAAACTATTCAACCCCCCTTCTAGTTTTCCACAATTGGCATCAGAGTTACGTTACTCAAGTTTTTCAAATATATTGTATTTTAAAACTTGAAACAATCAATGGATTTTGAAAACTTTAAAGATGGGCAATCTATGCAAAGACCACCACTATTTGAACCAAATTGTTTCATATACTGGAAAAACCGCTTTGAGACATATGTGAAGTCAAAGGACATAGATCTATGGTATATAATCGTAGAGGGTGATTACAAGCCCATAAGTAATAATATTTCAGGTTGTCGGGATGAAGGTGCTTCTCTTACTCGTCACAGTGATGAGCAAAAGAAGTTGATTGCCAAAAA
Organism: Artemisia tridentata subsp. tridentata; assembly: GCA_021014915.2. NCBI lineage: Eukaryota > Viridiplantae > Streptophyta > Magnoliopsida > Asterales > Asteraceae > Artemisia > Artemisia tridentata. The sequence goes on from CP139508.1 coordinate 270,325,881, forward strand.
TAACGAAGCCAAAATGATGTTTTATAATGCTTTACCTAAGAAAGAATATGAAAGAGTTTTTATGTGTAAAACGGCTAAGGATATTTGGCAATCATTGATTATCACTCATCAAGGGAACTCACAAGTCAAAGATAACAAAATTGATCTTCTTGTTCAACAATATGAACAATTTGTTATCTCTGAAGATGAGACCATTGATAGTGCGTTTGCTAGGTTTAATACTATTATTACATCTCTTAAAGCACTTGATGAATCTTTTTTTAGTAAGAATTTTTTCAGGAAATTTCTAAGAGCACTCCATCCGAAGTGGAGAGCAAAGGTGACAGCTATTGAAGAATCCAAGGATCTTTCAAGGATGACACTAGACGAGCTCATCGGAAATCTCAAAGTTCATGAGATGGTGATGGAAAAAGACTTAGAAATAGTTAAAGGCAAGAAGGAAAAGATGAATTCCATTGCCTTAAAAGCTAGGGTAGAGTCAAGTGACGATGAAGAGTCTAGCTCAGATAGTGAAGATGAAGAGTATGCCATGGCCGTTAGAGATTTCAAGAAATTCTTCAGGAGACGAGGAAAGTTCGTAAGACAACCTCGTGAAGAAAAGAAACCTTTCCAGAAAGACCGTGATGATAGGAAAGGAAAAGTAGATAGAAAATGTTTTAGGTGCGGAGATTCCGGTCACCTAATAGGAGAATGTCCAAAGCCTCCAAAGAACAAGTCTCAAAGAGCATTTGTTAGTGGAGCTTGGAGTGATAGTGAAGGTGATGACGACGAGCCTAAGAATGACGAAGTTGCTCTTATGGCTAATGACTCTAACGAGGTACTATCTGACTCATCCTAATCCTCTATTGATGATGATACAGTAGAAATTGAATATAACAAACTGTGTGAAATTACCCTTAAAATCATAAACAAAAACAAGTTCTTAAAAACCAAAAAGGAATTTTTGGAAAACGAAGTATATTGGTCAAAAGAAAAAGCCTTAAGATTAGAAAAAGGTAAAAATGTTAAGGAAACATGTGTCTCATGTCAGGAACTTAAACTAAAAATAGAAACACTTAAGTCCACACAGGAAAAACTTATCAAACTAAATTCTAAATTTAAAAGGTTTGATAAACATATTAGTTGTATGGATGATATAATGAAAGATCAAAAGTTTCAACTTGATAAGACCAAGCTACATTTTATGAAACTAAGAAACCTAAGTGACTTTGAGAAACAAACAGTGAAAGTACAAGAACCTGTTCCAACTGAGTCAAACACCCACGGATCCGACGGATCTAAAATTTTGGATCCGCCAGTTATACCAAAAGGATCCGCAGGTACTGTTGATGAACAGAAGGTTCGTAAATCAGATCGTACTGAATTCGTTAAGGTCACTAGAAAACCTAGCACTAGTACAACTGTTAACAAACAAAAATCATCAGTTTCTATAGGAAAAGGTCAAGTTAATAATGAGTTTAGGACTAAAACGGTTCAACAGAGACCTAGAACTAGTTTTCCCAAACACCCCTTTCCAAAGAGTAATCACAACTCACAGAGTTATTATCAAAGTAATTGGAACCAAAACATGTCTAGGAACTTTCAAGGTCCCAACTACATACCATGGAACACTTGTCCACCATTTGCATACATGAACCATGATAATGTTATGTTTAACCCAAACGGACCCATGAGATATTGGGGACCAAACGCTTGAGTTTTTCTTGAACTTAGGTGTGCTTAAAAGTTGAGTTAGAACCAGATGAGTGGATTAAAGATAGTGGGTGTTCAAGACACGTGACGGGGAACAAAAGCCTTTTCTCATCCTACCAAGTGTACGACGGAGGTAATGTCACATTCGGTAGCAAGCTTAAAAGTAAAATCATCGGAAAAGGTACAATCTCTCATGACTCTCTCACCATTGATGATGTTGCTCATGTAGATAATTTAGGATTTAACTTGCTTAGTATTAGTCAATTATGCCGCAAAAAGTATAATGTCCTTTTCAGTGAAAATGGAAGTAAAATACTAAAAGATGGCATAACCGTAGGAAAAAATGTTTTGAAGAATAATGTTTATGTTATGAAATTAGACAAAACACCTAAAGACAAACTTTGTCTCACCACTCTGGACGAAAACTCAACTCTATGGCATAGACGCTTAGGTCACGCTAATATGAGGTTAATCCAATCCTTATCATCTAAGAAACTCGTTAGGAACCTGCCCAAGTTGAAATAAGACAAACACTTTTGTGATGCTTGCAAAATTGGGAAACAAGTTCATAATAGCCATAAGGTTAAAAACATGGTGTCTACATCTAGGTGTCTAGAATTGTTACATATGGATTTGTTTGGTCCATCCGCTATACAAAGTTATGGGGGAAACTTCTATACTTTAGTAATAGTAGATGATTACTCTAGGTATACTTGGACTAAGTTCTTGAGAACTAAAAACGAGGCATTTGATAAATTTGAAATTCTAAGTGAGAAAATTCAAAATCAAATAGGAAATAACATTGTGTCCATTAGAACCGACCACGGTCGTGAATTTGATAACGAAATCCAATTCGGAGCTTTTTGTGATGCTAATGGCATAACACATAATTTCTCGGCTCCTCGAACTCCTCAATCTAACGGTGTAGTTGAACGCAAAAATAGGACAATTCAAGAAATGAGTAGAACTATGTTAAATGAACAAAACATACCTCAAAAGTTTTGGTGTCACGCCGTAGATACATCCACATATATCCTAAATAGAGTCCTAATTAGACAATTCTTGAATAAAACTCCATATGAACTTTATAGAGGCAAAAAGCCTACGTTAGGATATTTTAGAGTTTTTAGAAGCAAGTGCTTCATATTAAACACTAAGGATTACCTCACCAAGTTTGACCCAAAGTCGTATGAAGGTGTATTTCTAGGATATTCACAAAATAGTAAAGCATATATTGTCTTGAATAAAGAAACATCAAGAGTCGAGGAATCGTTGAACGTAACATTCGACGAAAGTCCACCTCCCACTAAGACATCACCTTTGGTAGATGATGACTTAGTTGAAAGTCAAATGGTTGAAAACCATGAAAACATAGAGAATGACAAAGAAGACGAACTGGTAAAAAGATAAATTGTCAACATCAAAGAATCCGAAAGTCATCCATTAGACAACGTCATAGGAAAAATTAACGAAAGAACCTTAAGGTCAAAAGCCCAAAACAAAAGTAATTTCTTTTGTTTTGTTTCAACCATTGAACCTAAAAATGTTAATGAAGCCATAAAAGATGAATCTTGGGTCATAGCGATGCAAGAAGAATTAAATCAGTTTGTTAGGAATGACGTTTGGACATTAGTACCTCAACCTCAAAATCAAACCATAATTGGAACTAAATGGGTTTTTAGGAACAAAATGGATGAAAATGGAGTAGTGTCTAGAAACAAAGCTAGGCTAGTAGCTCAAGGCTACAATCAACAAGAAGGTATAGATTACGACGAGACATTTGCACCCGTCGCTAGGCTTGAGTCAATTAGAATATTACTTGCATATGCATGCGCACACAACTTTAAACTATTTTAAATGGATGTTAAAAGTGCTTTTCTAAATGGTTTTATTAATGAGGAAGTGTACGTTGCACAACCTCCCAGCTTTTCCGATTTTGAAAAACCAAATCATGTCTATAAACTTAAGAAAGCATCATACGGACTTAAGAAAGCACCAAAAGCTTGGTATGATCGACTTAAAACTTTCCTAGTTGACCATAAGTATACCATGGGCCTAGTAGACAACACTCTTTTCACCAAGAAAAAGGGATCACATATTATCATAGTCCAGATATATGTAGATGACATTATATTCGGTTCAACTTGTCAAGAGTTATGCGATGAATTCTCAAAAATCATGCATGATGAGTTTGAAATCAGTATGATGGGGGAACTAAATTTTTTCTTTGGTCTCCAAATAAAACAATTAGAAGATGGGATATTCTTCAACCAATCTAAGTATATCAAGGATATGCTTAAGAAATTTGGTCTTGAAGATTCAAAACCTATTAAAACACCAATGTCCACGGAAACTAAACTCACTAAGGATGAAGAAAGTGAATCCGTAGATAGCACTAAATATAGGGGAATGATTGGTAGTTTACTTTACCTAACGGCTAGTAGACCGGATATTATGTTTAGTGTTTGTCTATGTGCACGCTTTCAAGAAGATCCAAAAATATCCCATCTTGAAGCCGTTAAACGGATCTTTAGGTACATAAAAGGCACTACACATTTAGGATTATGCTATCCCAAAGGAACGGGAATGGAAACCATAGTATATGCCGACTCAGACCATGCCGGTGATTATGTTGTTAGGAAAAGTACAAGCGGTATTTGTACTTTTGTAGGACATTGTCTCACCTCATGGTTTGCTAAGAAACAAACAGCCCTCGCAATATCAACAACTGAAGCCGAGTACGTGTCAGCAGGAAAAGCTTGCCAACAAGCACTATGGATGAAACAAGCTCTCGTCGACTATGGAATTGAGCTCAACGACATTCCCATTCTTTGCGACAACAAAGGAGCTATCGATCTCAGCAAAAATCCAGTCCAACACGCCAGAACCAAACACATAGAAATACGTCACCATTTCCTACGCGACAATGTTCAGAAGGGAAACATCTCAATCGAGAAAGTATCCTCAGAAGACAACATTGCCGACATTCTCACAAAACCTCTTAAGAGAGAACCTTTCAACTTTCTTAGACTTTGTTTAGGATTAATGGAACCTAATGAGTAGATGAAACCATAGCTTAAACCTTAGATTAGCCAAACACGGCAATAACCAAAACCTGAGTTTGGTCCTGCAGAACCAAAGGACAACAAGGGCGGATCTCTTGTTTTGGTTCCGCCGGATCCGCGGCCTACTGAGCCAGTTTTTAGTATATTAAAACAAACACCCTTTACTGTACATCACATTCCCCAAAAACATACACCTCACTGGAATTCGACCCTTATCACACCAAACTCAGAAATTAGGTCATTCTTCACCACAAATTTGTGCTTAAAATCATCTCTATAAGTATCCTAATTATATTTAATTCCTATTCTGAGTCTAGGATTTCTATTTCTTGCACAAAAATCAAAACTTGGGGTTTATGCATATTTCTTGAAAAATCATGAAGCATATTTACTTAATTGCAAATAAAATAATGTTTTTCATAGTTAGGAATTGCATCTTGTAGTACATTATCATTATTCATTAAAAAACCCATGAGAAATTTTTATCAAAATCTTCTCACGACTAGGAAATACGGTTTTTGAACATTGTTCATACAAATACAAAAATGTTATGTTTTCAAACATCACTTGCATAATGTCTCTTGAATGCTAAAGAGAATACATAACTAATATGTATTTTCAGGTACATTCAAACGTAGCTACATTGAATTAGGAGCGTTTGGGTTATCTCACATTTTCGTTATAAAACTTGCATAAATAAATTTTCATGCATCAAAAGGAGTCGAGATAACCGCACCTCCACATTGTCCACATGTAGGCACACACTAGAAATTAATATACGTATTTTCGATAGTTTTAACTAAATTATGAAATTTTTATGTCTAGGATAATCATGCCTCCCGCGACAAATTATGACCATAAGGACACCCTCAAATACCTACCTCAACACCACAAAACCAAAGGACTCACCAAAGATCAAGTCAAAATCTTTAAGGCATTAGAAAAACGTTATGTTCACGAAGGTAGAACCGTAGACACGTCATTTTTAGAAGACACCAATATCCGTGAACAATTAGCCTCTATCCAATTTGATAGTCTTCTCGACATAGATGAACCCATTATTCCTAGGTTTATACTTGAATTCTATGCTACTGTAAGTTTTAGCACAGACGACTTTGGATTCATGAACATTCATTTCAAAGTAAACCAAAACCAATTCACCTTTCCTTTAAACCAATTTGGGGAAGTTTTAGGTATTCCAAGTCAAGGAACTTGCTTTTATTCGGACAAATGGTCATTGTCCATCCTAGATTCCAACCTTGATCGTATCCATCCATACGACACACCCCTAACTTCCAAAGAAATTATCCGTGAACATCTCTTCAATCCTAGAAACAACCCAACTGACAGCTGGTAAACAAGTAAATCGGATCCATTAGCCATGGAGCTAAGCTTAAGCTAATTAAGAATTGAAGAAGTTCTAGCCAAATCACGTAGAATAGACCACATCAATGCAAGCCTTTGCTACATGATGTATTGTGTGTCTACTCACCAACAATTCAACTTAGCCTACTATATTGCCAAAAGAATGGCAGATATTCCAGTCCTAGGTACCACCGCCATGCCATATGGGATGCTTCTTACACGTCTGTTCAAAGCCTCTATTCCTATTCCCTGAAATGCTAGTGGTTTCCTTCCTGACTACATCGAAATTCCACACACCTTTGTTCCTCTCAGTGATCATAGGATAGCCGTAGCAAGAGGAAAACGTGCTCATCCTCCAACCTTATCATCATCATCATCGGCTAGTGAAGAAGATGGTTTACCCAATTCTAGGATTCCTCCACCCGAATACATGAGTCAACTTCCTTCCATTGACAATCAATCCGAGGAGCATCGACAAACAATGGGAATGATGAAGAATCTTGGCCGATGGATCATGAAACTCAACAAAAAGATGAACAATAAGTGAGATTTAAGGAGTGTTTGGTTTAAAACATTTTTGAACAATTAGGTGTTAAACTTGTGTGTCTTTTAGAATATTACGTTGGTATTTGAATTTTATGTGACCTAACATAATGTTTCAGGGTGATAACACTTTTTGTTGTCAATTTTCCATGCTTAAGCCACCGTTCGGCATAACCTTCTGTTATGGTAAGTTATTATCATCGGATTAATCTATGTGTAAACGTGTGTTAGACCCTGTGTTTTTAGAATTTTTCTATCTCATATTAGTAGTTACATATATTTTAGGAGAATTTTCGGGATTTGAACGGATAACAAAAATTTCGACAAGTCCTCTGTTAAGAATTAGGATTTCCATATGGCGGAACCAAAATTTGGGTTCCGCCTGTTGTATTCTTTGGCTCCGCCAGTCCTCAACCTGCGGATTCCGTGGAACCAAAATTTTGGTTCCGCCTTTGTTATCGTTTGGATCCGCCTACACCAACAGTAATTTTTTCAAATTTTTCCCGACTAATCTAGATTCTTAGATAAGTTATTTTAGTTTTTAGGATTCTTTTACTGATCATTAGGATCATTAGAATGATTCAGAAACACTTAGTACCATAAGAAATAAATTTCCTACCAAAATTTGAATATTCAAATTTTTGTCCAAGTTACCTTTCTCTAACACCTAAGGATCCCTTTAATTGGTTCCTTGGAATCCGTGAATCAATCACATTACAAACTTTTCTGTCACCTTCTGTACTCACTGATCATCTTCATGTCAACTCCATGGATTGGCCTTGATAAAATGACAAAACAACTTTTTCTTGTTCCAAGTTATTGGAAATCAACATTCCTTTATGAACCAAATCCAAACACCACTCTCCATAAACCTTAGAGACTATAAATTAGAAGCTTTAAATAATCTAAACTCACATTTCATCATCATTCCTAACTACCTGTGCATTTCAAACCACCGACACAATTCATAAATCAAACAACTCCCACATGTCCAGACCACACAGAAGGACAGCTAGAATTAGTGTTAGACCATACTGGCTCATAAATCCCATTTCTAATGTAAACTTCCCTACTATATCCACTACTACTACAACACCCATCGTAACTCCAGTGGTCAACATATCATCACCCTTTCCAACTCAACCATCTAGATCACCATCACCTACCATAACTCCAATAGGTTCTACTGGTATGTGCTTAAACACATACCTTTTCTTGAACAAATTAAGACCAAAACGACAAAAAACTAACCAAAATGCCAAAGATATTTGTGTTTTTGTGTTTGTTTATATGCAGGTGCGGATATCTCGAAAAAAGGACAAAATCAAGGAAAAATGGCAAAAACCGGGCACGAGAATGGAAAGAGAACTAAAACCGAAGCCGGGGAAGATACTTGAGCTCTATACTTCAAGACAGCCCTTGGATTATTTCTAATTTACAACAATAGACCTTGAAGAATTTCAGAATGTCAAGAAAAGCCCTTGAATTTTTTATTTTTTTGAAGATTGGCAGAATTAGTCCCCAAAATTACAAAGTGTACAACATTGGTCCTTAAACCTTAAATTTTCTATCTATACTAAATCCATATCATAAACACAACCCATATCCCAAGCCCAAGTTCCCAGCCCACCTTTTAAATATTTAACCCAAAACCCGGATCCTATCCACTTTTAACCCGAAAACAAAACCCACCCCTTTTATCCTTTACCCGGTCAACAAAACACTCAGTCAATCAATAAAAAAAATCCCCAAATAAGAACCCCGCCATTAGTTACTGTACATCTCCCCCATCTCCTTCCTAGTTTTACCCTGCCCCAACCCAATTTACCCGTACAATTAAAATAGCTTCTAGAATCCCTGCCACGTCTGACACATGGGAGTGAGCAAAGGAATGATTACGTGGACAAATGGAAGCATGTGATTGGCTGTGACACATCATGGTTTGATCTAAGGGCTGAGGATTAAAGATTGGAGGACAAGCTAAGATCAAGGGCTAAGATTGGTTTGATGAAACCCTAGAAGCTCCTCAGCTCAGCTATAAATAGGGCTCTCACTCACGGATTGAAGAGTTAGTTAGTTTTTAGTTAGGTTTTTAGGGTTAGAATAGGAGTAGTGTAATGGTAGAGTAGCATTAATTTAGCTTATTGTAGCTTATTGTTCCAGCTATTTGTCATTTACTTTTCATCTTTCAAAATTTGTACTGAATTTCAGTTTTTAATAAAAGTCAACATTAGTCAACTCTGCTTATTTGCTCTACTTTCTGCTTTTATGTGCTTAATTCCACCTATTATATCTGTTTTACACTTAGTTGTAGCTTATTAGTCATCAGACTTAGTTTTCATCTTAAAATCTCATAAAATACAAAAACAGTCCAATCTAGATATAGCTTATTTAGGTGCTTAAATTCTGATCAAAAGTGCTTTTTAAACTTCAATATAGCTAATTAACCTTTTGTCTTTCAGAATCCTTCCTTAAATTAGTCATATATAGCCTTAAATCTCAAAAAGAGTAGGATTAAGGGGTGTTTGGCACAGCTCTATTAATGGGTTAAAATGGGTTAGTACTGTTCCTTTGTTCCTTTGATAACTTTGATCTTGCCTAAAATCTTTGATACAAGCTGTTAGATTGTAGTTTTTAGCTGTTAGAAAGGATTTGAAGGTTGTTAGTAGAATAGTGCAAATTTTAGAGATAACACTGCTCTTATGAGCTTCTGATAAGCTTGATCCCCCCCCCCTAGCATTTATTTTTGGAGTTTTCAGGTTGTTTATAGTGCATTAAGAAGTTTATTTAGAGTGGATAATGAATCAATAGGAGTTGTAGTACTTTTGGCCATTTTATCATCTGTTAGAACAGAACAGTTTGCATCTTGCATACAATATACCATAGTCAGCCTATTTCTTTGATTTTTTTAAGTAGATCAATTTAAGTTCGACTAAGCTGAAACTTGGTAGTTAAGCTATTTGGTTGCTAGAGTTCTTGATACACATTTTTGGGAATTTTACCAATAGCTTTTTCACAGCTTTTTACTAGCCTGCAAATCCCCTCAGTAGCATCCCCAATTAGAACTGCACTTCAGTTTTTAACATTTTCAATGATTAGTTTTTATTTTTAATTTGTTCAATTTAGCTTGAAATAAGCTGAAATTTAGTATAGCTATTATTGGGTAGCTCATTTAGTTAGTACCAATTTTTATGATTTTTATTATTAGCTTTTAGATAGGTTTTCACTACCTTAAAATCACCCCAGCAGCCCCTTTAGGGCTGCAGTTAAGATTCTCCCTTTTAGCTTATTATGATATTAAGTGCTTTTCTGCTTTTAATCATAGCTTATCCTGAGTTTTTAGTTCATTTAGATCTGGCTTTTCCCAAGTTAGCTTAATCTTGTCTGTTTAAGCTTATTGCTAGCTTATCTGACCTTTGAACCTTTGCTTTTTGCTTATTTCCTACTTTAGCCCTCTGACCAGTTTTCTTATGCTCATTCTGAGCTTATTTGTGGGTTTTCAAAATTAGTTTTAGTTTTATAAAGTGCTTTTTATTGAGTGCTTATTAGGATTTTACAAGAAAAAAAAAAAAAAAAAAAAAAAAAAAAAAAAAAAAAAAAAAGCAAAAAGTGCATAGGCTGGGATTCGAACCCTGGCCACACAGCTCACCACACACACACGCCACCCAACTGCCCTAGGGACTTTCTTCATTAGTTCTTTGCATCTTCTATTATTTAACACCCTTTTTCTATTATAAGCTTATTAAACTATTTAGCTTATGTTCAAAAGCTGTTTCACTTTTAGTATTTTTCCTAGCTTCAGTATACCTTAAAGTAATTTTCAGAAAAGTTTCATATTTTTCTCTTTTCATTTAATATTTTTAATCATTTAATTTCTTTAAAATAGTTTTTAATTAATGTTAATTAAAATCAAAATCAAAAAAATATAAATCTTTTATCTAAAATTTTCTTTTATTAAATAGGACTTAGGAAAATTAATTTGACATCCCTAGGATTAGTATTTCATAGATTTGACGTTTTAGGTTCGGGATTTCCCGGTTTAAACTCGTGATTAGTTTTTCCTTGCGTTTTTTGACTTAAGCACTTTAGATTAATCTTTTCCTTAGTTAATTAGTTGTTTTTAGTCTATATTTCACTATTTTTAGTTTAAAACCCAATACCCCACTCTTTCACCATTCACTACACGTTTCACGATCCCGAAATCACGAAATTCCATTCACACCTTCGTCGGGACAACGAACTTCGGGTTTTACATATTTCCTTTGTAATTCCTTTGGATATAATTGAACGAAATCAATTTTTTGGCGCCGCTGCCGGGGAAGGTTGAAGTGAGTTCGTGATTTCCGTTTATCGATTCGTGTTTTGAAGACCCTTCCTCGTGAAGTTTTCGCTTTCATTTGTAAATATTTTCTTATTATTTTTATAAAAACACAAAAAGATTTTCTTTTCAAATTATTTTTCCTTTTTCTTTTGAGATTTTCAAGGTTTCTAAATTTAAAAATCCAAAAATATTCTTCTTAATCCTCTTATTCGTATAATTCTTTATCTCTGTCCCTCTATCCGTTTAATTCTTCTTTTCTATGTCTTCATCTTACCATTATGGTTGCCAATGGTGTGGAGGTCCACATAATGGTGGGAATTTTTCCGATTGTAGCATGGTGGAATCGGGAAACGGGTTTGTCTATGACCAAAATCCTTATTCTTACCATGAAATAACCGACTTTTTCAACCAGCCACCACAACATCAGATGGAGACGTACTCGTGTGAGTTTTGTGGAGGTAGTCCTCACCCGGGTTTTGATTGTCAAACAGGGAACACGTTTGTCTATGAACAAGTTCCATGTAATCAAAATTTCAGGTATGACCATTATCCATATAATTCACCGAATCAGTCACAGCAGACGTATTGTTGTGAGTACTATGGAGGTCCTCACTATAGCTCTGATTGTCAAACGAGGAACCCGCTTTTCTATGAGCGTGGCCCTTGTAACAATTACGACTATTCTTATTATGACCAACCTCCACAGTATCAAATGATTGAGACACAACCTGAACCACTTCCTCAAGAACTTCTCATTGGTATTCTTGATGTTCTAAAAAATCTTAAGGATTTGGTTAATAAACGTACCCCAGAAGATCCTCATCAGAAAACTTATGGAGAACTGCTAGTTGAAGAACAAGCAGCTAGAGTAAGTACCAAATATCGTCAAACTTTCGTTTGCGATGATGATGATGAGGAATTTATTCAAAGTGGGTGGTTTTGCACAAATTCATCAGCTGCTATCACTCCCGTTGAAAAGCATGAAGACAAAAGAAGCATGGGAGAGCTATTAGCAGAGGAGCAAATGCAACTTATACGAGCTTTATGTGCTAACAATAAGGTCAATGACGATGATGACGAGGAGTATGCCCCTGAAGATCTTCAAATTTTAGAAAAACCTCCGAGTGGCAATCCCACTCCGTCTTCAGATCCTATCCTTTCCGACTCTTCCCCTTCCCTCACTCCGGTTGAGGGAAGTGATCCTCTCTTGGAAGAGATCGATGCTTGTCTAAAAAATGATTCAATTTCGCTGGAAATTGATGATTCTTGTCTTGATCCGGAGGGAGATATTCTTTTACTTGAGAAATTATTGAACCAAGAACCATCTCTTTTTCTCCCTCCGAAGGAAGTTGAAATCAATCCACCAAAGAAATTTGATGACCTTGTTCCTGAAACTTTCAAAACGACTATCACCAACCCTCTGTTTGAGTTCGAATATGAGTTTACTTTGATTTCTGATAACCCAATCTTTGATATTCAGATGGAGGAGAGTGATGAGTCCGTGACGGAACATGAGCTCACAGATTCTCATCATATGATTGATTCTCTTCACGAGGAGTTCGGTGACTCATATTCATACTCCTCCGGAGTATGATACTTTCATTGAGGAAGATCATGACCGGGGGGAGATGCACTCTATCCTAAGAGTTTGCGTATCGATGATATCATCCCGACCCTCCCTCCCGAGTTTTTTGTTAATGAATCAAAGAGCTTTAATGATGAAGAATGGATTCTCATTCTGATAATGATCTTTCTCCCCTTCTTCACCTATTCGGTGACTTCTCCTATCCTTCACTCCTTCGGGAGTGAGGACACCATCTTTGACCCCGGCATCTCTCATTCTTTTAAGCCGTGGGTTTCTCATCGGAGTGGAACTTTCATATGCTTCAATGTTTATCCAAACATCTTGAATGAAAGTCCGATGGAGATTTTCTCTTCCACATGCTCCCCCAAGAACAAATGAATTCGGGGCGAGTCTAAGCTATACGACTCGATAAAAAACAAGCGCTTCGTGGGAGGCACCCCATGCTTATCCATCTATCTTCTTTCTATTTTCTTAATAAAAGTGAGGAGGGGCACCTCTTCCATATCTTGTGTTTCGTGGTTTTTTGTGATGTGTCCAGGATTTGCCCGAATAATGAAGACTCTCGTGCTCGTGGTTTGCTTCTCTCCACTCGAGTTTCATCATTCGTTGCTCATCCGATATCCTTAATCTTATCGTCTAACGTTTATCTTTGGCATAATTAATAAACGGCCTTAGATTTATGTAGGAGAACCCTTACCTTTAAGACATTGGGGACAATGTCTCGTTTTAGTCTGGGGGGGGGGTAATCTTTCGATTTGATTTTTCCTTGCATTTTTTGCCGTTTACTCTCGCAACCCCGTTTTTCCTCCAAAAAAAATGAAAAAAGTCCAAAAAATGAGAAAATTTAAAATTTTTTGCAAAAATATAATAAGTGTTTTGACATTTTGTTGACTTTCCGCTGGTGAGAGTAGGAATAAAATTCTGACTTGATCGGGCGTGTTGAGCCCTAGCTTGTCCCCTTAACCTTTCTTGGCTAAGCATTCACGGATCTTATTATTTAAGATTTTAAATTTGCGAAGAACGAGAAATGATAGAGTTTATTTAGAAGTTAGATGCTAAGCTTGGAGTAGTTGGTTCTCTTTAGAGCTCATCGAAGTTACTTGTGGCCTTTTGCTCCCACAAAATTGTTTCACCATATATAACTGTAAGAATAATTAAAGATGTTAGGTTTTGCCGATGATTAGTTCTTGGTCTTCTTAAAAGAATCCTTGCTTTAAAAATTGGGTACACATCAAGGTTACTTAATAAATACGTTTAATAATAATAAGTTAAGTGCTCTAAGCTATGGATTCGAGATCGGGCCTTGGATCCTTATTTCCGGAAGGCGTTTAGGTCTTGGCTACCATCTTGCAATGGCCCTTGGACCTCTAGTTCAGGAATGTGTGAGGTCTTGGTCTAACTACCTTGGATCCTCATTTCAGGAATGTCTAGAGTCTTGGAACACTCCGTTGTAACGGCCCTTGGATCCTTTATTCCGGAAGGTGTAAGGTCTTGGAACTAAACCGTGAAGCTCTGTCGTTTAGGGTACGCAAGTGAAAAATTAGTCAAAAAAAAAATGATGATGAAAAATGAAAAAAAAAATGGTGATGAATGAAAAAGAGAAAAATGCAAAAGTCAAAAATATAAATAAAAACCTTGATGTGGACCTCATTTTCAAAGCAACGGTTCTCGAGAGAAGATTGAAAACTACTTAGCGTCTTAATTTAGTATCTTTATCGGACTAAAAACCTATCGAAACGAGAAAATATGAAGCAATTCATTTCTCACCAAAAATAAAATAAATAGAGGCAAATTAGGAAAATGGGAGCAAGAGGTAATTACACAAGTAACTTCCATGGGTAGTATTGGCATCTAACTTGTAAATAACGATGATTTCGTTTTTAAGCTTAGTTTGGGGACACGTGAAAAATCAGAGATGACGAATTCTATCCGTATGGTCACTTCTTTATGAGTCGCGTTTCCTACTCGTTGACACTAAAAGTTATTTGATAGATAATGATTGTCAACAAAGCCGTCACTTGAAAATAAGAAAAATATAAAAATAAAATAAAATGGAAAAACGGGGAGTCTTTAAAACTTAGGATTTCTTAATATCTTTTGAAAATTTTGCTACTTTTCAAAGTTAGTAAAAAAAGGTTGGAAATTTTTTGTTTCAAAAACGTGTTTTTATAACATTGCGTGAGGACACTGCAATATCTTAGTCTGGGGGATTTTGGTATGTGCTTAAACACATACCTTTTCTTGACCAAATTAAGACCAAAACGACCAAAAACTAACCAAAATGCCTAAGATATTTGTGTTTTTGTGTTTGTTTATATGCAGGTGCGGATATCTCGAAAAAAGGACAAAATCAAGGAAAAACGGCAAAAACCGGGCACGAGAATGGAAAGAGAATTAAAGCCGAAGCCGGGGAAGATACTTGAGCTCTATACTTCAAGACAGCCCTTGGATTATTTCTAATTTACAACAATAGTCCTTGAAGAATTTCAGAATGTCAAGAAAAGCCCTTGGATTTATTTTTTTGAAGATTGGCAGAATTAGTCCCCAAAATTACAAAGTGTACAACATTGGTCCTTAAACCTTAAATTTTCTATCTATACTAAATCCATATCATAAACACAACCCATATCCCAAGCCCAAGTTCCCAGCCCACCTTTTAAATATTTAACCCAAAACCCGGATCCTATCCACTTTTAACCCGAAAACAAAACCCACCCCTTTTATCCTTTACCCGGACAACAAAACACTCAGTCAATCAATAAAAAAAATCCCCAAATAAGAAGCCCGTCATTAGTTACTGTACATCTCCCCCATCTCCTTCCTAGTTTTACCCTGCCCCAACCCAATTTACCCGTACAATTAAAATAGCTTCTAGAATCCCTGCCACGTCTGACACATGGGAGTGAGCAAAGGAATGATTACGTGGACAAATGGAAGCATGTGATTGGCTGTGACACATCATGGTTTGATCCAAGGGCTGAGGATTAAAGATTGGAGGACAAGCTAAGATCAAGGGCTAAGATTGGTTTGATGAAACCCTAGAAGCTCCTCAGCTCAGCTATAAATAGGGCTCTCACTCACGGATTGAAGAGTTAGTTAGTTTTAAGTTAGGTTTTTAGGGTTAGAATAGGAGTAGTGTAATGGTAGAGTAGCATTAATTTAGCTTATTGTAGCTTATTGTTCCAGCTATTTGTCATTTACTTTTCATCTTTCAAAATTTGTACTGAATTTCAGTTTTTAATAAAAGTCAACATTAGTCAACTCTACTTATTTTCTCTACTTTCTGCTTTTATGTGCTTAATTCCACCTATTATATCTGTTTTACACTTAGTTGTAGCTTATTAGTCATCAGACTTAGTTTTCATCTTAAAATCTCATAAAATACAAAAACAGTCCAATCTAGATATAGCTTATTTAGGTGCTTAAATTCTGATCAAAAGTGCTTTTTAAACTTCAATATAGCTAATTAACCTTTTGTCTTTCAGAATCCTTGCTTAAATTAGTCATATATAGCTTTAAATCTCAAAAAGAGTAGGATTAAGGGGTGTTTGGCACAGCTCTATTAATGGGTTAAAATGGGTTAGTATTGTTCCTTTGTTCCTTTGATAACTTTGATCTTGCCTAAAATCTTTGATACAAGCTGTTAGATTGTAGTTTTTAGCTGTTAGAAAGGATTTGAAGGTTGTTAGTAGAATAGTGCAAATTTTAGAGATAACACTGCTCTCATGAGCTTCTGATAAGCTTGATCCCCCCTAGCCCTTATTTTTGGAGTTTTCAGGTTGTTTATAGTGCATTAAGAAGTTTATTTAGAGTGGATAATGAATCAATAGGAGTTGTAGTAGTTTTGGCCATTTTATCATCTGTTAGAACAGAACAGTTTGCATCTTGCATACAATATACCATAGTCAGCCTATTTCTTTGATTTTTTTTAAGTAGATCAATTTAAGTTAGACTAAGCTGAAACTTGGTAGTTAAGCTATTTGGTTGCTAGAGTTCTTGATACACATTTTTGGGAATTTTACCAATAGCTTTTTCACAGCTTTTTGCTATCCTGCAAATCCCCTCAGTAGCATCCCCAATTAGAACTGCACTTCAGTTTTTAACATTTTCAATGATTAGTTTTTATTTTTAATTTGTTCAATTTAGCTTGAAATAAGCTGAAATTTAGTATAGCTATTATTGGGTAGCTCATTTAGTTAGTACCAATTTTTATGATTTTTATTATTAGCTTTTAGATAGCTTTTCACTACCTTAAAATCACCCCAGCAGCCCCTTTAGGGCTGCAGTTAAGATTCTCCCTTTTAGCTTATTATGATATTAAGTGCTTTTCTACTTTTAATCATAGCTTATCCTGAGTTTTTAGTTCATTTAGATCCGGCTTTTCCCAAGTTAGCTTAATCTTGTCTGTTTAAGCTTATTGCTAGCTTATCTGACCTTTGAACCTTTGCTTTTTGCTTATTTCCTAGTTTAGCCTTCTGACCAGTTTTCTTATGCTCTTTCTAAGCTTATTTGTGGGTTTTCAAAATTAGTTTTAGTTTTATAAAGTGCTTTTTATTGAGTGCTTATTAGGATTTTACAAGAAAAACAAAAAATAAATAAATAAAAGCAAAAAGTGCATAGGCTGGGATTCGAACCCTGGCCACCCAGCTCACCACACACACACGCCACCCAACTGCCCTAGGGAGTTTCTTCATTAGTTCTTTGCATCTTCTATTATTTAACACCCTTTTTCTATTATAAGCTTATTAAACTGTTTAGCTTATTATTAGCTTATGTCCAAAAGCTGTTTCACTTTTAGTATTTTTCCTAGCTTCAGTATACCTTAAAGTAATTTTCAGAAAAGTTTCAGATTTTTCTCTTTTCATTTAATATTTTTAATCATTTAATTTCTTTAAAATAGTTTTTAATTAATATTAATTAAAATCATAATCAAAAAAATATAAATCTTTTTTCTAAAATTTTCTTTTATTAAATAGGACTTAGGAAAATTAATTTGGCATCCCTAGGATTAGTATTTATTAGATTTGACGCTTTAGGTTCGGGATTTCCCGGTTTAAACTCGTGATTTGTTTTTCCTCGCGTTTTTGGCCTTAAGCACTTTAGATTAATCTTTGCCTTAGTTAATTAGTTGTTTTTAGTCTATATTTCACTATTTTTAGTTTAAAACCCAACACTCCACTCTGTCACCATTCACTACACGTTTCACGATCCCGAAATTCACACCTTTGTCAGGACAACGAACTTCAGGTTTTACATATTTCCTTTGTAATTCTTTTGGATATAATTGAATGAAATCATCTACACCATCACCTACTCCATCTCAACCAAGATCACCATCACCTACAACAACACCAGTGGCTAGCTCACCACCACCCATACCATCTCAAATGAGAAAATCATCATCACCTCCACAATCACCCAACTTTCAACCAAATGATTTACTTACCACACTCCAAACCATTGATGAATCAATGTGGCTCAACCAACCAAAGACTCAAGGCAATAAGGAACTTGATCCTCTCAACACCTCTTCAAATATGATGATCTCCAACTTACGTGATACAAAGGATTTAGAATCCATTTGGCTTGCCTCCATCATATCTTCCTCAAACCAAAACAATCCTCCACAATAGGCACTTTTAGTTTCTCTCCTTAAGAATTTGATTTACTTTCGGATTTTTAGGATTGCTTTCCTTTTTATGTTGTGTGATGACGTATAGTCCGTATTCGGGTCACGAACCCGACCCATACTCAGGTCCACCACGAATGGACTCAAGCCCATTACGAATGGGCTATCACAATAGCGGTTTGGGCTCAAGATGGCCCAAACCCAAAGCTATTTATGGTTTTGATATAGATATCCCTTATTTATGGATATATATCATATAACCGCCCTACGCGGGATATGCTGAGGAGTGAAGGACACGAAACCAACTAGGGTTTCGTGTGTATATAAAGAGTCCTTCGACTCTCATTAAAGGTACGACTTACAAAACCCTAACTCTTGTACAAACCCTAAATCGATTACTTACTCTCACGCCGGAGGATAATCGTGGGAGACAATCCCACGATAAGCCTAACGGTGTCTTTTTGTTTTCTTAGTGCGCAGGTCTCGAGCATTAAGATCTGATTGGTACGGAATCAAGGAACGCCCAACTTTTGTATCAACATTGTGACATCATGTTTTGTGACTTATGTCACAAACAAATTTTCAATGAATGGATGTTATATTTTTATGCTTATGGGTGATCACTATTTGGCATAATATCTTGGTTTGTTTGATTTACTAACATTATTGTATGCTTGGTTTGAATTCTCATAATGATTTGACCACTTATACTTAGGTGCATTTTCTTATCAGACACGTATTTTTGACTTTTTAAAGTCAAATGGGTTGAACTATCATGCTTGATTGACCTATACATATGCATTATGCTACTTGGTTGGATTGATTCACAACTAACCTTTATTTTATAGCATTTCTCATCCTTGAAACGTATACGTTGGTACCCTAGCAATGGGGAGTATACATCGAGGGGGAGCATATCATATTCTAACCATTTGTTTTGTAGGATCATGCATCATAACCTTGGCACTCCAATTAGGGGGAGTATTATCCAAGGGGGAGCTTTACAAGTTCTCAAAATCATTGAAACAATCTTGGTACTCCAATTTAGAGGGAGTAATAACCAAGAATTGTTCACCACATTCCGCTACGCATATCTTCTTTTTGTTTCGACAAAAAGGGGGAGATAGGATTAAGTTCATACATCACTGTGATCATCACAGTACATATTTTTTTTACATCACAGTACATGTTTTTCATGCTTAAAATAGTTTTTTAAACTTGCATAAAACTAACTTAATCTATATTTTTAAAAGAATTTCACTTTACTTATTATATTGCTTAAAAATAAACTTTATGTTTTGTCATCAACAAAAAGGGGGAGATTGTTAATACAAATATCGTCCTAAAAACGTTATTTATATTTTACGATCTTTGCTTTATTTTGTTAATGACAATTATAAGGTTTATCTTTAGCAAAGCATAAATATAAGTTAAAGTCTTTTACATTTATAGTAACAAGTCTTTTAAAACACATTTACACATTACATGATCACTAGAATTCACATTGCATATATACATTTTACATTTACATGTTTTACTTTTATTTCTTAAATTAGAAATATTAAACATGACATCATGGCATACCTCATTTTGATATCTTTAGGATATCTTGAGGATTTAGGTGATATCTTGTATAGATCTTCAAGCTAAAGAGTTGACTTTGGAAGATATGGAAAGATTGTGCAAGATATGGAAAGATATAGGAACATCTTAGCTGTCTGGTTCCCGCGGAACCAAACACCATAACTGGCGGATCCCAGAATTTGGATCTGCCAAATCCGCCGCCTGTTGATCAGCTTTGCCTATAAATAGCAAGCTGATCATTCAGGCACAATCATCACTTACATAGCATAAATTATACATTCACTCATTTATACATTACTAACCCATATTATTCATTCATTTCATAGATCTCACTTTTGTAGCAAAGAAGATCAAGCATTCAAGCTTCAACATACTTACTGTTGCAAGTTTTATTAGTTAGATACTGTGTGATTTGTTAGTGTTCACACATCATTGTTATACCTTTCATTTAGTAGAGTTTGGTTAGTGTTTTAGTCCTTAAAACACAAAGAGTGTCGGGAGTGGTTGTACCCTTGTTAAAGAACCAACGGGAGTGGTTGTACCCTTGTAAAGAACCCGGTATTTAGCTTAGTACCGGATAAAGTGTAAGCGACGTATATAAAGGTTTTCTCCGCCGAGAAGGGAGTTTGTTTCGTAGTGAAGAAAAACTATCGAGTTAGAGGCTCGAGGAGTGGAGTAGGGCAAGGAAGAGAGTCCTTGTAGCCGAACCACTATAAATCTCTGTGTTGTGGTTTGATTGTTCCTATCCTTACTTACTTTACTTATATTGTTTGTTTGTGAGTATTTACTTTGAAATCACGTTAAGTCACAAAGCGAATTAATTTTAAAACGGTAAAAACTATTCAACCCCCTTCTAGTTTTCCACAACCTTTTCATTTTCATCCATCAACTAATAATCAAACACACCCTATTAACTATCCTTTTAACTTAACTACAATTTATACACAAACTAAATCACTCACTAAAAACACCACCCCAATGCTGCTCCCTCCTTTTCTTAATATACTTGGTGATTGATCCCAATCCCATCACATGGTATCATAATCACATCTTGCCTCCCACTCTCAACCATGATCCAATGTACAAATACAATACCCACCATATTGTCAACTATTCTACAAATCAACACCAACTTCCCTCATTGTTCCCATGTGTACCATTCGACTGCTAGTAGTATATACACTCACATGAGTCTTTTTCTAGAAGCTTACAAAATTGTGCCAATCCCATCACAAGTACTAGGAAGTCATTCATGCCTCCCACTCACCACTATGATCTAAGGTGCAATAACAATAACCTCCATAATGTTAACTTGGATGAGATTCATCACAAGGCTTTCTTCTTTCCCATGCAATCTAATCAGCTGACCCATAGAGAGTTTAGAGAGAGCAAGGTCAACTAATATGAGGATCATCAACCTTCTTTCTATTCTCTTGCAAGTCGACAGTAACAAGGACGATTTAGGACTAGGCTTTATCTTCTAATATCACATAAGCTTCTCTATTTAAGAACCTAAATCTTAAACACTTTTCACTACTAAAACACAATCACAACACGCAAACAAATCTCACTTACTCACTCTCGTAACTGTGTCGAAAAAGAAGAAGGAAGAAGAAGCTTTGGAAACCATACAAGTCTCATAAGGAGTTTCTAGGGTTTTGATTCGAGTATGAGTTTGGTTGAAGGAAGAAGTTCGGGTTTTTCCTTGTCCTCTTGGGTTCTCGTTGTCACTTTTCCATTCGATCCTCTTCACCACCATCCTTGGTGTCGTAAGTCTCGAACCTATTTTAATATATCTAGAGTAACATAAGCTTCGTTGACAACATTCATATATATATTCGACATGTTGCATAAATCGAATTCGAACTTGTTTTAACAAATGAATCACGTACACACTTTAACCATGCATGCATGTTGCTTAAATATTACAAGAAATGATACTAACACAGTAGAGTTTGTAAATGATTTATAGTCAAATGAAATTCCATGCATGCATCTGTGTCGAATAACCAATTTGCTAAACCCAGTTCGGAGCCACTCATTTACCTCACTTGATTTCTACTTGACTACTATATCACCAAGGTGAGTCGTAGCCCCTTCTTTCACTTATTTTGAACTCTTTGGGGGGAGATACATGCTTGTTCTACTTACAAATTTACTCATTTACCTTAAACATTATACTCAGTTGGACACACTCTATTCGTTTATTGAAACTTAATTCTTGCTTTCATTTACACAAGTAATATTTTAACGAATTACTTATGGATTTCACCCAATCTTTGACCCGGTTACGTTGGATTTCACCCAACTTGGGGCAAATGAATTACTTATGCGGTTACGTTGGATATCATCCAACGTGGAGCAAACGAATTACTTATACGGTTACGTTGGATATCACCCAACGTGGGGCAAACGAATTACTTATGCGGTTACGTTAGATATCACCCAACGTGGGGCAAACAAATTACTTATACGGTTACGTTGGATATCACCCAACGTTGGGCAAACGAATTACTTATGGATTTCACCCAATCTTTGACTCGGTTACAATGGATTTCGCCCAACGTAACCCACTACTTATTTTATCAATATTTATATTTTACACAACGATATCACCGTTGTGCTACTAATCAACTTGTGTTCAATCTATTACAATTTAAACACTATGGATTCACTCAACCTTTGTGTTGACCTTTTTAAGCATGTTTTATCGCAGGTAACTGATCCGTTTAAAAGTATGTATATAATACGCGGGAATTGACAAACCAACCCTTTAGGAAAAAGGTTAACTTACAAAACCCGTGAATACGATATGTGTGATACCGGGCAAGTGTTTCCCGGGTCGTGTCCCAGCGAGGTTGGAATCGACAATCGTGTAAGGTTTGGAATTAGAGTGACTGATGGTTGGAATATGGAATTTTGTATTTTCTAATTCTAATTAAATAATGAGAAACAAATTCTCAAAATAAAATTAAGATCTAAACAAATTAAACTAAAAACGCGATACGGGAATTCTAAAATCGGGTTTAAAACAGTGAAATCTATAAAAATAAAACCTACAAGTACCAAATTATTTTTCCTAAGATCTATATGATAAAAGAAAATTTTGGTAAAAAGATTTGTATTTTTCTGATTTTTATATTTTTTATTATGAATTAAAAACTGTTTTAAAAAGAAAAATGCATAAAAAATATTAAAACTGTTCTAAAAATTCTGAAATTTTTTGAGAAATTACATAACACTAAAAAAAGCCTAGGAAAAATATTACAAAGGTGCCAGCTTATTGGGATAAGCTGGGAATAAGCTAATAAGCTCGGATAGCTTAAAATGGAAAAGTGGTATAAATATTAAAGTGTGAAGAGTATAACTGGAAAAGTCCCAAGGGCAGTTGGTGAGTGTGTTGTGTTGTGAGTCAAGAGACCAGGGTTCGAATCCCTTGGTTCTCTTTTTGCTTCTTATTTTATTTTTGGATTTTTACTTTAGAAACTGATTAAGCACTCATGAATAAGCAACTTTAACAACTAACACTTTTTTTTTAAAACCTCAAATAAGCTCATAATCAGCCAAGGTTTTGCTGATCAGTGGGCTAAAAAGAAGAATTGTCAAGCTTTTTTTTAAGAAAAAGGCTGATAAGCTATTAAATAAGCAAAGGCACAGTTGGAATAAGCTAAGCAACCAATAATAAGCTAATATGGAAACTGAAAAAGCCACAAGTAGGGAAATAAGCACTGAACAAAGCTCAAATAAGCCAATGAGATGACTGATGCACAGGGCATATGCAGTCAATTCTAGGTAAGTTCAAGCTTAATTATAAGCACTTAGATAACTACTAAAAGCTACAAAAGCTTAACACACTAAAAGCTGACCTAGCAAACTACTGAGAAACCAAAATTCAGGCATTAAGTAGAACAAATAAGCACTTAAATGGTGTCTAGAAAGTTTATGCAGACTGCATATATGGTTCTGATATGCAGTCTTGAGATTTTTGAATCAAAACAGCTCAATCCTAGGTTAAATGATTCCAACTTTTAAAATCCTACTTGATTAACTAAGTTGGACTTAGAAATGCCAAAGACAAGAACCAGAACTGCTTATCTCTAAGATAAGCAGTTAGAAGTAGTTATGAACCTAAAAGAAGGAAATCCAACTCAAATCCTCCAAATCCTTCAAATTAACTTATAAGTTCTTAAAAACAGCTGATAATGGCTATTCTAAGCAAGATTTAAGTTTCCGAAATGGTAAATGAACAGTGACAACCCATAATGATCCATTTTGGCTGTTAAGCCAAACAATCCTTATTGGGGCTGTTTTGGTAATTTTCAAAGGCAACAGCCAATTTAAACTATGATTCTTGTTTATTACTGATTTACTAACTTAATTAAACTATAATGAGCAACTTTTAATATGTAAATAAGCACTAAATTAAGCTGAACTAGTTATGGCTAAAATGGACTGATTTTAACTTATACTGATTATCAAACTAGCTTAACTTAACTCTAATCACATAAATAAGTACTGAGAAATAAAGAAGCATACAAATAAGCACTTGTACAGTGAAACATGAAATTTGGAAATTGCTTACAAATTTGCTCAAGCTCCAAACAAGGACTGATTATAAATCACCACATCATCCTATTGCTTCCCAAGAAGCTCTAAACCATAGGCTTCCATAATCTACCATGCTCCAGCTTATGTTGCACAACAGCTTATTTTTTTAGCTTATATTGACTTTTTTGACTTTTTTGGAATTTTTAGGATTAAGACTGAATTAAACCAACATAAACTTATCAAAAGCTATAGTGAGCTTATGTAAGCTTATAGAAGCAGAAAAGAAACTATTTTCAATAACACTTAACTTAATTCGAATTCTCAGTAAAACATAGAAACTTGATAACTTGGAATTTTCATTAACTTTTGGAATTTGCACAAGATTAATGTTAAACAGACTAAAACCAACTTGTAAAGATAACTGGAATTTGAAATTGATAAAACTTTAAACAATAAAAATACAATACGATTAAGGAAATTAACTACTTGCCATAATAGGCTACATTGTGGTTCTATTTATACTACACTAAAGTGGGATAAGCCTCTTATCTTCTTCTGATCCTTTTAAAGCCCTTGGATTAGCTTGAATTGATCTCAGCCCTCTAAAACCAATTTTGGCGCCAAAACAGTCATAGTGGGAAAAACACTTGACTGGTAACGTGTGATGGGGAAGGAGCATTTAATGAATCTTGGTTTGTTAGGAAGTGTATGGAAGAAGCTAGGAGGGGGGTGGATTGTTTCAGGGATAAGGTTTAGCTATGGTGGTATGGTTTTGGGTTTAGGCGGCAAGTGGTATAGAAGAAGGGTGGTTTGACTGATATTTTGACCCCGGTATTAGCTTAGAAAAGGTGGGTCGGGTTGTTGGGTTATTTGGTGGATTGGGCTTGTGGAGTTAGTTTAGTGAGTGGGCTGGGTTTATTTTAGTAGCTGGGTTTATTTTTATTGGATTAGATATGGAATAGGTTTAACTTTAAGGGACCAATATTGTCAAATCTGAAAATCCAGGGACCAGGCTGCCAAAAATATAAATTATTTCCAAGGACCATTTGTGTCATTTTGGTATTTTTGGGGGTTGACTTTGACTTTATCTTTGAATTTTGTCTTCACTTGATCAAATGTATAATTGTTGTCGAGTCGATCCAAAAATATTCGTTTTTGTTCCGTTTTCAATCCTTCAGTACCTGAAACACATAAAACACAAACCAAGGATATCTGCAATATATATTGGGTGTTTTTGGTCATTTTAGTGTCTTATATGGGTGTAAAATGATGAGTATTTACACACTCATCAGTAACTAATGAGCACAAGGCACGGAGTTGGCAATGGACCCTTGACGATGATAATTAATGTTTTCATTCGTTACAAACAATTTCATATCTTTTGTGAAATTTCTCAAACAATTTGGTCTAAATTATGTACCCTGAATTTCTAAGTTTTCGATGAACGATAATTCTTTTCAAAACGTCTCTTTCGAGTCATTTTCTATACTTATGACTATGATCTAAGAAGTAATACCCCATTTAAGTCTTCCGCTGTTACATTAAATTTTGCGGGGTGTTACAGAATGGCATCAGAGCCTTGGTTATAGAGAACCAAGTGATTTTCAAAACACTGGACTATAACTACGATTTCAAAACGGACCATTTTAAATCTTACCACCTCATACCCTCCGTGCCAGCACTTCACCAACACATGCATTGAGATTTTCTTGGCAGATGATGCATCACTTGTGGATATTATGACTATTCGACATCATGACTAGTAGATATTTAATATTATTAAATGACTTATATTTGTTATTATTGGGATATTACAGTACCATGTCTTCTCCATCTTATCCTATCATCATCACTACGAACTCCGACATCGAGGATGCCTACTCATCTACCAATGATCCGGCACCTCCCTCACCACACCCCGCTGTACCTACATCATCCACACCACCTATTAAACCCGTCATACTTATCAGGCCCGGGAGGGGTGTCCTACCCCATTACATTTTCCGATACTACCCCGCTGGACCCAAGATGGTACACACCAGGAGTCGCCTAGTGCGCCCACTCACACCACTACCACCATCATGGACCCCTGGCATGCCTACTTATGAAGACTAGGATGACTCACTATGGATAGTGCCACAACCATCACGACCACCACATCATGCCACCATCAAGGATCCACCCAGAGGAGCACCGGGTAGTTCTTAGACTACACTATTATCATCAGTAGCTTCTATCCTAGCCACGAGATGTGTGGCCAAATTAGTGACACTTGTAGTACCTCTTTGTTGTATAACAAATTTGAGACAAGTTATCATTTGGACATGTGGTTTGATTATGCTATGTATTGATATCGGTCTATAAGAGCCAAAATTTTCCATCATATGTGTGGTGATTGTATCTACTCATGTTATGATATCATATTATGATGGTCGTGATTTATTCCGACCTTATCATGGTTGAGTTAACCTCGTCATATTACATAGAATTGTTGTACAATCTCATATCAACTAGATGTGCCAACAGTCACCCATTGCACTCCATATTTTACCACTTATCTTATAAACTATTATTATACCATTTTACAAACTATTACCATGTAATAGACCAATTTGATACCTCACCACTATCAACCAAAACAGTTCACTAACACCTTGTTATTTTCTTACACTATGAACAAACGGACTTATTATCCCCTTAAGGATTTCCTTATAAACAAAAAAACAAGACTCACTATCAACTTATAAATTGTTTTGTTAGTTTCATATAAACCATTTTGTAAACACCTTACAGGCCGTTTTGCTATTATCTTGTGAAACCGTTTACCGTCACTTTATAAAACATTTCGCTAATTCTTTATATACTGTTTGTCACTATCCCATCAATCATTTTCTCACTCTCTTACAAACTACTTTACCACCCAATGAACCACTTTACTTCCATTTTTTTCGATTATTTGACTACCTTACTACCCTCTTATAAAATTAATAAACGGTGTCGCTATCAACATACAATCTATTTTACGAATCATCCCACAGACTATTTGATATAAACGCAATAAAAAAAATGCTACCCTACTACTAGTCTGTAAGCCAACAAATGTTTTTACTGACACCCTGTAAACTATGTTGCAAATACCCTACGGGTTTTATTATTGACTTATAAATTATTTTGCCCCTCTGAGCACCACATTAACCGCTGATAAAACAACAAACTATATCGCAAATGCATTACAAACCAATTTTTCGTTATCCTACGAACCGTTTTACTACCACAAAAATCAAAAATTTCGACCTTATTACCAACTTTTGAATAATGAAGTGTCATCCTATTGTTCTATAAACTATTTCACATATTATTTTATGAACTACTTTATTGTATGCAATAAACCGATTTGCTACTTTAATACTATTCCAAAAACCAACAAACGGTTTCGCCAACATTTTGTAAACTATGATACATTTATTCAAAAATTTCCACTACCATTTTATAAACTATTCTACACACCGTTTTATAATCTATTCTGCAATCACCCTATGAACTAAGTCCTCTTTGAAAAGTATTTTAAGCTACCACTTTATGAACAGAGTTACCGATAATTCCTTTTTAAACTAAATCCAACATTGCATCGTTGAACTTTAATTATGCCAAGCCTGATCACCTATGTATAATTCAAGTAGGACCATGCTATGCTGGGGATAGTTGTCTAAACTTTTTGCCAAAAGTCAAACTTTCTATTACTATTTTTAAGAAATCAAAAACTTGCATAAAAGTTGTGCAAGTCATGGGCATTCGTACTAAGAAACACAAATAGACTTCGACACCATTTTATCACATGAAATCAGTCTAGTCTCGCCGCATATTCTATTCCGCAAGGACCAGTTACATCATTAGCCATCATAGAAGCAACCTACCAACGAACGTAGCCACAATCAACGGGATTACCTACGATCATTACCATAAGAATTCGTACGAAACTTAACCTTATGACATCTCACTTTACTTCACATCATCCAATTTCGAAGGATCCCACCGTCAAACAGACAACCTCTAAATTCGATAACTACCGAATGACTCATAACCCCAAGGGTGACTAAGACTTACCCTCACTGTACTCGATATCAATCGTGATGATGATTACATTTAGCCATAAATCGAAACCGTGCTTGCTGCGTTGAACACTAAGTACACTAACGAATCAACCAACTGATTGCTGGTAGCAATCAACACCATTCTTCAAGACTTTACCTTTCGCGTTAAGTGTACCACCAAACTAGCCATTTGACTGCTAATAGAACCGACGTCATCTTTCGAGGTTGCACCCTAAACCTACTAGATACACATAAGACATCGACCTAGGGTCCACAGAACTTGAGGCCTAGACATTTTTGGTCTAGTTGCTGAATTATCCACGATGAGAAACTCGCCCGCGTACCTTATGATAATAAGATCCTAACAATAAGATGAGGACCCCTCGAGGGAAGTAAACAATGAAAAGATCAATGAAACTCTTGACAAGGGCTAGGAACATACAATTGGATGACTTATAACCTGACGAAAGTCTTAAGACCTTACAGAGCAACCCGAGCCACTATCTTGGGAAATTGCCAAATCTTTCACTAATTCTTTAAGGGTATTAGCCTGACTGGGACGTAAGAGTGATCCAAAACACCGTTGTTCACTAAACCAAGCCTTAGAAGTAAATCAAGCATCTCTATCCGCGATTATGAATGACAAGATACCATGACTTGACGTTGTTCGGTCAATGTACAATTCACCTTTTCCACACCGTATAATAAGATTTCCCTTATAAGTAATGGATACCTTGGATTGGACAATCAATATACAATCGCCCTTACAACGTGTCCTCTAGGAGTCTAGATTATTCAGCCTCAAAAATCCATTTTGAATTAACCACACTCCCACGCTGAAATGCCAAACAGTCTAAACGTACCAATCGGCCATTGATACACAACTATCACTTGTAGCCAAGGAAAATGCCTCATGACACGATATCCGAATCACTCATAAGTCACGATACATCCCAATACTGACCTAGTGAATTAAGTACCATATCTATAAACTTCACCCAACATTTAACCACCAAACACTATCGAATATTGGAAACTAGACTTTGTCCTTAAATTTTTTGAAAACTTATATAAATGCCATACCACAACTATACCTTCAACTTTGATGATTTCGCTTTCAAGAATCTTTCTTTAAAAACGCTTTTATATCAACTACAAAAGTATTTCTCCGAGATACTCATTTTGTGGAGTTAAAAGTTTTCTCTGGTCAAACTATATCAAAACTTTTTCATATTAAAGAGTGACTAAGTGTTAATTTTTGTGAAGTTATTTTATCTACACCATGCTTAAAAAAAACCCACACTACAAAATTATATATCTATTTTAGTCAGACCTTATCAAGCTTTCGTATGTTAACAAACGTCTAAACATTGATTTCTGTGAAATTGTCTTATCTACACCGCATTTAAAATTCGTTTCAGTAAACTTTAAAATTTTCAGGGTCGCATTAATTTACTCGACTATTAACCTCAAACAAAGAAATTTGTGTCTTTTAAATTATTGATTTGGTCGGATTCGTGTAAACGCATACTCAAATAAAAATTTTGAACAAAATTTTATCAATACCTCTAAGCAAGAAACACACAATCTCAGAACAAATATTAGGATTAAACCTCGAAAGAAAGTCGTTACACTTACATACTACCTGACTTGCCTAAGATTGACAATAGTGATATGCCATACCTTAACACTATCCCTTCGAAGTACAACTTTCCCACTCATCCTGTAAAATAAGAATTCTCACACTGGTAGAAGCGCGTGAAATTGAATAAGCAATTACTCAAGAGACGACGTGCCCTTTCAGAGTTTTAGATAGCATAATCACTTTGGCACGTGACATCACTTTCACTTGGGATAATAAGAGATCACATTTGACTGTAAGACCTTTAACTTCCTTCTGTAACGAGACAAACATCCCTCGACACAGTACTTACCTGACTTAGACCACTATGCCACGAATCTCTAGTCAAAATACACCATAGTTTTTCCTTAACAAGATAAACACTTGTAGTCACGAGCATTATCCGATGATAACTTTCGAGCGTTCCTAATCATTGGCATCCGAATTTGCCCTTAGTTTCCTTGACTCATGGACCATCACTCTTGACTAGCCATGTATGCCTACTAACATGTTATTCCTTATCATTCACACCAAGGGACTTTTCCCCTTAAATTCTCTATAGCCGTCATGAGAATAATAGTGATATCTAGCCTCATTGTTCCAACTCAAATGGGATTCACCCTTTCATTTCGGCGTCGGCAACTACACCTACCTCCCTCGAAAGATGAGGACCAAACAGGCTCTAGGAGACACATTAATAGCATGAGCGAATGATTTTTGAAATAGTTGGGATAACCATTTGGCATTAATCAAATCCTCCTACAACCACAAGGTATCTCATTAGTAGGAGGGCTGTTTCAATTGAGGCACTTTATGGTGGAAAGTTAAATCCTAGATACGTTGGACCATTCAAAATCCTGGAAAGGATTGGTCCAGTGGCATACAAGCTTGACTCCCTGAAGAGCTTAGTAGAGTGCACAATACCTTTCATGTATCGAACCTGAAGAAATGCCTATCGGATGAAACCCTTATCATTCCATTAAAAGAAATTCGACTTGATGATAAGCTAAATTTTATCGAAGAACCAATGGAAATCTTGGATAGAGACGTCAAGCAATTGAAACAAAGCCGTATTCCCATTGTCAAGGTTAGATGGAACTCTAAGAGAGGACCAGAGTACACCTGGGAACGCGAAGACCAAATTCGTGCCAAATATCCGCATCTATTCGATAAGACAACCCTAAAATCTAGCTTAGCTTAGGATTCCGGGACGAAATCCAGTCTAACGGGTAGGTACTATAGTAACCTGTAATTTCCCATGTCATTTATTAACAATAATCACGAATAAACTCAATGAGATAGTCTAATTAAACCCCTTTTTACGGGCTATTTTTTTTTTACATTTCATCTACAAATGTATACAAAGCAATTAATAATGTGACGTGACTCACATTTATTTACGAACGACTCACCAATATGCCAACACTATATTTATTCTTGGGCTAAGCAAACCCGACAAATCAATAGGGCCATAACTCAAACGAACACACTTTATATTGGGCTCGATCTAACCCAACACACTCTTAATATATTAATGGGTTTTACAAATTATTCGACTAGACAAACTCACCTCAACATGGGCTACGACTATACGAATTTACTAGCCCATCATGTGTTATAACTATTTTAGGTAACCTATTAATAAACAAACGAACAAACACACCTCTTATGATTTATTTTCAAACACACCATAATTTATGTACGTAACACATTTCATTCTTAAGACTACACTCTAACTCATAACCATTTCATTTTCACCCATCAACTAATAATCAAACACACCCTATTAACTATCCTTTTAACTTAACTACAATTTATACAAAAACTAAATCACTCACTTAAAACACCACCCCAATGCCGCCCCCTCCTTTTCTTAATTTACTTGGTGATTGATCCCAATCCCATCACATGGTACCATAATCACATCTTGCCTCCCACTCTCAACCATGATCCAATGTACAAATACAATACCCACCATATTGTCAAATATTCTACAAATCAACACCAACTTCCCTCATTGTTCCCATGTGTACCATTCGACTGCTAGTAGTATATACACTCACACGAGTCTTTTTCTAAAAGCTTACAAAATTGTGCCAATCCCATCACAAGTACTAGGAAGTCATTCATGCCTCCCACTCACAACTATGATCCAAGATGCAATAACAATAACCTCCATAATGTCAACTTGCATGAGATTCATCACAAGGCTTTCTTCTTTCCCATGCAATCTAATCAGCCGACCCATAGAGAGTTTAGAGAGAGCAAAGTCAACTAATATAAGGATCATCAACCTTCTTTCTATTCTCTTGCAAGTCGACAGTAACAAGGACGATTTAGGACTAGGCTTTATCTTCTAATATCACATAAGCTCCTCTATTTAAGAACCTAACTCTTAAACACTTTTCACTACTAAAACACAATCACAACACGCAAACAAATCTCACTTACTCACTCTCGTAACTGTGTCGAAAAAGAAAAAGGAAGAAGAAGCTTTGGAAACCATACAAGTCTCGTAAGGAGTTTCTAGGGTTTTGATTCGAGTACGAGTTTGGTTGGAGGAAGAATTTTGGGTTTTTCCTTGTCCTCTTGGGTTCTCGTTGTCACTTTTCCATTCGATCCTCTTCACCACCATCCTTGGTGTCGTAAGTATCGAACCTATTTCAATATATCTAGAGTAACATAAGCTTCATTGACTACATTCATATATATATATATTCGACATGTTGCATAAATCGAATTCGAAGTTGTTTTAACAAATGAATCACGTACACATTTTAACCATGCATGCATGTTGCTTAAATATTACAAGAAATTATACTAACACAGTAGAGTTTGGAAATGGTTTATATTCAAATGAAATTCCATGTATGCATCTGTGTCGAATAACCAATTTGCTAAACCCAGTTCGAGACCCTTAAAATACGTACGAGACACAAACATAACACAAAGGAGTCTTTGCTCAACTAGTTTTGTCATTCACTTCTTCACAACAAACCCAAGTTCGAACCCAAGAGGAGCTATGTATTTCTTTTTCTTCCAAAAACTGCTTGTCCCTTTCTCTCTTTTTAAAAACCATACGCAACCCTTGATGGGCCTTAAGGCCCACTTATCTATTATGCATATATGGTTCGAAGCAAACAGATAGTATAGAAACTAAAAATGAGAACTTGGAATATATAGAACAAAAATAAAAGTGAAACTTTCATTTAGTTATTTTAGGACTAAACATGCAAAATTTCCATAATATGGGTTAAAAGTGTAAAATCTGGAAAGATAAGGATCAAAACAGAAAATGTGATTTTTGAGTAAAAACAAGGGGGTAAAACCAGTCAATTTCAGAAAGTTTGGGTAAAAAGTGTAATTTGAAGGTTTTGGACTAAAATTGTGAATATTTTATACATAGGGTTAAAAATGTAGCTTTTGTATAAGCTAAGGGTAAGTTTTGTAACCTTGTAATATTTTTGAAGACTTATATTTACAAACTAACTTTGTGTCAAAATTTTATTTAAGTTATAAATACAACAATTATCGAGATATAAATATCGACGTTAGTCTCAACGTGTAATAACAATTCCCTATCGAATGTGCAATAAATAATAAAATCCACACAACACGAATAATACTTCGAAAACTATATTTTTGAACTTTAAGCATTTTGTCGCACAAGCATCGATAATCTAACACATCAATATTCACATCAAGCCATAAACCAGCGAATCTAAAACACTTGCCATATTACCAACGAATCTAAAATACTTGCCATATTACTCTAGGTTGCGAGCCGGAGCCACTCATTTTCATCACTTGATTACTACTTGTCTACTATATCACCAAGGTGAGTCATAGCCCCTTCTTTCACTTATTTTGAACTCTTTGGGAGGAGATACATGCTCGTTCTACTTACAAATTTACTCGTTTACCTTAAACATTATACTCAGTTGGACACACTCTATTCGTTTATTGAAACATAATTCTTGCTTTCATTTACACAAGTACTATAAACTTTTAACGAATTACTTATGGATTTCACCCAATCTTGTATGCAATGACCCGGTTACGTTGGATATCACCCAACGTGGGGCAAACGAATTACTTATGCGGTTACGTTGGATATCACCCAACGTGGGGCAAACAAATTACTTATGGATTTCGCCCAATCCTTGACTCGGTTACGTTGGATTTCACCCAACGTAACCCACTACTTATTTCATCAATATTTATATTTTACACAACGATATCACCATTATGCTACTAATCAACTTGTGTTCAATCTATTACAATTTAAACACTATGGATTCACTCAACCTTTGTGTTGACCTTTTTAACCTTTGTGTTGACCTTTTTTGGCAATGGACCCTTGACGATGATAATTAATATTTTCATTCGTTACAAACAATTTCATATCTTTTGTGAAATTTCTCAAACAATTTGGTCTAAATTGTGTACCATGAATTTCTAAGTTTTCAATGAATGATAATGCTTTTCAAAACGTCTCTTTCGAGTCATTTTCTATACTTATGACTATGATCTAAGAAGTAACACCCCATTTAAGTCTTCCGCTGTTACATTAAATTTTGCGGGGTGTTACATTTTTTATCTTATTGATTTTCTCTCATTTCCATTTCTTGTCAGTTTACTTTTCATAATTTTAGTTATTAATCATTAAATAATTGTGTGGATTCAAAACACATTTGTCTTTATTGAATTTGCTTTTATACACTTGAATTTCCCTCACTCCAGCGAACGACCCAGTCTTACCGAGCCTATACAATACACGAACGGTTACACTGCCCGAGAGTGTTGGTGAAGTCTCAATTCGATTCGATTTACAAATATATAAAAAAGGATTTTAAACATCACAGCCACCAATCTAGCCTTAAATATGTTTATTTATCATCCATATCAGTCTTCTTCTTGAAGACCCATTTGTAGCCAACAACTTTGCGGCCAAGTTGAAGATCAACTAAATCCCAGACTTCATCATCTTTCATGGATTGTATCTTTGCATTCATTGCTTCAAGTCATTTCTTAGATTCAGAATCATTTACAGCTTGGTAGTAATTAAGAGGTTCATTATGATATCCTATATCATGTTCTTCTGAATCTATCAACCCCAAAATATCGCAGTGGAAGATAATGTAATTGGGGTATTACTTCATAGCACAAAGTTTAAGTCATAGAAAATGACCTATAAATGAGATATTTTAAAAGATACCATTCAATCAATAATATTAGAGTTACAAAATAGAGGTTCCAATGTGAAATGAAACATAAACATTTTTAAAACATTATCGAATGGAAAATATAATGTATCAAAGTCTTCAAAACATGTCGTGCGACCCTAATACTCCAATCCACAGTTAATGCATTACGAACCTCAGAAAATACATGCTAAAAGTGTCACCACAAGGTTGGTGAGTTCGTAGGTTTAAGTATTTGTAAAAGTAGTGTGGACCACAAGGTTTATCGTTTGTTTGACCATTACATTCGGTCATAAACATGTATGGTTTGACCGGTACATTCGGTCATGTATGTACATAGCAGTTTGGCCGGTTCATTTGGTTATGTATGTATAATGGTTTAAAGTACTTGTGCCCGTAGATAAAAGCAAGCAATGTATTCTCACCCTAAAGTATTTGAAAACAAGTATAAACAAGTAAAAGGGGGCTATGAAACTCACCTTATGCAAAGTCATAGCAAGAGTGAAAATAAAGTGACGGATAAGCTGAGAAAATCTTAGGAGCAACCTAAAATATAATGTTGCGTCTTAAGTTTTATAAATAATAACAGCATAAGTATGCAAACGAGTTTTATAAAGCTTTTACATCGATTATACCATTGTACTTAGTGTTTAAGAGTTTATAAAACAACTATGTCAAATTTTACAACAAGTTTGATAAGTTCAATAAACCCTAACTTAAGTGCGGTTTAGTTTTTAATATAGTTTGCCCGACTAGAAAAGTCCGTTTCTCCTAAACCGTAAAGGGTTACGACTCGGTTTTTTCGCTCACAGAAAGTTATTTGAGTCTAATAATCAGATTTGTAGCCCCCACTGTTCTAAAATTTACATAACTTGTGTGAAATTACCAAAATACCCTCACATGTCAAAGCTGTTTATTTTATGTGTAAAACAATCCTACAAAAAACGGCTATAACTTTTGATCTACAACTCCGTTTTAATTGATTCGAAAAGCCACGTTTAAGTTAAAGTGTCTAATACAGTTTCTCTTTTTACCCAAACAGTTAGTTCTTTACAAAGTTTTGGAGCTTTTTCCATTTGAAATCTGGTGTGTAAAACTGTACCACTTTCACCATTTATTTTCTAATTAAATCATCGGATGTCGTTACGGGACGAGCCACCCGGCGAATCTAAGCTAAGAAATAGACCTATAACCAAAAAAATTTCCCTAATTCCAGAAACCCACTGATTAGAGTAGGAAATTATGTTTATGCCCCTGGTCAAAACTGTCATAGAAACTTATGAACAAAAACATGTTTTCTTGAGTTTTCTAGTTTTGTTATCTAATTACTAGGTATAATGTCATGAAATAAATGTATGTAACATATAAAAATATGTAAAAGTTTAAAAATGAAGTTGTAATATATTTTCTTACAAAGGTTTGTGGTGGTGAGAAGGAAAACAAGAACAAGAAAACCAACTAATCTAAATCACCAACAAATTTACCCATGCTTCCAAATCAAATAACAATAGTTATTAAGATCCCGATCATGATCTTAGGATCTTACGATTTTACGATTCTACGAAGAAAAAACGATCCGGATCCAACGTAGGATCTTTACAAGCTTAAGATCTTATAGGATCCCGATCTTGACCATAGGATCTTATGATCTACTCCGATCCGATCTTACTTTTCTCAAACCACAAACTAAAAAACTACAAATTTATGGTTTATGATTTTATATAATTTAAAAAACAATAGGTGATTCTTCTTAAATATTTCATATTCATAATTTATGACAACATTTTCATGAAATATACATATAATTTCATGTTTATAGTATATAATAATTTGTAGATTTGAATAATATTACAAAGATCATTAAAAAATAGCATTATAGTAGGATTTTAGGATCCCGATCCGATCTTACGATCACGATCTTGCAAAGACGAAAACGATCCTAGGTAGGATCTCGATCTTGAAAACCTTGCAAATAACCAAACCCTTAAAAACCCTTGTAAACCTTCATTCAACCAACCCAAATATCCGTGCAAAAACCTTGTTATACTTCAAAGAACCCATGGAAAAAGATGAGACTGATGTAGTTTATGGTGGAAATGAACTAAGGAAACTAGCTAGTAATACTAAACCTCAAACTAGATCATAAGAGTTTTATAAAAATGACAATGGATGGTATGGTTTTGGGGTGTGGATGCTACAACAACACAAGAGGAGGGAGAGAAATATGTGAGATTTTTGAAGTTAAAATGAAAGATGATAAATTTTGGTTTAGTCTTATAAAACTAATACATGCAAATGTGTAATTACATGTGTCTAATAGGTGTCTTATATGTGTTATCTATGAGACAAGTGTCTCATAGGTGGCAAAATTATAACATATTAGTGGCATAATATAGTGTAGGTTGAGTATAATGCTAAGTGTAAGAGTATTAAAGCTAAAGTGCAAAAAGTGTTGCGGGCTTACGCTAAAATTGCAAAATGTGTAAGGTTTATATAAAAATGAAAAAGTAAAAGTGTGACACATAAAATATATATGTAATGAAATCAAAATGCATAAAACATGTAGACTAAACATAGTCTAAGAGTCAGTTCAAGTTTATGTACGTGTTACGACGTACGCGGGTGAACTTATCCGGTTACCCGTAAAAATTAATTTTTGCAAAATTAAAATAACTAGTAAAAGTAAGTGGTTAAATAATGACTTGAAAAAGAATACGAGTTGTTACAACAGATTATATTTAAAGTACTACTACTTACTGCATATAAAAATTTAAGAGTGTGCAAATCAATTCTCTTTTCGAAAGTCGCCATGAAGTAATGAGATTTGCCTGTGTTAGTCAAGTGGATATTTTTGAGTGGTTCGTAGGTGGTAACTTCTTAAATTGTTTTGTCAGTTTTTTTTTTTTTTTTTTTTTTTTTTTTTTTAAATCATACTTTTACTTATACTAGATGATTATCCGCAAATAACGATAACGGTGTCTAGTAATGTTAATTTGTGTGTGAAACCTTTTTATGTATATACGAGTGGAAGTAAGTAAGAGTAAAAAAAAGTGTAAAAATTGCTAGTGGTTTAAATTGTAACTAAGTATTAAAATAGATTGTTGCTTTTTATAATTACGTGTATTTTAGTTTAACAACATTATTCATGTTTTAAATTTTAAGTTTTAACCAAATGTGTTTTCTCTTTATATATAATATAGATATAGATTATACTAAAAAAAAATTGTATGCCCGGTAGTATTATGTATTTACTACTAGGTTTGCCCTCGATTTTATTAATAGTTGATGTGTCTAAATATTATTAGAAAAACTGCCTGCACCAACGAAATTTCAACAATAAGTTTCGTTACTTTATTCAGACTTTTTAAACGGTGTTTACAAAAAAAATCTTAACTAGTTACAATTATTATTTCTAACAAAAATATATTTTCTAGCTGCTAGTCTGTTTGAACTTTGAACAATGTCTTTCACATACTTTTCTAAAAGCGGGATGTCTGAGGTGATTAAAGCTACTAATCATTAACATTTCACTGGAAATAGAAAAAAAAAATATTAAGAATTTTGAAAGGGTTATTAAAGTTTTGTATTTATATTTATAGTTTTCTGAATTGCAAAAATCGTCCCTAAACTATGGCCAATTTGCATGTTTCGTCCCAGAATTATTGAAACTGCAAAAACCGTCCCTAAACTAAACTTTTGGGGCAAATTTCGTCCCTACCAGGGACGAAATTTGCCCTAAAAGTTTCGTCCCAGAGTTAACTCCGTTTGCTACCAGGGACGAAATTTGCCCCAAAAGTTTAGTTTAGGGACGGTTTTTGCAGTTTCAATAATTCTGGGACGAAACATGCAAATTGGCCATAGTTTAGGGACGATTTTTGCAATTCTCTCTTATATTTATAGTTTTCAGTTAGCCAAATTCAGATAAAAATAAATAAATAAATAAATAAATAAAAAATTAAAAAAAAATAAAAAAAATTATCACGAACTCTATTACTCTCGAAAATACTAAAAACATGCAATATGTGTGGTACATTTTGTTGGTTGGGAGTTGTTAAATTCAAATGGCGAATGGTTATTTTAAAGTTACAAACAATTTAAGAATGTCTGAATTTCATAACATAACCGTAAGGGCTACGTTTAAACTTTATCTTCATTTAAAAAAAAAAAAAAAAAAAAAACTTTTTAATTAATTCAATTTTATAGTTAGCAATTATTTTGAAGGATTAAATATTTAGAGGAGTGATGTACAAGCTGTCGTATTTAGTATTATAATTTTAGCATGTGTCAAAATAAGTGTTTATTGTAGATAGAGCTGGCATA
Source organism: Artemisia tridentata subsp. tridentata (assembly GCA_021014915.2). Classification (NCBI taxonomy): domain Eukaryota; kingdom Viridiplantae; phylum Streptophyta; class Magnoliopsida; order Asterales; family Asteraceae; genus Artemisia; species Artemisia tridentata. The sequence goes on from CP139508.1 coordinate 270,365,449, forward strand.
TCGTGTCCGACACGACACGATAAGACACGAACATGATAAAACACGAACACGAATGAACTGAACACGAACACGACACGATAACAAATCATGTCACTTTTTTCGAACACGAACACGACACGAAAATTAACAGGTTACACGATAAGGAACCTGGTAAAGGACCTGTTAACAAAAATACTAAATTTAAACAAAAAAAACATAAGCAAACCTGTTAAGGACCTGTTAAAGAACCTGTTCTCATATATCAAAACGAGACCTTAATAACAAAACGAAACATAACAATTACATAACGAAACAAAACGAGTAAACAATTTAACAAGAGTTTCTAATAATATTTTTAACTAATACATAACGAAACAAAAAGTCCTTAATAAATCCTTATAACTAATACATAACAAAACAAAAGTAAACAATTCTAATGTCTTCACTCTTCACCCGTAATCCCGTGTCCTCGACTTCAATTCTTCAAACCTGAAAAGTGAAAAGCCACATATACCGTGTCGTTACATACTATAAGTAAACTATAATGTATTATATCATAACTAGATGCAAGGCCCGCCCCGATGGGGCGGCTAGCTTTAGTAATTTTATTATACGATAAAATTAATAGTATAATACGTATGAAAGTGTAGTTACATCCATGAGACTGAAATGAATAAAATAGACATGCTATTATCAAGAAAACAGTAACGTTTAATCAAACATAACATTCAAAATAACCAAATTACATATAGTTTATAATCTATGAAGAACTTCTCTATATACAACGTTTGTCATAGAGTTGGTGTAGTTGCCGTCTTTGTCACAACACAACACTTTTAGACCTCTCTTGCTTTTTACTCTGGAAACGGCTACATAAAGTTGTCCGTGGAAAAAAAATAGGCCGTTCCAAATATAGCTCAACCTTAGACAATGTTTGGCCTTGACTTTTGTTTATAGTCATGGCAAGACAAACGAAAATAGGGAATTGTCTCCTATTAAGTTCAAAAGGCATCTTCTTGTCGGATAGGCTTATAATCATTCTAGGTATAGAGCGAACCTCACCCACTTTACCACCTGATATAATCTTTGCCTCAATGTTATTGATTCCCATTCTCAATACTTGTAACCTGGTTCCATTACACAATCCACCTCGTTGATCAATGTTGCGTAAACACATAACCGGAGTGCCAATATTCAAAATTAATTTATGGTGTGGAAGTTCAGACACTTTGATTGTATTCAAAAAATCTGTAGTGTACATATCCTCGCTATGATTAAAATTCACATCTAAATCTGAGACTATATCCGAACTATAATATACTTTTTCTCTGCCACTAAGTTGAGAAATTATTCGGTCATTAACTTTGTCAACACCCTCATATGTTGGTGCAAGAATGGCTCGATCTTGAAAATAAGATCGATCCCAAAGATTTTGCTCCCAATTATCGTAAGTTTCTTGTATCATAGCTTGTACATGATCATCAGAATCAGGTATTAGCATTTCTTCTAGGAATTCAACCTCAGCAGTACCATCTTTAGTGCCACCTCTTGTCCCATCACCAATACTCAGAATCCATTCAGCAAAATCCTTAATTTGTTCTGCATCTACAGGGTTGCAACCAACACGAAGCCTCAAGGCCCGCCCGTTGGGCGTCTAGTTTTTAAAATTTGTTTATAAGATAAAAGATAAATTAAAACTCGAAATATTAAAATGATTGATAGAATAATGTTGCCCGTGTGAAAAAATAGGTCGTTCCAAATAGAGTCCGACCTTAGGCAAGGTTTGGTCTTGACTTTTGTTTATTGTCATGGCAAAACAAACGAAAACAGGGAATTGTCTCCTATTAAGTTGAAAAAGCATCTTCTTGTCGGATGAGCTTATAATTATTCTAGGTATAGCGCAAATCTCGCCCAATTTACCACCTAATATAATCTTTGCCTCAATGTTATTGATTCATATTCTCAAAACATTTGGTTCCATTACACAATCCACTTCTTTGATCAATATTGCGCAAACACATAGCATGAGCGCCAATCTTCAAAGCTAACTTATGGTGTGGAATGACCAGACATTGAGATGGAGTAAAAAAAAACTTAATGTTGTGGAAGGCCAATCTTCAAAGCTAACGACGGGCGGGCTATGTAATCCCCAAAAATCTAAAACATGTAAAAAGACCAAATTGCCCCTACAACTTTAAAATGTGATTAATAAGTTTATAAAGCACCAAATTTGTCCTGAACCTTTGGAAATAAACAAGTTATGAAGCCAAGTAAATTATGATACAACATTTTAACAATTTGGAATGTACAAAAATTACAAGAACACACACATATGCGTATATGGCCGATTATACATGTTGTATTATTATTATTATTATTTAAAAATCCTAATTAAATCAAATTATTCAAAGATAAGCTCAAATAATTATAGGATCTTTTAAAATCAGAAAGTATGATATCTTGGGTTTAACTTGGACCGAAAGTTTTTCTGGGTGTGAGACCTATTTTATTTGGACACTATACGATCTATATAACTCAGGAAAAATGTTGGTTCGAATTTTTGGGGCCTTAATAACCTGTGTCGAATTGTTTGTGTATATCGGGTTTAAAGAAAACAAGGAAAGAAAATAAAACCCTAGCATTCGATTAGGGTTTAGGGTTTTGGACATGGATCTGGTATATTAATGGTGTAATAATGATGATTTAATGATGGAGGAATGATTGGTAAAGCTAGGGTTAGGGTTTGGTATTTTTAAAAGTGTACCGATGGGATTTTATAAACTATAGGGTGCGTTTTGTAAATTATGAAACTTGTGGGTTATTTTTATAACATGCTTTAGACCAGGGGGTATTCGAATAAAATATAAAATGGAGGTCCTTTTCGTAAATTATGCAACTTAGGAATTTAATTTGTAAATTATGTAAAATGTGTAATTCGGTTTGTAATTAAATAAATTAGAGGGACCAAATTGTAAATTCTGGAAACTTGAAGGTAACTTGTATAAATAATGATATAAAGGGTGTAATGTGTAATTTTGAATACTTAAGGGCTAAATGTGTAATTATGATTTATATATGATTTGAATTAATGTTTTTAAAAGTTGAGGGACTAGTTTTGTAAATTAAATAACTTGAAGGGTATAAATGGTAAATTGTTGAACTTAAAGGGCTAAAAGCGTAATTCTGGATAACCTATGTATCAACCTAAATTATAATCATGGAAACCTGCTAGTTATGGAAACCTGTTAAATATGGAAGGTTGCTATTTTTGGAAAGTTACCTAAAAAGAAAAGTTATTAAAAATGGAAAGCCGACTAAAATAAGTAATCTGAATTAAATAAGCTATTAATAAGACAGTCATGGATTCGTGTAGATTCACTGAAGATGGAGTTTGCTTCCGACCTTATAATTTCTGTTGTGTTGTTTCTCTTGCGGTATAAGGTACATATATTCTGCCCTTTTTCAGTAAGGGTTTTTTTTTCATTCCCTTTCCCTTCAGTTTTTCATTTTCCTTATTTGGATTCCCTATACCATTGCTATGTTCCCTTCTGTTTGTGAAACTTTCATGTGATCTCTTGTTTTGTGAGCTTTCTATGATCTCTCTCTCATGTTCTGATATGTTTCACTTCTGAGATGATGTACTTATTATAATCCTCTTTGCTTGAACCTTTTTCATGATTCTCTGTTGATATGACCTCTGATATAAAATCTAGTATGTGAAAACCTTTTTAATTATGACCTGGAAATATTTTTAGAAAAATCAGTTATTTTAAAAGAATGATTATGGGTGGTGATATGATACTATTTTTATATGACATTTGTTAACTTTTGTGGATATTAGTTAAGGAATATTTTTATGAAAAACCGTTTTGAAAGATTATTTTATGAAAACTATTCTGAAAGATCATTTTATTGAAAAACCGTTATTAAAGGAATGCTTTCAATGAACTTTTGACAGGAATTTCTAAAATGAACTTTTACTATGAACTCTTAATTAGGAACCATTTGATATAATCCTTTTAATCTGAACTTAAACTTTGATATAAAACGTAATCTGATAAACTTTGATTTGAACCTTTGACATTTATTTCTAAACTGTTTGACATGAACCTTTTGCCATGTACCCTTAAGATATGACTTTTGATAGTACATCTGACCTTTGACCTACAGTTTGATATCCGAGCCAATCACTAGGCATGAGGGTTTCATGTCCATGTCATTGACGCACCTCTGACATGACTCTAGGGCAGGAGAGTGATGACCTGTTCCGTCCCTTATTTATTATCTGCTATGGCCATTATGATTATGATTATTGATTTGTCTGCGGGGGCGTATGGGTGCATCCTAGATTTGATCTGTTTATGCTTGATAGTTATTTGTTAATTGTTATATTTATCTGGTGACTGATGGTGTGTGCGATACACGTCTTTCACATATCTGGGAGCTAGCTACTCTATTTGGTTACATTTGAGATGATGTGATTTGGTTTGTTTCTGGGCTCGTGGTGGATTGCTGATCCTTTTATTTCTTTTAATTCCTTTCTTTTCATTTCATCCTTATTATATTCTTTGCCTATGACTTATAAATCCTAAAGCACTAAACTATGCATGTTCGTTTCATTTGCTTTCGTTTCCGTTTATTATATATCTGTTCACTGGGCTTTTTAAGCTCAGCCACAATTCTTTTCCTGCGGCAGGTTTTAGTTGGAAGCTGGGTATGAGTGAAGAGACTTTTGGACTTAGAAGACCTTGATAGTTATTTTGAAGTAGAGACTTGTAGAAGGATTTGCATTTGCAGACTTAGTATTTAACTTTTGTTTCCTTTGTAACCTTGTAAATTTCAGAATTTCATTGTAACCCTTGAGAACCTTTGTATTATTGTTGATGTATGCTTTGTATTGATCTGATATGAAACCATTATTATGACATCTTTACCCTTATCGGGTTGGGGCGTTACAATTATGGTATCAGAGAGACAGGCTGCGATTCGTGATACATTTACCCTTGACCTGTGTAAGTTAGGACCACTAAGTTTTCCCTGTAGGCGCTCGTAAGACAACCTTTGAAAATTGCTTTAAGATTTCCCTATAGGAACGTAAGCTTTGACCAGTGAGGAATGGGTAGACTATAAGGCATTCGTTTAAGTATCTTTGCTTCCGCATCACTCTGATTCGTGCCTTGCGTTTAAGATCCTGTTGATATCACTTTTGGAAAGCGAAAGCTTATGTTTTGCACCACCAAAGATTTGAACCTGATTAAATCTTGAAGGCATTGAGAATTTCATAATAATTGCCTGACACTATTTGATCCTCCTCTTCAGATTTTGACCCTGATCCTTGATCCTTTCGTTAATCATTTTGATACCTCTTCGGGCATCCTGAGAACCTCCGTGGCGATTACGTACTTGATGCATTTTGTTATTTGTCTTTTGCCTTGGTAAACGTCTATAAATCTTCCAACACTATTTGATTTCGTTTCATCCATTCCCGTCCCTATGAGAAGTCTTGTGGTGTTTAACCACGAGCATAAGAATGTTTCCCTCTCCCTCTTGAATGATAAGTTTTGCTATGACGACCTGTCTTTCTTTGGATAGTTAACCTTGATTTTATTCTGACAAGGGATTGGTTGATTGATCACTCAAATATTGATAACTACCCTTTCATGTCTCACCTTTGGCGTTTGCAACAATTTTGAACTCCTTACTGTGATTACCGATTGTTAAACCCTTTGCTATCACCATTACTCTAGAGACTCGTGTGTTGCTTTCACGATTACGAAGTTTTCCTTGAAGCCATTTCGTACACTAATGAATGAACCTTATCTTGAACGTTATTTGGCAACCTGAATTTCTTGAATATGATTCCTGGTTGAACCACCAAGCTTTCCACCGGAGTGTGAAGTAAGATTTGACATGATATCGAAATATTGTCTAGTCACCAAGCGAATGTGTCTTTCAGATGTGTCCGGAATCATACCTGTTGGATTGAGCAACCGGGAAGAGCAGCAACCGAAGACCAAGAAGTGAGTTTACTTAAGTGTATTCCTGGGCGTGTTTTAGTTCCGTTCGCGATGAAGAAGAATGATGACTGGAGACATGTATCAACTACAGGAAGCTGAACTGTAATACTGTTAGGAACCAATATTCCTCCACCCTGAAACGACTATGTGGTTGTTTAAATTCAGAGCGCGAAGTTTCCTTCTGATGAATTGAGTCTATTCTTGGAATCGACCCCCATATTCGTAAACGACTACTATAACGGTTAGTGACGCTAATGGTATTAGCTAAAGCTCTGACTGTTTCATGAATTTGATAAATGATGTTTTCTCGTAAGTACTTGGGCAAATGGTCATTGTATGACTTAATAGTACATTCGGAGACGAGGAAGAGCATGAAAATCATTTTGACACCTTGTTAGAAATTTGGCGATCATTTGTGCATTCTGGGAGATGGATAATTGTTGAGACAACGGTGTTCTTTGCCTGTCATGGAGTTAACAACAGCGGAGGCTACCCTGAAGAGTGAAGGCACTCCTTTCAATGCAGAAGTGTGGGCGGTGCAGAAGATCTAGTCAAGATGGCGAACCTGGAGCTGATGAAGACATGCAGTCTCACTTCCCTATTCATCTTGGTTGTACTAAGATGAATTGAGAGCGGAAGCAGGCTAGATGATGAAGGATTTAAAGATCGTGCCAGAAATTTACGTTACTCCATTACATTCCAAGAAGAACTGCAGGAGGCTTGATGAACCAGACAAAAGTACACGATTCTGTTTCACTTCCAGATTGACGGACCAACGAAGACAGATTAACCGGACTTGAAGAGATTGGATGTTTTTGAACGAACGGATTTTTGAAAGCAGACCTTTTATGTTTGGAAGAATTGATTCTGTGAACACCGAGTTATTGACGACTAACTTTCATTTCCGTTGACCCTCTTAAGTTTCGTTATAAAGTAATAAAATCCTCTTGTGATTTAAGTTCCCTAGAAGCATTTCGGTTCGTGTTTATTTTTCATATGTTCGATGATGGCTTTGTTTTGAGAGATTTTGGCGAGTTGTGGAAGATATGATGCTTGTGACGGCGTACCTCACTTCTGCTAGGCAATCTGGGACTTTGATACTCTTGCGAATAGTTTTGTTTTCCCTCTTGACTATGACATTTGATCTTGTAAGCTTTGATGACTATAGAAGTACTAGGTGGATTAAGATAGGTGGTTGATTACGACTTGAGATAAAGTATGATCATCATGAAGGCATAGTTATGTGGTGCTAGTATTATGACGCCTGATCAACGTGATAATACTTATACCATATAACGTGCACTCATTGTGGCCATAGGATATCTTGGGGGAGTACCTAAGAAGTTTAGAATTTGATATCCACTGGATTACCCGTGATTAGTGAGACGTTAGGTTCATTCTACCTATGCGTATGCTCTGTTTTCGTTCGTTAGATATCGGGATGACTTTGGACTCTCGTTTTGCATTCCGTTGACCTCAGTCATAAATCTTGAACTCTCTGTAGAGCCCTCTACTGTTAAAACAGTTAATTTGATTTGAAATCTCGTTCGTATTCCATTAAGTTTCCTGAAGATTAACCTATCGTTCATTTCATGATCCATGAACCTTTTGATCAAAATCAACTTATTTGTCTCCTTCTGAGAAATTGAACCCACCTCGTTTTGATTTGAGTCATGAGAAACTTTTGGTCTGAAGATCTTTTGGAAGAACCTCCTCGGGCGTAAGAATGTTTGTAATGATCTTTTGCGACTTGCTACGACTTCGTTTAACCTTGCAACTTCAAATTTTGAGGACGAAAATTTTCTTTTAGAGGGGAAGAAGTTGTAATACCCAAAAATCTAAAACATGTAAAAAGACCAAATTGCCCCTACAACTTTAAAATGTGATTAATAAGTTTATAAAGCACCAAATTTGTCCCGAACCTTTGGAAATAAACAAGTTATGAAGCCAAGTAAATTATGATACAACATTTTAACAATTTGGAATGTACAAAAATTACAAGAACACACACATATGTGTATATGGCCGATTATACATGTTGTATTATTATTATTATTATTTAAAAATAATAATTAAATCAAATTGTTCAAAGATAAGCTCAAATAATTATAGGATCTTTTAAAATTAGAAAGTATGATATCTTGGGGTTAACTTGGACCGAAAGTTTTCATCCCTCCCCCTATTTTCACTCGGTATTACCTTATTTCCTTTAATTCCTAAACCGAAAACCCTAAAATCACACACAAATTCTCTCTACTTCATTCGGTCCTGTGGAAATTCTTTGGGCATTTTCTGGGGTTTATCATCATCCAAGGAAGCTTATAAAATTGGTTTGGGGTCGTGGGGCTTGTTCGTTTGGTCGCTAGCATTTGTTTTGTCGAATTCTTGTCATCCGTAAGGTACAAATCCAAAGAACCCTTTTACACGTTCGATTATTCATGTGGTATTTTTCTCATGTTCTTAGGATCATATAAGACCTAAATAAAATATATAATTCGAATCATGCATGCTTTATAGATCGAAATAATTTTAAAGAGTTAAAACAGGTATAAATTCCAAATCGAGCCATACGATTTTTTTGGGTGATATGTTTATTTTATTTGAATATTATATGAATTATAAGACCTGGGAAAAATGCTTATACAATTTATAGAAGCTTATTTTGATCGCTATAATTTTGAAGGGATGAAACACGTATAATATCTAAAATACGTAATACCATTTTTCTGGGTGTGAGACCTATTTTATTTGGACACTATACGATCTATATAACTCAGGAAAAATGTTGGTTCAAATTTTTGGGGCCTTAATAACCTGTGTCGAATTGTTTGTGTATATCGGGTTTAAAGAAAACAAGGAAAGAAAATAAAACCCTAGCATTCGATTAGGGTTTAGGGTTTTGGACATGGATCTGGTATATTAATGGTGTAATAATGATGATTTAATGATGGAGGAATGATTGGTAAAGCTAGGGTTAGGGTTTGGTATTTTTAAAAGTGTACCGATGGGATTTTATAAACTATAGGGTGCGTTTTGTAAATTATGAAACTTGTGGGTTATTTTTATAACATGCTTTAGACCAGGGGGTATTAGAATAAAATATAAAATGGAGGTCCTTTTCGTAAATTATGCAACTTAGGAATTTAATTTGTAAATTATGTAAAATGTGTAACTCGGTTTGTAATTAAATAAATTAGAGGGACCAAATTGTAAATTCTGGAAACTTGAAGGTAACTTGTATAAATAATGATATAAAGGGTGTAATGTGTAATTTTGAATACTTAAGGGCTAAATGTGTAATTATGATTTATATATGATTCGAATTAATATTTTTAAAAGTTAAGGGACTAGTTTTGTAAATTAAATAACTTGAAGGGTATAAATGGTAAATTGTTAAACTTAAAGGGCTAAAAGCGTAATTCTGGATAACTTATGTATCAACCTAAATTATAATCATGGAAACCTGCTAGTTATGGAAACCTGTTAAATATGGAAGGTTGCTATTTTTGGAAAGTTACCTAAAAAGGAAAGTTATTAAAAATGGAAAGCCGACTAAAATAAGTAATCTGAATTAAATAAGCTATTAATAAGACAGTCATGGATTCGTGTAGATTCACTGAAGATGGAGTTTGCTTCCGACCTTATAATTTCTGTTGTGTTGTTTCTCTTGCGGTATAAGGTACATATATTCTGCCCTTTTTCAGTAAGGGTTTTTTTTTTTCATTCCCTTTCCCTTCAGTTTTTCATTTTCCTTATTTGGATTCCCTATACCATTGCTATGTTCCCTTCTGTTTGTGAACCTTTCATGTGATCTCTTGTTTTGTGAGTGATGAACTCAAATAAGTACATTTTATTACCGTCATTTATCCTATTTATTTGACTTGTTTTATTATATTACCTGTGAGAATTGATACTTAATCGTTTACTTTTGTAATTCTCAGGTAAAAACAAGCATTTGGTGAAACTTGGCGATTTTGGACTAATTATGGAGCAAAATAAGCAAGAAGATAAGAGTCTACTGAAATGTACAAGATCAAGACATTCTGCTCCAGATACGCCGCATCTTTCTTATTACATACGGCGCATCACTATCAAGATTTCACAAGATACGATCCAAGACAGCAAGGACATGCGCTGCATCTGAGAATGGAGTTACGCCGCATCTTCTGGCGGTGTACGAATATTCTTGAATATATTAATCTTGGACCCCACGCGAAGTTAAGTCAATGCGCCGCATCTACTTATTAGATGCGCCACATCTTACCCTCAGACAGAAACTATAAATACCCCAAGACCAGACGAATTTCGATATAACATAATATATAAGAAGTACGAAGACCACAGAAACCTAAGGCCGAATTCAGACGATTAGGCAGCACAAGACACACCCGAACGAAGATACAAGAGCTGTAAGAAGGTCTTGCATGTATTTAATTCATTAAGTAGTTTTGTTTTATTGTGTTAGTAAACTTTAATTTATCAGGATTGGTGGCTTGTGTAATGTGACAGAAAAGATTGCACTCCCTTAAAACTGCTTTCCCATCAATTAAAGTTTATATGTTGATGTCTTTGGTTACTACTTATTAGTGCATTGATAACCTCTGTGTTTATTAGTGGCCTGCGCATTTGACTACGGAAGAGAATGTGGCTCCCACGTTTGTTACTAAATTGATCACTTAGGAATAACTTTTAGACATAAGTAATCATTAAGGGTTTACTCGCCGATAAGATTAGGGCCAACGAGAAAGGGTTAATTACATACACTTCATATAAAACTATCAATAAAACAAGTGACAATCTACTTAATCATCAGGACAGGTCTTCTTATTGTCTCGAGTATTTATCTGTGTACGTGCATGCCTATCGCTGATTCGTGCTCATTAGTTTAGTTTATTATTTAATTGCAACCAAAACGTGCCAGTCTCTCAGGCTGAACCCCCCTTGCGTTAGATTAGGTTGTATAGTTAACTTAGAATATTAAAATACTGATTAGAATGACTAGATAATACGTTCCACTCTTAGTGATCGACACTCTACTTACCATTATATTCATACTGACCGGGTACACTGCTCGTTAAGTGTGTGTGTTATTGATAAGTCGGCTAAATATAAATTTAAAACTTGAATAGGCATTAATACTGCTAAACCGCAACGACACACGCGCACCATCAAGTTTTTGGCGCCGCTGCCGGGGAGTGAATTGTTATTATCTGTTAATTTGATTAGTATTTTAATTAGGTTTTTCTTTTTAATTTTTAATCTAACCGCTAACTCTGTTGTATATTAGTTAAATTGCATTCATTGTATTATTTTGCATATTTTCTTGTTTTTGTGTGTTTAATTTTTGTTTGTTTTCGTTTTTTTTATTTGTTTTTATTTTTCGTATTTTCTGTGTTCTGCTATCGTTGTACTGAGCTTATTCAAACGATACGGCGCATCTATTTTCATAGATACGGCGTATTGCGTTTAATTTTTATAAAATACAACGCGTTTAATTAATTCGATACGACGCATCTTTCCCCAAGATACGACGTATCTGTTTTTTAATAAATTTTTTTTTCTAAACGTTAACGCCATACGATGCATCTGCTTTAGCAGATACGGCGTATCTATTATTTTTATTAAAAACAGTTTTCGAATTATTAAACAGGTACGACGCATCGATCTCTGTCGATACGGCGTATCTTCTGAATCAAAAATCTTATATTTTGAAACGTAACGAAAATACGGCGCATTAACTTTTGTTAATACGACGCATTTAATTTTAAATAGAAATCGATTTTTGATAATTAAAACTGATACGGCGCATTCTACTTTATAAGCGGCGTATCTATTTTCTGAATAAAGTCTGATTAAATTTTAACGTGATAAGATACGACGTATCCAACTTTTTGGATACGGCGCATCGTCTGCAGGTATCAGTAACTTTAATTTTTCGTATTCCGTTTTCGTTGTTGATTTTCTGATATATTACTTTCTTGAGCATACCCTACTGATATTTTTGTGTTGATTTCAGGAAGTGCATGACCAGGAGTTCTACGAAGAACTTGATTCAACCTTTCGACGATCCTGAACAAGCCTTTCATTCGCTTAAAAGGCTTTTCAACACAAAAAGCTTTGATATCTCAAGTTCATTCGAGCTTGATTATTTTTCTGAAGAGAAAGAGGAAGAAGAAACAGAAGCAATGGGCGAAAACACAACTATGGAGGAATACATGAACAAAACCCGTGCTGATTACACTTCAGGAGTTGCTAGACCAAAGTTTGATGATAAGTCAAAATTTGAATTGAAGGGTCAGTTTCTCAAGGAGCTAAGAGAGAATGCTTTCAGTGGATCGGAACATGAGGATGCTAATGAGCATGTTGAAAAGGTCCTCGAGATTGCGGATTTGTTTACTTCAGAAGGAGTCACTGACGATCAACTCATGCTAAGAATCTTTCCAATCTCACTAAAAGGAGCTGCTAACAAGTGGCTAAGGAATGAACCTGCTAGTTCAATCACTACATGGGAAGATTTGAAGAGCAAATTCCTGAAGAGGAGATAATATTGTTTTATCAAGGATTGGACGTGCCTACTAGACAAATCTTGGATGCTAAGGGAGCTGTGCCTCAAATGAGTGCAGCCAATGCTAGGAAAGCTATCCAAGAAGCTGCTGATCATTCTCAAAAATGGCACGATGGGACCTCTACTAGATCTAAGAGCAGCACTAATTTTGACGGGTTTGCTGCTATTCAAGCTCAATTGGATAAAATTAGTAGAGAGATGAAGAAGCGTGATGAAAAAGTGTATGCTGCCCAAGTTGGATGTGAAAAGTGCGAAGGACCTCACTACACTAAAGATTGCCCGAATAAGAATGAAAGTGAGACGTTTGAAGAAGCATACTACACCCAATTTGGACAACCATTCCGACCTTCAGGAAGATTTAGGGAAGCCACCCCGGGATTCTATCAAAAGAACAACTTCAATCCCGCTTATCAAGAAAGGAGGCAGACTTTGGATGACACTCTAAAGCAGATTATGGCCGATGCTGCTAAAAGACATGATGAGAACACTGCTATAATCAAAGAAATCCGAGCTTCAACGGATACTATTACAAGAAATCAAGGAGCTTCGATCAAAGCATTGGAACAAAAAATTGGTCAAATGAGCAAAGTTCTTCAAGAAAGGGGATATGGAAGTTTACCTAGCTCAACTGAAACCAACCCAAGAGATCATGTCAAGGCCATAAGCACCACTGAAGAAGTCACTCCTAACATACCTAGAAGATCGATGAATGGTAATGATGGTGCAAAGCCCGAATTTTTCTTTAATTCTTCAATCAGTTTAAGGAGACTACTAAAAGAGAAGACAAAGATTGAAGAAGAGATCAAGGCAACAATGAAAGAAGAGAGCCCTGCAACCGACTTACATGCCTTACCTCATAAAGAAAAGGACCCAGGAAGTTTTACTTTACCTTGTTCAATTAATAATATATCTTTCAATAATGTGTTAGCTGACTTAGGAGCTAGTGTTAGTGTTATGCCTCTTAAGACATTCACTACCCTAGGACTAGGAAAATTAGCACCAACTAAGTTACTTATTGAATTGGCTGATAAAACGGTAAAACGACCTGAAGGGATTGCTAATAATGTGCTAGTTAAGATTGAGAAGTTTATTTTCCCTGTAGACTTTGTTATATTAGATATGCCCGAGGATGTTAAGATTCCTTTAATCCTTGGAAGACCTTTCTTGTCTACTGCCCATGCTAAGATTGATGTGTTTAAAAGAAAAATCTTATTAAGGGTAGGGAATAATAAACTAGTCTATAAGTGCCAAGATCCTGTTAAAAGCATAATTAGAGGTGTCTATGTGCTAGGATTAAGAGAGCGTATGGACCTCGATCTTGAAGCTAGGTTTATGGGAGAAACATTGATTCAAAACAACTCAACTAATCCTAATCATGAGAACTTTGAGGAATTTATTGACCTTAATGTACCTACCGAACTTAGACGCGATGTTGTTAATGATTCCGATGATGAGTGGTATGATTGCGTAGTAATTAACAAACGTAGAAGAATAGTTGAGAAAACGAATTTGAATAATGATGTGTTTATTGAACTACCACCCCACCTTGCTTATTTATGCCTATATGATAATAAGAATTTCCCGTCTATCATTTTGTCATCTCTGCCCGAAAGGGACAGAACTTTATTTATACAGATATTAAAGAAGAACGGCGTAGAAATTAAGGACGAGCAAGGAGTGTTCAATATTACTGAATTGGCGATGAGGGAGCGCGATGTTTCCGACTCCTTCAATGATCGATATTAAAGAGCTGAACGTGAGTCTAACTTGAAGACTCTGGAATAAAGACAAGTGCTGACCGGGAGACAACCCGGAAAATTTTTATTATTATGTTCTGTGTCGAGTCAGTCAGGCCCGCAGAGGATACGGCGCATCTCAATCCTGAGATGCGACGCATCTCCTGCACTGGTCATATCTTACTTTATTTTTCTGCATTTTTTATTTTCGACTTTAAAACTTTTTATCAGTTTATTTTAATGCGGCGCATCCCTGGTTAAGGATGCGACGCATCTTCTATTCTGATCCGTATTTATTCCAGGCTCGATACGGCGTATCTTCTTCCATAAGATACGGCGCATCGACTGACCTGATGATTTTCATTTTAATTTTTTATGTTTTATTTTTTCCTAACTACTAATGTATTATGCAAGTTTGAACCTTTCTTAACTTAGGTGTGTTTAAAGCCTTGGTGGTATTATAGATTCCTGCATTTCCTGTGGATACATCTAATATGAAGCTTAAACGTTCTCATCCACAAGAAAGATGATTTTTGCTCTTATACAAATGGAGGATCATACCGAGCAAATCTCAGGGAGTTTTTCTGTTCTAATTCTTTTATTTTCCAGTTTTTAACCTCTTATACAAACAACGAGGACGTTGTTTAACTTAAGTGGGGGGATTGGAGAATTAGAACACTTACTTGTCCTAAACTTTTCAAAATATGCTTAAAATGTGCTTAATATATCGAAATTAAAATTTTTTTTAGCATGTTTTTGTTTAAAGTCTAAGTTGCATAGCTGCACACATGACGTTATTTTCAAAAATTGTGATTTTTTTCAAAATTCACAAATCTATGAGTGTGCCGGTGACTTGTAAACTTTAGAACTTGGCTTGTATACTATTCGAGACCACCATAATAAGTATTATTTATATAATTGAAATGACTTGTCTAAATTGGTAAATTTCTAGGATTACACCCAAATAGCCTTTATATGTTATGTGTTATTAACTAACTACATTGGTTAGTTAACCCCCGTATAAACCCTTTTGTTACTCTCACTTTTAGAGTAAGATACCCCTAGAAAAACACTCAGAGCCATTCCTTTCGTTTCTTACACCTTCGTTATAATGTTTCGTTACACCCTTACACCTTAGCCTACCCTGTAGATTAAAATCCGTGGTTGGTTAATTGCTTTAGGCAAAGTGTGTTTCCTTACATTACCTGTGTTCGCGTGCGTAATTCATTATCTTTGGTTAGGTCGGGAAATTGCACAATGCAATTGGAGTGAAAGTAAATATTGTATATCTTTGAGTTTATTTTTCGTGTGTTTACTACTTTCACTATTACCGTTATTTCTGAAATCATGAAAAGTATGGAAAAATTATCCAGAATTATCATTATAGTGATGTGGTGAAATTCTACACATCTTTGTTTATGTTTCAAAAAAAAAAAAAAAAAAGTATCGAAAAAATAGAAAAGAAAAAGAAAAAAGGAAGAGTTGGATGTTTGATTTGACCAACTTATGTAAAGTTTTGTATTAAGTGGTCGATATCACCACTATTTGTTGTATATCTATGGATTGAATGGGAGTTGGCAGTTATGGGAACACCAACTAAGGTTTATTCTTTGATTAAGATCTTGTTGAGTATAATTCGTGTCTACCTAAAGCGTGTGTTTCAAGTGTTAAAGCGTGAGTTATTCTATGATATGAGTCTTATTCATGGGATGGTTGGGATAGTGATTAACCACACTTAGGATTTTAATTTATCTGTTTTGTTTATTTTTCATTTTACACCAATTTATATCCCAAATATTATCCATACCCTATATTATTCTTTATCCAAACCTTTGATTTATTGAGATTAGGGATTTGAGCAATCTTAAGTATCGTAGTCGTGGATTCGGCTATGTATTTATGATTTTGTCGCCCTTTTTGATATAATATTATTGGTGAAGATTACTTGGTCCTATCTTTAGCCTATTCGAGTTAAGGATTTGAGCAATTGCGAGTATCGTGTTCGTGGATTCGATCATGTATTTGTGATTTTGTCGCCTTTTCTGGAATTTGAGATCGATAGAGATTAAGGAGAATGATTAACCCTTAAACCTCAAAACCCTTTTTACCGCTTTAGACTTGTTATTCCTTGGCTTTAGTGGGGGAGATGTGTATACTTGCCAAGCTTATGATAGAATATTCGTCACGACTGGACAGTTAAACGATTAGATTTGCTTTTATTAAATTATTTTATTTTACTTCTAATTCGTTAAGTGTTTGGTTGTGTGATTATGACAAAAATGAATACATGCTTAAATATAAAAATAAATCCTAATATCTTTTAGGATACATTTTCATAAGATTAATTCTAAGGTTTACTTGGGGACAAGTAAAGTTCAAGTGGGGGGATATTTGATGAACTCAAATAAGTACATTTTATTACTATCATTTATCCTATTTATTTGACTTGTTTTATTATATTACCTGTGAGAATTGATACTTAATCGTTTACTTTTGTAATTCTCAGGTAAAAACAAGCATTTGGTGAAACTTGGCGATTTTGGACTAATTATGGAGCAAAACAAGCAAGAAGATAAGAGTCTACTGAAATGTACAAGATCAAGACATTCTGCTCCAGATACGCCGCATCTTTCTTATTACATACGGCGCATCACTATCAAGATTTCACAAGATACGATCCAAGACAGCAAGGACATGCGCCGCATCTGAGAATGGAGTTACGCCGCATCTTCTGGCGGTGTACGAATATTCTTGAATATATTAATCTTGGACCCCACGCGAAGTTAAGTCAATGCGCCGCATCTACTTATTAGATGCGCCGCATCTTACCCTCAGACAGAAACTATAAATACCCCAAGACCAGACGAATTTCGATATAACATAATATATACGAAGTACGAAGACCACAGAAACCTAAGGCCAAATTCAGACGATTAGGCAGCACAAGACACACCCGAACGAAGATACAAGAGCTGTAAGAAGGTCCTGCATGTATTTAATTCATTAAGTAGTTTTGTTTTATTGTGTTAGTAAACTTTAATTTATCAGGATTGGTGGCTTGTGTAATGTGACAAGAAAGATTGTACTCCCTTAAAACTGCTTTCCCATCAATTAAAGTTTATATGTTGATGTCTTTGGTTACTACTTATTAGTGCATTGATAACCTCTGTGTTTATTAGTGGCCTGCGCATTTGACTACGGAAGAGAATGTGGCTCCCACGGTTGTTACTAAATTGATCACTTAGGAATAACTTTTAGACATAAGTAATCATTAAGAGTTTACTCGTCGATAAGATTAGGGCCAACGAGAAAGGGTTAATTACATACACTTCATATAAAACTATCAATAAAACAAGTGACAATCTACTTAATCATCAGGACAGGTCTTCTTATTGTCTCGAGTATTTATCTGTGTACGTGCATGCCTATCGCTGATTCGTGCTCATTAGTTTAGTTTATTATTTAATTGCAACCAAAACGTGCCAGTCTCTCAGGCTGAACCCCCCTTGCGTTAGATTAGGTTGTATAGTTAACTTAGAATATTAAAATACTGATTAGAATGACTAGATAATACGTTCCACTCTTAGTGATCGACACTCTACTTACCATTATATTCATACTGACCGGGTACACTGCTCGTTAAGTGTGTGTGTTATTGATAAGTCGGCTAAATATAAATTTAAAACTTGAATAGGCATTAATACTGCTAAATCGCAACGACACACGCGCACCATCAGTGAGCTTTCTATGATCTCTCTCTCATGTTCTGATATGTTTCACTTCTGAGATGATGTCCTTATTATAATCCTCTTTGCTTGAACCTTTTTCATGATTCTCTGTTGATACGACATCTGATATAAAATCTAGTATGTGAAAACCTTTTTAATTATGACCTGGAAATGTTTTGAGAAAAATCAGTTATTTTAAAAGAATGATTATGGGTGGTGATATGATACTATTTTTATATGACATTTGTTAACTTTTGTGGATACTAGTTAAGGAATATTTTTATGAAAAACCGTTTTGAAAGATTATTTTATGAAAACTATTCTGAAAGATCATTTTATTGAAAAACCGTTATTAAAGGAATGCTTTCAATGAACTTTTGACAGGAATTTCTAAAATGAACTTTTGCTATGAACTCTTAATTAGGAACCATTTGATATAATCCTTTTAATCTGAACTTAAACTTTGATATAAAACATAATCTGATAAACTTTGATTTGAACCTTTGACATTTATTTCTAAACTGTTTGACATGAACCTTTTGCCATGTACCCTTAAGATATGACTTTTGATAGTACATCTGACCTTTGACCTACAGTTTGATATCCGAGCCAATCACTAGGCATGAGGGTTTCATGTCCATGTCATTGACGCACCTCTGACATGACTCTAGGGCAGGAGAGTGATGACCTGTTCCGTCCCTTATTTATTATCTGCTATGGCCATTATGATTATGATTATTGATTTGTTTGCGGGGGCGTATGGGTGCATCCTAGATTTGATCTGTTTATGCTTGATAGTTATTTGTTAATTGTTATATTTATCTGGTGACTGATGGTGTGTGCGATACACGTCTTTCACATATCTGGGAGCTAGCTACTCTATTTGGTTACATTTGAGATGATGTGATTTGGTTTGTTTCTGGGCTCGTGGTGGATTGCTGATCCTTTTATTTCTTTTAATTCCTTTCTTTTCATTTCATCCTTATTATATTCTTTGCCTATGACTTATACATCCCAAAGCACTAAACTATGCATGTTCGTTTCATTTGCTTTCATTTCCGTTTATTATATATTTGTTCACTGGGCTTTTTAAGCTCAGCCGCAATTCTTTTCCTGCGGCAGGTTTTAGTTGGAAGCTGGGTTTGAGTGAAGAAACTTTTGGACTTAGAAGACCTTGATAGTTATTTTGAAGTAGAGACTTGTAGAAGGATTTGCATTTGCAGACTTAATATTTAGCTTTTGTTTCCTTTGTAACCTTGTAAATTTCAGAATTTCATTGTAACCCTTGAGAACCTTTGTATTATTGTTGATGTATGCTTTGTATTGATCTGATATGAAACCATTATTATGACATATTTACCCTTATCGGGTTGGGGCGTTACAAGCTAGCTCCAAGAATTTTTATAAAATCATAGATGCAAGGCCCTCCCGTTGGGCGGCTAGTTTTTATAATTTGTTTATAAGATAAAAGAAATAGTAAAATGGTTTGATAGAATAACGTTAAACAAATTTAATGTTGAAAATAACCGAATTAAAGATACTTTATCGTGTAGGAAAACATACTTATAATCTATGAAGAACTTCTTTATAGACAACGTTGGTTGTAGATTTGTTGTAGTTGTCATGCTTGTCACAACACCTCTTTTAGACAATTCTTGCTTTTGACCCTTAAAATGGCTATGTAAAGTTGTTCATGTGAAAAAACAGGCCGTACCATACAGAGTCCCACCTTAGACAAAGTTTGACTTTAACTTTTGTTTATTGTCATGTCATGTGCAAATGGAAACGGGAACCGTCTCCTATTAAACTGAAAAGACATCTTATCAGATGAGCTTATTATCATCTCAGGTATAACGCAAACGTAGATTAATCATAGGAATGAAAGTAAAGTTAACTCTTTATTAGGGAAAATTAACTTGCCATATGTTTCATAAACTTTCATTCTTTCATAAATCTATAAGATACATTATCAAGAACATGTGATTAATATACATCTTTACATGTGATTAATCAAAGAACAGTCAACAACGAAGACGGAAAAATTTTTCATATAAAATGATCATTCGATAATATACACGTTTACATATATTTTTTGCATTAGAATTATATATACTATCTCCGTCAAAATCATATATGCAAAGTAAGCAATTGGAATATATCTCTGGACTCTGGTTCCAGAAATAACACAATGTATATTGTGATGAATATTTAAATAGGCTATATAATCCACTATAAAACTTAAACTCCTGTATATTTTACATGTATCAAGGACATGATGATGGACAACCCAAGTTCCTCGTCAAACCCAAAGTTGAAACCGATGGGGCGGCTAGCTTTAAAAATTTGATTATATGATAAAATTAATAGTAAAATAAGTGTGAACGTGAAGTCTCATGAGACGAAAATGAATAAAATAAACATACCATTATCAATAAAATAATAACATTAAACATCTTCATCACACAAAATACACATCTTCATCACACAAAATACATACAGTAATTTAAAGTTCAAAAAAGACAAGTAAACTCAAGACCAGGGGAGTTAGTTCAAGTAGCAACTTTGATAATTTCATGTCACTTAGTTCAACTTCTATCATCATTCTCTTTGTTTGTCCTATAGCAAAGAAAGCACTTTATATTAGAAAAGCAAGCAAAAATAAGTATTAAAGGGGATGAGAACATTCTTAAAAAAACAGTCATATACCTTTTAGAATGCTCTCGTGTCTTTTTACTCTCTTCGACAGTAGGCTCTGAAGATAAGTACAATGAAACAATAGCTGGCCATTTCCACCCGTTTACTCAAGGGTCAAATGTTCTGGGTTATAATCTCTAACGGGTCAAATCGAAAACCAAAGAAAGAGCCGTGAAACTTGTTGGTGGGGGAGATATTTTTTAATGCTTACAACATCCAATATCATTTTATTTAGAAACATTCGATTGTTAATGTAACATTATAGTTGTTGTGATTATATTAAACACATCAAGTATTTTAAATGGGAAATGTATTTGTTTGTGGGTTAACCTCAACAAACTCGTCCCGAACCACACTAAAAACAACAGGTTTCAAAAAAAATAAATAAAATATATATATATATATATATATATATATATATATATATATATATATATATATATATATATATATATATATATATAAATTTGATGACCATCTTCAAAATTGATATACTAAAATAGTAATATACCTTATTCATTAGCATCATCATTTTGTTGATCTTCGTCTGTTTCTCAAAGAGAAGCCCAACAATCTTTACCTTCATCATAATCCTTTGGTACGTTATCACCAAAATCTAATAATTTCATGTTCCAGCTACGCACAATCTGTTAGCTTCCATTGCCATAGTAGCACTATCCTTTGGTACGTTATCACCGAAAACTACAACCTTCAATAAAACAACACATTAGCGCCATTAAGGCCTGCACAAATTGAGTGATTTATAATAATTAGCTTGCATGGACCAAATTCTTACCTAATGCATAATGACCACATATATAACTCCCAACTAATTCAAGAACTAAAGCAAGTTCAATACCAAAACCTTCTTTGATTATCTGATCACATGTGAGTGAAATAAGAACCTCCCTCTATGCCTAGTTTCTCAAAATCTGAGAATATAAAGCAAGAAGCACTTGCCAATACAATAAATCGAAAAATGCTTTCATTATATATAAGACGCAATGCACACTCAATAATAAGCAATAAACATAAGCTAAAGATAATCAATCCCAAACACCCTCCAAGACAATCTTCATATTTGTTACTCAATCGCATGTACAAAAATAGTAGGATTAAAACTCGACAAACCATTCACACATGCAAAAGCTGTTAGCGGCAACCCTACCTGTTCTATAGCATTCCGCACGCCCATATTTTTGGCCCATATTTTGCTCCCATAACTGGCCTAATCTTTCCCTTATTTTCCTAATCTTTCCCTTATTTTCCCTCTCCTTCTCATTTGATGTAACCGATCATATATCACATAAAATCAAAACCCTAAAACTCCCTACAACAAAAAGTTCGGCCGCCTCCTTGTTCCTCCATTTTTCTTCCTGTTCGATCCAAACTCAAGCAAGGTAGGACGAAGGTGTTAAGCGTGGTGTGATCGTGAGTTGGATATTGCTTCTGAATTCGAGGGTTTGAAGTCAAGCCATGGGTTTTATAGATTATTGATCTTGGTTCCTTCGATTGGAACTCCAAGGGTAACGAGTATCTTGTTTTTGTTTTCCTTCAATTTTAATCCTATCAATAACATTTACATGTCACCAAGAAAACTAATATGAATCAGCCTAATAATTGTATTCATAAAATCATAAAATTGATCACATAAAATCATAGATCTACACATGAAATAACGAATTTGGAATTAGAGTTTTGATAGAATTCATGGGTAATTTGATGTGGGATTTTTAGAATATGTTAATATGATGTTAATTTACAGGTCATATGATTTATGAAGGTCTTGAATGAGTATGGGTGCGTAATCATGTGCAAGGTTGTAAATA
Organism: Artemisia tridentata subsp. tridentata; assembly: GCA_021014915.2. Taxonomy (NCBI): domain Eukaryota; kingdom Viridiplantae; phylum Streptophyta; class Magnoliopsida; order Asterales; family Asteraceae; genus Artemisia; species Artemisia tridentata. Next base: position 270,387,997 of record CP139508.1, read on the forward strand.
TCGCTCGGTGGTACCGTGGCGGTCGACCCCCGAAATCCGCCATATCGGTCTTGGCGGCGCCATGGCGGAGACCATAAATTATAAAGGAATATGAAAAAAAAACCCTAGATCTAGGCTAGATCTGAAGTGAATATGAAAAAAAAACCCTAGATCTGAAGTTAAACGGCGTTGACCGGCGTGAATCTGAAAAAAAAACCCTAGATCTGAAGTTGACCGGCGTTGATCGGCGTTGACCGACCGCCGCCAAGGCCGATTTTTGACCGATTTTGACCGCCAAGCTCCGATTTTGACCGATTTTTGAAAGATTTTGACCAAAACGCCAAGTTAGACCGATATGGGATATATCGTGGCGGTGGACCACCAAAATCCGCCATGGTGCCGCCATATCGGCCGCCATGGCCGATTTTTACAACACTGATCATGTGTTATAGTGTCTAATTATAATTTCTGAATCTGGGACAGCATGTATACCTGAATATATGAGCGAGATGGGTCATGATATAATTTTTTTGATACTGTTTCTTTTCTTGAAAACTTAGTTTTATGTCTTAGTTAAGTTCTCCAATTGATTTGGAGTGATTTCGAGTTGATATGGTCGTGTTTTTGATTTTTGTGTGATTAAGTGTTAAAGCTGAATTCGGGATTTTGAAAATCAGTCCACTTTGCCCATTTTTCATTTTCAAACCATGAGGAGTTGGGTCATAAAACTTTCCATTATTTAACTTCCATATTCCTAGTAATGTCATGAATTTTTGGGGATTTTTCCTGGATGTATTGGTGGGTCATCCAAGTGGATACTTTCTGGGTACTGCAGCAGATACGTTTTCTGAGTAGTCTGAGTTGGAGTATTTTTCGTGTGGGGTTAAGCTAACTAATAAATTCTGGGAAAATTCGTGTGGGTTCTAAAGACATGGAAGTATATGTGAGAATTTTTGTAGAGTTTATCTTTGAGTTCTGATGTGTTAGAAAAATTCGTAATGTGGTGACCTGTTTATGAGTAAAAGCTGATAAAAAGGTTAAAAAGCTAATTAAGTGTCTAACTTAATCAAAAAGGGTAAAAGTGATTATAAGTTACAATCCTCCACTTAATTTGACATTCTAGAGGTAATTAAGATACTTAAGCACTTTTCATAACTCAAGTTAATATGAGACATGATCATAATTAGTAAGTAAACTAAACAACGATCATTTGTAAACCCTAATTAGAATGACATTAACCCTAAGATACTAAATATGGAAACTTACTAATTTGGGAAGAGTAACCCTAAGATACTAAATATGGAAACTTACTAATTCGGGAAACCTGCTAAAAATAGAAAGTTTCTTAAAATGGTTAAACTACTTAAAGAGGAAACTTACTATTTTTGTAAAGTTACTATTTTTGGAAAGCTGCTATAAAAGGAAAGTTACTAAAAATGGAAAGCCGACTAAAATAAGTAATCTGATTTAAATAAGATATTAATAATAAGACGATCATGTATTCGTGTGGATTCGCTGAAGAAGGAGTTTGATTCAGATCTTTATGTTTCTGTTATGTTTGCACTTGCGGTCTAAGGTACGGATATTCTGTCTTACTTTGAGACACTTATGTTATCGTACAGATATTCTTTCCCTTTTCAGTAGAGATATTTCTTATGATCCTTTGCCTGATATGATTCCCTTTATTGATTCTTGACTGTCATTGCATGATTGTCATTCCTATATGATCCTTTCTGACATTTATTATAAATGTCTCGGCCATGATATACTTATGCTTTGCCATGCTTAATTGAGTCACTATCTTGTTTCTCTTACCATGCTATGTCTATATTGTTGTATGCTATGATAGATCTGTGCCTGAGCTAACCTAGTTGTGGAGGTACCATGACCATGTCTTTGATGGCACCCTAGGCATGACACTCCCGTAGAGGTGTGATAGATCTACGGCGTTCCCCCCTTATGTTTATGCATTATATTGTGATCACTATTGGCCATTAATGCGTGTGTGTGCTTAGTCTAGTACTGACATGCATACTTATGTTAGGGAGCGTATGGATGCATCCTAGGTTTTATGTTTATATGATTATGGTGACCAGGTGGTGTGTGCCTTACACTCCTTCTCACAATTTTAGTACTTAGAGGTCTCCCCTCTTCGTGCACTTTTAAGATATTATATGATTTGACGGATTATGTATGTAGTTCCTATGGCACATCCTTATATGAACTTTTCCCTTATTTCATTATTCTCTTGATTCATTTCTTATTCAGTTCTCATGCATTCTTGATTCTTAGTTCTCTTTAAAATTCGTATGACTTTCATGTTTATACTTTTCGTTTTGTATTCTTATTCCTTTGTTGCTTATGCTTATTTACCGTTATGTTATGTTATATATATCTGTTCACTGGGCTTTTTAAGCTCAGCCGCATTTCTTTTCCTGCGGCAGGTTTTAGTAGGAAGCTGGGTTATGAGTGGAGAGCACTTTGGACTTAGAAGACTATACTTTGATAGCTATCCTGGATTAGAGATGACTAGAAGTATTTATATTTTTAGACTTAATAGTTATTGTTTTTCTCCTTTGTAACCTTGTATTTCAGAATTTCCCTTTGTAACCTTTGAGATTCATTTGTATTATTTAAGTCATATGCTTGTGTTTGCTTTGAGATGTCACCATAATGTAATACTTCTACCCTTATCGGGTTGGGGTGTTACAATTATGGTATCAGAGAACAGGCTACGACTTATAGTACATCAAACCTTGACCTGTGAAGTTTGGACCATTAAGTTTCCACTGTAGGCGCTCATAAGACAACCTTTGAGAAATTGCTTTAGGATTTCCCCATAGGAACTTAAGTTATTACCGGTGAGGAATGGGTAGACTAGGACATCTATGTAAGTAGCATTGCTTCCGCATCACTCTGATTCGTGCCTCTGCCTTTAGCTATGCCTTATAAGAACATTTGTTTCAGAAGCTAGAAAGTTTTGCAACCTAAGTTTAGTTGTAAAACCCCAAAATCACCACAATCCAAAATGACCAAAATACCCTCTAATTTTGAAAATTTGAGAACTTATAAAATACGTTATAAATTAAATTTTGATTTATATAACGTGTTATGACTCGAGACCACATTGAATATATAGGATACGAGAAAATAGTTGAACATTGAACGCGAATAATGTGAAACTATAAAATGCGAAGTCTTAAACCTAACCTACAAATAAAATCGACTTAACCTATGATCTATCTACTATGAGGTCGACACAATTTATATGTCACTAAGAAATGTTACATGTTAAATAAGTCTTATAAAGGTCCAATATCATTTTAAATTTGTACTCAAAATATGTAATTTAGTGATGGGATCAAAATATTTGGAAAGTGTAAAACATCCCATAATACACTCCATAATTTCGGCAATTCCCTCCCCATATTTTCTCCAAGCCGTGTATTTTGATACACTCCAACAACAAACCCTAACTCTCCTCTCTATACTCCAAATTGTCGGCAAAAAGAAACAAACCCTAAAAACCTATTCCCAAAAGTCGACCTGCTGCGGCTTCTTTATCCTCTCTTCTGTTCGAGCAAACACAACAGCAAAAGGTGGTATTTTGTGGCTCCAAAGTGGTGGTTAGGCGTGTGATTGTTCCTGGTTCAAGTGTGTTTTGATCATGGGTCTTGAAAACAGTTCGAAGGGTTGTTTGTCTAGAGGTGTTCGGCTGGAAAAAATGTAGGGATCGATCCTTGTTTGTTCTTGTTCTTCTTAGCACACTACAAGGGTAACTCTTATAATCCTTGTTCAATTCTACTCTTCTTGTTGATTCTTGTTTTAATCCTTGTTTGATTCTTGTTTTCTATTGATGTCCTTGTCGATCTATGCTCATAAAATAATAGAACGAGTACATGAAATCATAGCACATAACACATAAAATAACAACCTTGGAAAACCCTTTATAATCGGCCTAATGTATTGATCTTGCTTCGAGTTGTTTGAACATGTTAACATCACATATAAATCAACCTATATCTGTTTTAAAGTCACTCATAATCGTTTTGTATCAAGAATGTATCGTTGGAATGAATAAACCTTAAGAGATCACATAAAATCGTGAACCTAGTTTTTGTCCAGAAAATTTAGTCGAATTGAAAGGGGTGTATCTTGATGATGGTAACGTGTTTTTGGGTGTTTATTGGGTCTAAAACTAAGTTTAAGAAAAGAGCTTTCAGGAAATATAAGCCTTTTAATTTTTAGAGGTCGGGAAGATACACTTTTTGAATTTACAAGTTCAAGAGTCAAAACTGAATTCGGATGTCTGGAAATTCAGTCGTGGTTCTTGATTTTTAATTTAAAATCTATAATGAGTTATGACCTGAAATCTTTACAGGATGAAATTTGGTATTTGAAGTACGTTGTCTAATTTTTTCAGATTTTTCTAAGATGTCTAACCTGGGTAAATAATTACATACTTTCAGGGTGTTCCATCAGATCCAATTCGGGTACTTGTTGTGAATGTTGATTTTAGTTGGTACTTTTACTACTCAATAAAATCTGGAAAAATTATGTAAAATACTCAAGACATATAGGAACATCTGGGTAAAATTATAGAATTTTATGAGCTCGTTTAAGGTGTGTAAAAATTAGCTAAAGTCGGGTCTGATTTCAATGGTTATGCTGAAATTAAGTAATTAATTGTTTTAAACACTTATAAGCTCATTTGCTTAACTTTTGGAACTTAAATAAGCTACTTATCATTTTAAGAGTATTTAACTTATGTTTTGACTAATTTTCATATTAACCCTTAACTTTGGCATAATTGCAATAGTAACCCTAATCTTCGAATAATGTTAATATGAAACCAAATTATATGAATTAAACCCTAAAATTTCTAATTCGGGAAAAATAACTTAATTATGACCTAATTGAATGTATGAACCCTAATTGGAATTTAATTACTTTAAATGATCAATTAAAACGAATTGTGTAATTAGAAACCCTAATCTCACAATTACTTAATTTGGAAACCCTAATTTGACTTGTAAACTTTTGGAATGTTACTATTTTTGGAAAGTTACTAAATATGGAAACCTACTAAATATGGAAAGTTACTAAATAAGGAAAGTTACTAAAAATGGAAAGCCGGCTAAAATGAGAAATTCGATTTAAGATAAGTTATTAATAAGAAGATCATAAATTCGTGTAGATTCGCTGAAGATGGAGTTTGCTTCTGATCTTTATGTTTCTAGTTGTGTTGTCACTTGCGGTCTATGGTACAGATATTCTACCCTTTTTCAGTAAGGGTGCCTTCGTTCTCATGACTTTCTTGATCTTGATTCATTAGGATTCCCTAAGCCATTGCTATGTTCCCTTATACTTGATTCGTTCTTCGTGATCCATTTGACATTCGTCATTATGACCCTATGACATAAGTATTCGAATCACTTGATGCTTAGAAGGTTCATTTGATTTTGTAACTGGATGTGAAAACCTTTCTTAATTTTATCATGGAAATTTTTGAGAAAAACTAATTTTAAAGTGATGTTTATGAATGATGCGATACCACTTTTATATGAAATTTTACTAAACTTTTATGAAAACCACTTTTAAAGACTATTTTTATGAAAACCATTATTAAAAGATTTCTTTAAATGAACATTTGCTAGAAACTTTTGAATTGAACCTTGCTATGAACCATCTGATTTCGAACCTTTGATTATGAACCTTTGAGATCCTATGCCTGATATGATTCCCTCATTGACTCATGACATTCATTGTATGATTGTCATTCTTATTTATTCATTCTGACATTTATTTAAATGTCTCTGCTATGCTATGCTTATGTTTGCCATGCTTATTACTATCTTGTTTCTCTTGCCATGCTAGATTATATTTCTTGTATGCTATGATAGATCTGTGCCTGAGCTTACCTAGTTGTGGAGGTACCATGACCATGTCTTTGATGACACCTTAGGCATGACACTCCCGTAGAGGTGTGATAGATCTACGGCCTTCCCCCTTATGTTTATGTATTATATTGTGATCACTATTGGCCATTAATGCGTGTGCGTGCTTAGTCTAGTACTGACATACATACTTATGTTAGGGAGCGTATGGATGCATCCTAGGTTTTATGTGATTATGGTGACCAGGTGGTGTGTGCCTTGCACTCCTTCTCACATTTTATTTTTATTTTATTTACTTGGAGGTCTCCCCTCTTTGTGTACTTGTATTGTTTTAGTATGATTTGATATATTATGTATGGAGTTCTTATGGCACATCCTTATATGAACCTTTCTTTATTTTCATTCCATTCCTTGTTTCATTTCTTATTCAGTTCTCATGCATTCTTGAATTCTTAGTCCTCTTTAAAATTCGTTTGACTTTCATGATTATGCTTTTCGTTTGGTATTCTTATTCCTTCGTTGCTTATGCTTATTTACCGTTCTATTATGTTATATATATATATCTGTTCACTGGGCTTTTTAAGCTCAGCCGCATTTCTTTTCCTGCGGCAGGTTTTAGTTGGAAGCTGGGTTATGAGTGGAGAGTACTTTGGACTTAGAAGACCTTACTAGCTATTCTAGATTAGAGATGATTAAAACGTTTGCAAATTGTAGAACTTAGTATTTTGTTATTGTTCTCGTTGTAACCTTGTAGTTTCAGAATTTCCCTTTGTAACCTTTGAATTTCATTTGTATTATTTAAGGCTTATACTTGTGTTTGCTTTGATACGTCACCATAACTTAAGCTTAGTAACCAAGTAAGTTGGAATTCCTTGAGAACTACATGGATACCTTGCACCATTTAAGTTTCACTTCCTGATTTTGATCTCCACTTCCGACCTGTTTGATAAACAGTTTGATACCTCTCCGACCATTTCGAAGGTCATTTAACCCTAATGTGTTTAACACATTCTATGAATTCATTACCCGTGCTGGACATAAATAGATCATCTGATACTACTCAGTCCTGTAAAATCCATTACTACTCCTATGAGAACTTTGGTGATTGTTAACCATGGATATAGGAAGTTTTACTTTCCGCCCTTTGAATGATGAATCTTGCCTGCCAACCAGTTTCCTTTGGAAGGATATGATGTAAATACTATCTCAGTACGGAATTGTTAACTGAGCATGATGATGCTGATAACTAATATTCCATACATCTCACTTTTGACGATTATACGATGTTCGTATTACCAATGATACACACCCTACCTGCCCCTTATGCTTAAAAGCTAAACAAAATTCCAATACCTTGAACTGTTCGTTTATCTATCTCAACATAATGACTCTCAACCGCTTAAATTGTTAAGATTAATGTTGCTATGAAAGCACATATTCCGATCTCATTTGATTGTCAAATTTCTCCTGACATCTATTAGTATCCACCCTTAGAAAGCTCTGACATTGGAAGTAGTTTGTTGTACGAAAATTTTCCGATGTTCTCGGATGAACCTCTTGGGATTCCCTCCTGCTTGGGAAGTAGAGTTGGCATTGAACTGATCTCGGTTGACGAACCATGATGCCATAGAAGTTGAGAGATTGAAGGAGTTGATGGAATATGATTTTGTTCACCCCAGTATTTGTCTTTGGAGGACCTGTGATACACGGTTAAGGTGGTTAAACCTTGTGTCTTTGTGTATAAGATATATTGACTTAATATGATTAAGCACGCGGAATTTACTTAACCACACTTAGAAGGTTATGTATGTTATGGAAATGGAAGAATTATATTTGTTACTTAACAATGAACAAAGAAAGTTTTTCACTAAACGATTCAATATTATTCAAAATAATACGAGTGATCTTGTGTTTATCACTAGGGTTACAAAACCTTGAATCTTATGTTACAACTTGTGATTTGTGTTTGTTCTATGTTCTAACAGTTATGAGTTTATAATTATGCATGTGTGTGTGTACACAATATCCAAGTCTAAGATCTCTTTTATAGTTGCAAGAGATCTTTACAAATTTGCTAAAAGTCTTGACCGACTTACTTGTTTAACTTATGCATATTGGTGTCAGTACATAAGATACAACATGTATCTATGTATACAACTTGTTAACTAAGCACATGGAGTAAGATATTATCTACCGTATATGTTTGACCAAAATACAATAAATATCTTTTCGATCTTATCCTATGAGTCACTGATCAGCAGTACTTTGATGTAGTAGCAGTACTTTGATCATGAACTAGCAGTACCTTGATGTACTAGCAGTACTTTGATGTACTAGCAGTACCTTTGACTTAGAGTAACTTCTAATACTCTAACTTCAGAATATTTAATTCCCAACAATCCTCCCCTAAACATGTGAATTAATTCAAACATGTTTTTCTGAATTAAATGAGGACTTGTGAAGATCTTTCAAACACTTCTTGAATCTGAACTATTCTTCTATTCTGAACTCATCTGCTTTGTTCTTCTTTGACTTCAGCAATTCAAAACATTGTACCAAAAGATGGTGCAATTTCCTTGGATGGAGGAATTGTAAGAGGCAATGATGCTGTGTATCTTGGATGCTTGTTTCAACAAGTGAAATCATCTAACCAGCATGTCTTTGAAGTGAAATTGAAACTTTTCTTCGTTTGATCTAGATAGAACTTTCTCCTTTAGGAATGCTTCATCCCTTCTAGATATTTGATCTGTTCTAATCATTTTCAACCTCTACATCATCATCTTGTATGCTCTTGTCTTCTCCTTCCATATATTGGTTTATTCTTCCTTTTCTGGGCAATTATTTCCTCCCTGAAGCAAATAATATTTGTTTCCTCCCCTTGTTTGGAAGATCTCACTATGTACCTTTGACTGATCCATCAATATGTAACATTTGTTGTCAGACAATATTGTACATGAAGCCATCAATTCCTTAAGAGTTTAAGTTGCTGTCCTCATCACTTCTAGGTGTGTTAACTCCTATGAGAGGTGAATCAGTGGACATTTTGATTCATAATCCATAAATGAATGGTTTTTCTGAATCCTTGAAAATCCTTTTAAGAAATCATTTAACTTAGTAGTATGTTCATGATTTTAGAATTGAAAAATCATACTACATCCAACCATTTTGAAGAAATCAAGTGAATAACAGTCACCTAATCAAAATTTCGGTTTAAAAATAACCTCTGGTTGTGTGAGAACCAATGTATTTCAGTTATCACTAACTGCCTGTGAAAAGATAAATCTATTCAAAAGATTTTCTTGACAGGGTTTCCAGCTCATAGTAATTGTTGCCTCCAACACAAGTGTTAGATTCACTTTTACTAGCTGTTATTTCTATCAGATGTCCTTAGACTAACTCATTATACTTGAAAGTATAAAATGATAGAAAGTGAGTTGTATCAGTTACTATCTGATCAACTAAGTCATCAATTCAATGTGAAATATCATAACTAGATTTCAAGAAAGAAGTTTTAAGGAGATTTAATTCCTAAACTCAGTCCATCATAAATCTACTATGGTCAGCAATTTGATAAGCATTCTGCTGTTCCCATTTCACTTGAAATATCCTTTGTGTTTACATATTCATACCTGAAATAGTTAGTCTAAAACCAAAAGAACAATGTACAAAGTACTTGTCTTGCATTAGATTAATGATAAAGCCAACTGTATGAATAACACAATTCAAATTTTGATATAGCAGTACCTTATAAATCCAGCAGTACTATCAAAAATTTATGTACAAAAACACATCATATTGAAAATTTAAAGATTAAGAATTCCAATACTTGCTATTAAGTACTGAAACCTTGAAACATCAAAAGCTTTTGTTAACAGATCTGCAAAATTATGCTCTGAAGCAATTTTAAGAACTTGAATTAATCTTTTCTCATTGCAATCTCTTATAAAGTGATGTCTAATTTCAATGTGTTTTGTTTTAGAGTGTTGTACAGGATTTTTAATAATACAAATTGTACTACTATTATCAATATAAATAACAGTGTTTAAGAAATTGTACCCATAATCAAGAAGTTGGTTTTGAAGCCATAGAACTTGACTAGAGCAACTTGCAGCAGCTATATATTCAGCTTCAGTTGTTGAATTTGCCACACTTGTTTGCTTCTTACACTGCCATGAGACAAGTCTACACCCAAGGAATTGACATCCTCCAGTTGTTGACTTTCTGTCTAAGCTAGCACCAGCATAATCACTATCCGAATATGCTACCAAGTCAAAAGGAGATTCTCTAGAATACCATATACCCAACCTTGGTTGACCTTTGAGATATCTAAAAATTCTCTTGACTGCAGTTAAATGAGAAACCTTTGGAGTAACTTGAAATCTTGCACAGACACAAACAGGAAACATGATATCAGGTCTAGATGATGTAAGATACATCAAAGAGCCTATCATAGATCTGTAATTGTGTACATCTACATTTTCTCCATCTTCATCTTTCAGAAGGTGCTTCTCTGAGTCCATTGGTGTGCTTGCTATTTTTGAATCAGCAAATTGAAATTTTCTAAGTATCTCTGCAACATATTTGTCTTGACTAATAAATATGCCTTCAGATGATTGCTTAACTTGCAAACCCAAAAAGAATGTAAGTTCTCCCATAGAACTCATCTGAAACTTATCTTTCATAAGCTTCTCAAATTCTAAACACATTTCCTTCCTTGTAGATCCAAAGATAATGTCATCCACATACACCTGCACTAACAGAAGATCCTTCTTGTGCTGTTTGATGAAAAGTGTCTGATCAATCTTCCCTCTTTGAAATCCATTTTCTAATAAATAGGAAGCAAGTGTTGCATACCAAGCTCTTGGTGCCTGATGAAGGCCATAGAGAGCTTTCACTACTCTGTACACTTTGTTTGGATGTAATGGATCAATGAAACCAGGAGGTTGTGAAACATACACCTCTCTTTCAATTTCACCATATAAAAATGCGCTTTTGACATCCATTTGGTAGACTGTGAAGCCTAAAAATGAAGCATAAGCTAGAAACAGCCTAATTGCCTCAATCCTTGCTACTGGAGCATAAACTTCATCATAATCTATTCCTTCTTCTTGTGTGTACCCTTGTGCTACTAGTCTAGCCTTATTCTTGATCACAATTCCTCTGTCATCCCTTTTGTTCTTAAAAACCCATCTAGTGCCAATTAGCTTCTCACCTGTAGGTAAATCAGCTAGCACCCAAACCTTTTGAATCTTGAACTGAAGAAGCTCTTCTTGCATAGCCTCTACCCAGCTTGAATCATCTAGGGCTGTAAGAATATTCTTTGGTTCCTTTTGAGAGAGAAAACATACAAATAAACATGAGTTTGAAAGTTCATGTTGTTTTGAAGCATAAAGGGCATCAAGAATCCCTTGTTGGTCTGAAGAGTCTAGTTGTCTTCTTGTCTTCACACCAGATTGTATATCTCCTATCACATTATCCAGGGAATGAACGTTGTGAATTCTTGTGTGTGGTGTAGTGGGAACATGATAAGATGATGAAAGATTAGTCAAATCCACTTCATCTTCTTGGAACTCTGCATCTTTTGAGTGTGAAGGACCAGCAGTACCTTCAACTGAACTAACAGTACCTTGAGAAGTACTAACAGTACCTTGCTCTGTCTCAGCAGTACTTTCAATATTCAACATATTGAGTTGTTCCTCTGTTCCAACATCTTTTCTTTGAGCCTCAACATCCTCTTTTGCTTTACCAGAAGAAGATTCATCATTGTTTGAAGCTAAATCCACACTGGTACTTGACCACAATGGCATAATGACATCAGATTGATCTTTATCTAACTCCACCTCATTTGTTGCTTGTGAACCTGAAAAATTGTTAGTTTCTGCAACAACAGGTAAATAATTCATAGAGTTTGTTAGATAATCAAGATCAAATATCCATTTTGGTCCTTGACCTACTACATTGGATTTGTTTTCCTGAAACTCCACATGTAGTTCTTCTTGAACTTTCTCAGTTCTTAAGTTGTAAACTCTAAAAGCTTTGCTAACAAGAGAATATCCAACTAAGAAACCTTCATCTGCTTTACCATCAAATTTCCCTAAATGGTCTAAGGTATTGAGAATTGTCACATGACATCCAAAAGGTCTAAGAAATCCTATTGCAGGAGTTCTTCCATTAAAGAGTTCATATGATGTCTTATTGTGAGGCTGCACAACTAAAACTCTATTTTGAACATAGCAAGCAGTGTTGATTGCCTCTGCCCAAAAGATTATAGGTAGCTTAGAATCAGCTAACATTGTTCTAGCAGCTTCAATTAGTGTTCTATTCTTTCTTTCAACCACTCCATTCTGTTGTGGTGTTCTAGCAACACTATATTCTCTCCTAATACCTTTTTCTTTGCAGAAATCATCCATAACTCTATTTCTAAACTCTGTCCCATTATCACTCCTAATGACTTTTACTTTCTTGCTTACTTGGTTTTCTATCAGTGTAATGAATTCCTTAAGAATGCTTGATGTCTCATCCTTAGTGGCTAAAAAGAAAACCCATGTAAATCTGCTATAGTCATCAGTTATAACAAGACAATATTTTTTATGTTGTATACTTCTTACTGAAACTGGTCCAAATAAGTCCATATGCAGCATAAACAATGACTGATTGATAGAGTTAAAAATTTTGGGCTTACAAGTGGCTTTGTGTTGTTTGCCTTTTAGACAAGCAATGCATGTTTGATCATTTTCAAATCTTTTGTGAGGTAAACCTCTTACCAAACCATTCTTAACAATTTTATTTATGGTTTTGAAGTTAATATGACCAAGCCTTCTATGCCATAACATTGATTCATCCAATGTGGCCTTTGATACAAGACAAGTTAAATCTTCTTTAGGAATGATATTCTTCATATCAACACTATACATGTTGGCCTTTCTAGGAATTCTAAGAAGTACTTGATTTTCATCAGGCATCTTAAAATCCTTAGATAGAACAAGACATTCAGTGTCAGTAAAAAGGACATTATTCTTTTTGTCACACATTTGTGAAACACTAAAAAGATTATACTTTAACTCTTGTACATAGTACACATTTTCAAAATCTAAATTTCCGGTTTTAATAGTACCTTTACCAGAAATTTTGCCACGAAAACCACCTCCAAAGGTAACATATCCTCCATTGAATTCTTGAAAATCTGAAAGATAAGACATGTTGCCTGTCATGTGATTGGAACATCCACTATCTGAGTATCCTTGATCTTGATGATCAATAGAATGTCCCTGCACACAAATAAGAGTGTTAGTTTTCTTTGGGGATCCAAGCCATTACTGACTTGGATCTGCCTCTTGCATCAATGTAATTTAATCTTTTAAGGACTGTTGATGCAACATTGGATTTTTGAATCCAACATGCTGAGGCCTTAACAGCATTTGCCCTATTACCCTTAGCAGCAGAGTGAGTAACATGCTTAGCAGAGTCTGCTAACTTTGAAGTCACACCTTTTGGTCTCCAAATTTGTTTGTGGACCACTGCTTTTGATTGAATGGGCCTTAGAACAGTTTTAGATGCATGTTTGAAAGTTGTTTTTGCATCCTTAGCTGTTGATTTTGGGTTAACAGTCATTAAAGGTCTAACAGTACCTTGAGATTTACCAGTACCTTTAATTTGAACTGGCAGTACTTTGTTAACAGGACCTTTTTGTCTGTCAGGACCTTTGAGTCCAGACTTGTTTGAGACTGTTCTGGGTTGAGTTCTATGAGTATTAGAGTGAAAAAGAGTTTGAGGAGTTTGCCTTTTGTAGTTCACCCTATTGTATTCATACCCAGTTACCCTTTGGTTGCAGAAAGCTGCAAGATGGTCAAAACTACCACATGTATAACAAGCTTTATTATAAAATGCAAAGTCATCACCTAATTGGTTAGACTTGAGGTTGTTCCAATTCCTTTGGTTACCTCTGGGCTTGTTTATAGTTCTATATTGTTCACAATATCTAACTGGTTTCCTAACTGTCTTAACATTTGACTTAGGTCTGTTAGTGTTGTGATTGACTATCTTAGGAATACTTGTTCCTACTTTCTTAACCAATACAGGTTTAGACATAACCTGTTCTTCTTCATCACTATCACTATCAGTTGTACAATCTTCAACAACTATAGCATCTCCTTTCTTAATAAAGGACACCTTGTCCTGATAAGATAAAGTTTTATCTAAACTTTTACTTACCTTCTCTATCTTTGGAGATTTAGTGACCTTAGAACCATATTCCATGATTGGTTCTTGAAACTCAGGTAATCCTGTGTGTGCTAAATCAATACCAGGAGGTGAATGAACACCTCTGTATGGTGGGGGTACAGACTTAAATCCAACACCAGAATTAACTTTATCAATAACTTGGGCTTCCCAAAGTCTATTGAATCCTTCTGAGGAATGTGCTAATACATCCACAGAAACCTTTACATTTTCTCTTTCATTCTTATGTTTAGCTAATGATTCATTCAACTCAACAATACACTCATCTCTGATCTTAATGTCATTTTTTAGTATATTGATGTCATCAGCAAAATGAATTTCATTATCTTTAAAATGTAAAACTTGTTTTTCTAAAACACCTAGACCTCTTTTGTGATTAGCCAAATTAAACAAAGAATCAAGCAGCTCTTGTTTATGAGCTTCAAATCTCTTACTAAGGTCTTCATAAGCTTTAAGATTAGGACATGATTCAGTACAAGATGTAATATTGTTTACCTCTGAATCAGAATGGGCCATTAGAGCAAATTCATTGGCCAAAAGAGCAGCATTCGGTGGTGCATCCTCTTCAATAGCCATAGAGCTCCAATCATAACCTATACCATCAATAGCCAACATAGCCTTTGGCTCTTCAACAGTAACTTCCTTTCTCCTATCTTGCTTATACCATGTGTTTCTATTCTCCTGCTTTCTTGGGCTTCTACACTCCTTAGCAAAGTGTCCTAACCTATGACAGTTGAAACACTCTACTTTCTTCTTATCAAACCCAGCAGTATCATTACCATTTATGGTAATCTGCTTCCCAGTTCTTTGCCAATACTTCTTAGCCCTCATGCTAAGCAAAGCAACCTGCCATTTAATATCCATAGCTTCCAAATCATCACCATCTACCTGCTCAAGGTCTTCATGGTTGAGAGGAGAGCCATTAGATTGACTGGTAATAAAAGCATAGAATGTTGAATCTCCAAGACCAGCAACATCCTTGTGAGAACTTGTAGAAGGAGCACTTTCACCTTCATCTACCTCTTCATTCTTACTAATACTAGGAACTGACAAGAGTGCCACGTTTCCAGAACTAGTACCATAATGACCAGATTTCTTTAGACTTTGTTCAACAATTTTGAAGTTGTTGTACAAATCATTGAGCTTCATGGTTTCAATGTCTGGTTTGTTCATCCAGACAATAACATGAGTATGGAACTCATCAGGTAGACTTCTTAAAAACTTCATGTTGAGATCTTCCTTCTCTGTCTCAACACCCAACACAGCTAACTGACTGACAAGCTTGTGTAATCTTGAGAATAGCTTATCAAGAGACTCATTACTAAAAGCAGTAAAGTTTTCAAATTGTTGCTTTAGTAGTGTCTTCTGTGTCTTTTTGGTAGTTTCATTACCACCAAAGTATGCACAAATCTCTTCAAAAAGAGTTTTTGCATCAAGATACTTGTTGAATGATAGCATCTGTTCACTAGGAATGGTCATAAGCAACAAATTTCTTGCTTTCTGATCATTTCTCTTCAGTATCTTTTCTTCATTTGACACTGGTCCAGTATTTCTTTTTCTACTTGTTTTACCTTCTAGGACAACCTCTGAGTAGCTTGGTGAAAAGGAATCACCATATATAATTATATCCCAAAGAGTATAATCTTGGACCATGAAATATTGCTCAATTCTCATCCTCCATAACTCAAACTCATTGGGTTTGATTATGGGCAACTTTGCAGCAACATTTGTTTGAGCATCATGTGCATCCATTTCTGTTTCTTCTAATTCAATTATATCAGTCTAGCTCTGATACCAACTGTGAGGACCTGTGATACACGGTTAAGGTGGTTAAACCTTGTGTCTTTGTGTATAAGATATATTGACTTAATATGATTAAGCACGCGGAATTTACTTAACCACACTTAGAAGGTTATGTATGTTATGGAAATGGAAGAATTATATTTGTTACTTAACAATGAACAAAGAAAGTTTTTCACTAAACGATTCAATATTATTCAAAATAATACGAGTGATCTTGTGTTTATCACTAGGGTTACAAAACCTTGAATCTTATGTTACAACTTGTGATTTGTGTTTGTTCTATGTTCTAACAGTTATGAGTCTATTATTATGCATGTGTGTGTGTACACAATATCCAAGTCTAAGATCTCTTTTATAGTTGCAAGAGATCTTTACAAATTTGCTAAAAGTCTTGACCGACTTACTTGTTTAACTTATGCATATTGGTGTCAGTACATAAGATACAACATGTATCTATGTATACAACTTGTTAACTAAGCACATGGAGTAAGATATTATCTACCGTATATGTTTGACCAAAATACAATAAATATCTTTTCGATCTTATCCTATGAGTCACTGATCAGCAGTACTTTGATGTAGTAGCAGTACTTTGATCATGAACTAGCAGTACCTTGATGTACTAGCAGTACTTTGATGTACTAGCAGTACCTTTGACTTAGAGTAACTTCTAATACTCTAACTTCAGAATATTTAATTCCCAACAGTATTTCTCTTTGGATGCTCCTGATTGGTCTATGAAGAAGAAAGAGAGAAGTATACGGCGGCGCATCAACTATCGTAAACTTAACCGTATCACTATCAGAAATCATTATCCATTTCCGCGTATCAATGATCGATTTGGCCTATCTTTGAAAACTCCGTATCAGATGGTCTCACTTAGGTTTGAAGGACTGAAGAAGCAACCACAAGAACTTCTACGAAGGGAGTTGACTAACTGAGAGTAACCCCGCTAAGCATTTCAGTTTTATTTGTGAAGAGGAAGATTGGTGATGTGAAGTAGATATGAAGTTTCCCTAAGATGATTCCTGAAGCTGCTTTCGTACTCGTTGTGATCATTATGAGTTTTAAATGATGCCAATCGTATTGGCTAATAGAATCATGTTTTCGCGAGTATTTGGACAATTTTCATAGTGTGTTAGTACCATGTTCTTGTACACACATACTAATGCCGAATTAATGTAATGCTAGTTAATGAACACAAAACACTTTTGGTTTTAACAAAATTAAAACCGATCGACCCTAAGAGGGTTTTAGTTCGATCGGCCACCAACCAAGAAAAGGAGAGAAACAAGTTTAGGGTATTGTGTGTGCACAAGAGATCCAAAACAATGACCCTAAGCCTTGTATTTATAGCATGGAAAATTTGGAAGACAAGTCGGTGTAGGATTAGGATACCCTAATCCTAAACCGATCGGCCACACACCCTTAGGGGTTTCTAGAAGCCTCTTGACCTTTAATTCCATCTATAGTCATTTCCTCTTATTAGTTAACGGTCGTTAGCTAATTATCTTTAATTACTAAATGGTCGTTAGTCGTATTGTGTATTTAATAATTAAATATAACTTGTTATAAATAATTATTAACCATTAATTCTTCATACGTAAAGTGTGCAATCCCGTGGTCTCGAGTTCGAATCTAGACAGACACTAATTAATATTTGTCCACAAAACTAATAGCTCCCACTTGGACATGTCTTAATAGTGTAATGACATTGGTTAGCGTCTAGTATAACACCCCCAACTCGGAATATGGCAGCGGAACATAGTTAGGGGTATTACTCGAGGGGAAGCGAGTCAAAATCATAGATAAACGATCTCATAACGAGACGTTTTTAATAAAACACCACATTCAAATACAAAGTTCAACTTTTAGAGATCAAGAGACTCTTAACACATTTAGCAGCGAAAAATGAAATAGTTTGCAGCGGATAATAAGATAGAAATAGCAAAACATGACCCACAGATAACCATCCTAAACCTCCAGCCCTTCCTGGTGCACACTTCAAATATCAATTACCTGAGATAAGCATGCTAAAAAGTCAACACAAAGGTTGAGTGTAATCCATAGGTTTAATAAAAATTAGTTGAGCACAAGAATTTTAGTCGGGAAGATATAAGCAACAAATGCAAATATCGGGTAAGCGTCACATAATTCTCTGGATTTGCTAAGCTCATGACACGCAAAACGTTAACCGGCACCAGAAACTCTGGCGTAAGTCGACAGTAACCGCGGAATTTCAAAATCATAATAGTTGCCCCCAAAGTAGGTATCTTTCCAAATACCTAGGTAACTCAATTATAGTACATCATATGCTGACCGGCTTTAGTCAACATGGCGGGGTGGTCAAATCCTACATGCCTATAAACTACAATCGCGCTCACCCGCAGGTGATTAATGGTTCATAATCGAGGGACTTGCGTTTGGCAAGAAAGGTACTTATCATTCATAGCGTCAATCAGGATATAGCATACAAGTAAACAATTGTGCTCAGAAAATAGTAAGTAGCATGCATCTCCCCCACGGGGTTTATAAACATCTAAAAGTATTAAAGTGGGGCTATGAATCACACCTTAGTCACAGAGAATACGAGATAAACAATCAGATGATATGGCACAGCAAATGAACCTCAGCACAACCTAATCAATTAAATGGCATAACTCAGAAATAATACTTGAAATGATTTAATAAGCAATACTCGTATAAAAGGTTTTAGTTTCAATGGTGTTTGAAAGAAAAGATACGTTTAAGTCTCGTGTGGAAGGCAAGAAAGGCAAAGAGATAATAAGTCGGCGAATATGAATGAACATCCGAGAAAGACGAGAGAAGAAGAAGAAAAGAATATGAAAGAAAGAATGAAATCAGAAAAAGAATAAATAAACAATTAAACATCATCGATAGATAGTTTCGGCTTTTCCCCGTTTTTCCCAAAATAGGTGGTATATTCGTTAAAACATAAGAGTTTTGAAAAGGTTTTTGAACATTTAACAACTCATAAATAGTTTAAGTTTATAAATATTTTACGAAGTTCCGGCATGAAGTGCCCGTTTATAAGACATTCCCAAGTCATACGACTTATTTGAATAATTTAATTATTGACAAGTTTTACAAGTTTTAATAAATAACGACCAATAATAAACACGACTCGACGAATAATAATAAATAACGACTAACTAATATAACACGACTCAACAATATAAATAATAAATAACGACCAATAATAAACACGACTCGACGAGAGTAAATAAATAAACAAACAACGATAAGTTATTAACCTTGGCCGTGACTCGCCACGAGTCACGGCTCGACTCAATCCGAACCTATAAGGCTCTCGGCTAAACCAAATCCGAGACCAAGTCCAACAACACAAATCCTCATCCAAATCCGCAAACACAACAACTTATTCTAATCTAATTCTAACAAATCTTATACTAACTCTTTTTAAAAAATAAAATATCCAAACGACACAAAAGTTTTGCAACTGCCAACATGTAAATATTCCAACGCAAAATCCAACATCAAACACAACTATCAAAATAGCTAATCCTACCTAGTCTCAACTCACCGTGAGTCACGGCTCGGCTATAGGTCGACTGTCAGAACAGGGAACAACAAAACGGATCCAAATCAATATCAAACTCAACAAAATCAATACCTCAACAAAAGAAATAACATAAGAACAATAAAACATCAAAAAAAATATCAAACCCTCACTGTAACACCCCAACCCAGCAAGGGTAGAAGTGTCACGTAAATGGTGACATATCAAAGGCAAGCATAACATACGACTTAAATAATACAATAAAATTTCAAAGGTTACAAATGAAATACTGAAACTACGAGGTTACAAGTGAGAAACAAAAACTAAATACTACGTCTGTCAAAGCAAATCCTTCTAAAAACTTCTACTTCAGAATAACTATCAAGGTCTTCTAAGTCCAAAAGTCTCTTCACTCATACCCAGCTTCCAACTAAAACCTGCCGCACACGAAAAGAAAACGTGCGGCTGAGCTTAAAAAGCCCAGTGAACAGATATATAATAAACAGAAACAAAAGCAAATGGAAATGAAACAGATATATCATAATGAATGAGGTATAGGAAAAAGAAATAAAGAGTAAGGTTTAGGACAGTAATCCTCCACGAGCCCAAACAAATCAAATCATAATCCTGTAGCAAATCTAGAGGGGATTCCTCTCAAATAACTGGATAATATGAGGGGTGTCCTCATGTATCACATTGGAGTGATCAGCTCCCAAATTTTGTGAAAGACGTGGATTGCACCCATCATCAGTCACCAAATACAAATCATAGCATAGCATATACAAAACAAATCTAGGATGCATCCATACGCCCCCCAAACAAATATATCGGCCATAATCATGTAGTGTGCACATATCAAATCAAAATGGGGACGGTGTGTAACATCACTCGAACACACTAGAGTCATGCCATTGGTGCATCAATGACACGGCCATGTTACCTTCATGGCTAGGAAACAAATTTGGCTCGGGTATCAAACTGAAGGGTCAAAGGTCAAAGGTCCAAATCAAAGCAAAGGTTCAAATAGTCTATGTCCAAATATCAAAGGTTCATAGCAAAGGGTTCATATCAAAGGTTCAAATCAAAAGGTTCCAACAAAAGGATCATGGCAAAGGTTCAAATCAAAATGTAGGGAACATAGCAATGGTATAGGGAACCCTAATACGAATTAATTAAGAGACCGAAGGCTCCTTATTAAAAGAGCAGAATATCTGTACCTTATTCATCAGCAAAAGCAAACAAAGATAGATGGGTAACAAGACACAAGATCACCCCCGCTTTACGGAACCTATACGGATCAATAACCAAGTATTACATTAAGTCCAATTGAATTAGGTTACTCTTTTAGTATACTTTTCCGATTTAATAACTTTTAGGGTTAAAACGCCAATTAAATAACTTTTAGACTTAATGTGACAAACATTATAGTTTAGGGTTAATTATGTCAATTTAGTAAAGTTTAGAGTTTAAATTATCATTTTATTGACGTTGAGGGGTTAAAGTGTAAATTATCAAGGTTAGGGCTTATCTATGTCAAATAATTAAACTTAAGGTTTATATTGGAAATTAATTTCATAAATGGCCAATTTGTATATAGTCAATTTAATAAACCATTAGACACATTATGGTTTAATTTTGCTTGAAACCAAACACACTCGAATACACATATACTTCTCGTTAAACATATAAATACTCACACTCTTGTCGACTTCCAAACGAAACCGAAATACTCTTCATTAATTCAAGTCGAGATGCACCCTCTATACCAAACTAACGAGACAACACAACTCTTAGTATTTATTCAAATTATAGCATGTTCTTAACCATACTTTCAACCACTCAAACTCACACACAAGCGCATGCATGCAGACCTTGTTCACGTGGATACAAATTAACAGCCCACAAATTACATAAAATCACATGACAACCAATCCTTGTTCACGTGGATACACACGCATCACTACCACAAAAACAGGCTTTTAGACCGGTTACAAATGCTATTTAAACCGGTTACAAGGGGGGTTTAAATGGGGGGAGGTCTAAAAAGTGTTGAACAAAAAGACCGGTTTACGCACCGGTCTAAAAGATGGGTTTTAAGACCCGTTCATTTTCATATAAAGACCGGTTCACGCACCGGTCTAAAAAGGGTCTTTAAGACCGGTTGTTATGATATAAACCGGTCTTTATGTGGCTTTTTTAAAATAAAAAAAATGGGTTGTTTGGGATTGCTCATAAACTTTTTAAGCAGTTTTAATAAGCAATCCCAAACAAACCCCACTACATGCAGTAATTTAGTCTCAACAGGTAATCCAAACTAAAAGCCAGTAAACAATTTTACATTAAGCGATCTGATGCTTAATTCTTTTTGTGAAAGTGTTTTGTATACAAACATTTGAAAATAGTTGTTCCATCAGCGCCAGTTCCTGGAGATGGCTCCGATATTTTTGGTCTGTTTACCTAGAAATTGACATCAATTTGGGAAATTAGTAAATTGCACAAAAACAAGAACACAACAGCCTAAAACCATAAACATTGAACTTTGTGTGGCTACAAGAGGAAAAATATTGTCACAAACACAATTTAGTACAGTTTCAATAGTTGTGCGTTCATAGGCCTACCTTTTATTGTAACCAACTCACTATCTCTTGCACTTGGATTGATGCTCGGTGCACTCCTACCTGTCCCTAGTCATGCACTCCTACCTGTCCCTAGTCATGCATCAGCTAGGATGATAAGACACTCCAGTGAGATACACTTCATATGAAACCATAATTCATGCCAACGTTACGATGGAAAAGGTACAATCTGAGAGGTAACATATGCACAGAGCCACACAAGTTCATAATAAGTTTACCTCGATGAGAAACAAGTTCAGCACTACAGTCGAAGCCTCCATGGGTACGATCACACCAACAGTAGCTGAAACAGTCTGCAGATATAAACATACGAGCTCCCTCACCAACATACTTCTGAACCAATTCACTTCCAATTACACGAATAAAACATGCATCGGTCCTATTAGCAACCGCTCTGGCTAGAAGTGTTTTGCCGGTTCCAGGTGGGCCATAGCAGAGAACACCTTTGGGTGGATCGATTCCGAGCTGAACAAATTTCTCAGGGTGGAGCATAGGTAGCTCAACAACCTACAGTCACATTATAGAAGATAAATAAGAAAAGTAAATAAAAAATGATGCGCATAGTGATACGAATGTAGCAATTGTTGCACACCTCTCTCATCTTCTCAATCTGTTCCTTACATCCACCAACATCGTTATATGTCACATCAGGCTTCTCCTCCACCGTCATCATGGTCACACTAGGATCAATCTTTGGAGGCAATGGGATTTGAATCTGATATTTAGTGCGATCAACACTGCAATTGACCACAAACATTATAAGCTACCCAACAAGCAGTAATAATACTGGTCACATAAATAAGTTAGAACGATAAAACATACCCAACACGCATTCCTTCTTCAATATCAGTAGGCGAAACCTTGTCACCCAGCCCGACAACAAACTGAAAAATTACAGAAACAGCATGTCAAATTAACCGGTTCAAATATAAACATAACAGCTCTTGAAAAAAAACGAACTCAAGCCTCATCTAGTCATAGGAAAAAACTATAAGTATACCTTGGCAATTTGCTTGACATTTATTACGTATTTTGCATCTTCTGTATTTGGGTTGATAATCTTCGTGCATCTAGCCACCTGCTTGCAAGAACGAGACCACATTCGTGATTAGGAAGATGATGAAGCGAAAAGTGTACCGCTTTTAAGGGGTCATTTAAGCCCTAAATCGTATTTATTTGATCAAATATTGTCCTAAATCGTTCCTTTTGTCATTTTAGATACTTTTGAGAAGAAATCTGGAAAAGGAAGCATTTTGGACGTTTTTGGA
The DNA here is from genome assembly GCA_021014915.2 of Artemisia tridentata subsp. tridentata. Lineage (NCBI taxonomy): Eukaryota > Viridiplantae > Streptophyta > Magnoliopsida > Asterales > Asteraceae > Artemisia > Artemisia tridentata. The sequence goes on from CP139508.1 coordinate 270,411,359, forward strand.
GCATTAAAGTGAAGAAAACGACAAAGTCTCAAAATCGGCTAAAAGTTACCTTTGACGGCGTCAGGATCCTCTCCAGACGGCGTCACGGCTTGGCAATAAAATGGTGGATGTGAAAATTACTCATGATAAGCCAGTGAAATTTGCATGAAATTCTGACGGCGTCACGCTTTAATATGATCAAGGTCGTCACGGCTTAATTTAAAGAGGGACGGCGTCACGACTAAATCTGACGGCGTCAAGCCTTGATAAGCCAGAACGGATTTTGGAGAGCTAAAGAGGGACGGCGTCAAGAAGGTCATCCGGGAACCCTAAAAGCGGCGAGGTGACGGCGTCACACTCCATAACGTGACGCCGTCAGATCTGAAAATCTATATATAGTTTTGCAATTCTTTGTCATTAGGGTGGAACTTAGGGTGGAACTTATTGGGGAACTTTGTGTGTGAAAACCCTAGGACGAATTTGGCAGCTTTTTCAAGGCTTTTTGCCTTGAGATCTTCCATGTTACATTGAAGATAAGTTATCAATTAATCATTCAATATGTCTATGTGTTGTTTGATTCTATCTTGTTCTTGTCTTTTGTTTAACATGCTAGGCTAGATTTATCTTGTGTTTGCTTAGATCTAATGAAACCTAGCTATTGATTATTGGTTATTAGTGTGTTGTTAGTTGTATTGGATGATTGTTCATCTATGTTAGGCTTAAGAAAACTGGCTAACTTCCTATTCGGTAACTTGCTTGAACGTCTTAAGAAACATGAACCAATGCGTACTAAAGGTTTTTATGGTTGTATTTAATGCACAACCGAATTCTAGTGATCCCATGTTAGGAGCTTCCTAGCCGGCTCGACATAGGAGTGAAGTAGGAGCTTGTAGAGTTGGGGAAGTACGTACGCCACCCCACAAATGGTATTAAGGAATACACCCGTCATCCACGCGACTAATACACACTAATCAACCGGTAAAAGATAGTTAGGGAGTAAGGAAATCTAAGTAAACACATTTTCCTCCGCATAAGTTTTCACCAACATTTTCATTTTCTGTTATTTTATTTTATTTGCATTCGTAGTTACTTGGGTTAGTTGACTAGCAACTAATTCCGCCCACTCTTTCAAACCCGAGATTTTACTTGCTTTCATAAAATTATAAAAAAACATAAAAAGAATCTTCTCTCACCCTTAGACCTATTAGAGTAGTTTTTCATACCTAACGAACACTATTCCCTGTGGAGAACGATCAATCCCCCGTACTTACCACTACACTATACTACATCGGTCAGGTACACTGCCTGGTGGGGTTGTAAGCCTCTTGAGATCCCTCGAGAGGTAAAACCTGTTGTAAGGTTGCAAAACCACGCATCAAGTTTTTGGCGCCGTTGCCGGGGAATAGTTATTGTTTAGGTTGAATTTTTATTTTATAGGTCTACTCACTAGATTCCTTTCTAGTGAGATTTTTATTTTCTTTTTCTAGGTTTTCTTTAGTCTATCTATTTTCTTCGTTTCTTTGTTCGTAACCATTACCATTTGACATCATGGAAGATGGTAGTATCCTTGATCCCAACAACCCACCGCAACAACCACCACCTCCTAGAGCCCGTACTTTAGGAGAGTACTCCCGTCCTAGCCACCATGGCTATCGAAACACCATTGAGCTCACTCAAGGAGCCAATGTCACACCCTTGCGATCCGACACCATCCGGTTGGTGCAAAGCGGATGCGCATTCCATGGACTTCGTTCTGAAGATCCTAATCAACATCTCAAGGACTTTCTCAAAATCGTTGATTCTATAGACCTTGATGTTGCCACTCGAGAGACGACCCGATTGCGTCTCTTCCAATTCTCTCTGCGGGACCAAGCTAGTCAATGGCTAGAACGTCAACCCGCAGGATCCATCACCTCTTGGGATGATCTCACCACTCGTTTCCTTGCTCAGTTTTTCCCACCGGGAAGAACTACCAAGCTAAGGAATGATATCTTGATGTTCCAACAACGTCAAGGCGAAACTCTCTACGAGGCATGGACTCGATTCAAGGACTTACTCCAAAAAGTCCCTCATCATGGCATAGAACTTTGGCTCCAAGTCCAAATCTTCTATGACCATATAAATCTCTACACGAGGCAAACCATTGACCAATCGGCCGGTGGCAAGCTACGTGATCTAAGTGCGGAACAATCATGGGCTCTCCTAGAGGATCTTGCTCTTTATGACAACGAAAGTTGGAGTGATCCCCGTGATTTGAATAAAACGGTCAAGGCAATATCTTTGCCTTCGAACAATTCAAGCACTTCCGACCGTAGGATCATAGAACTTGAAGACCAAGTCAAGTTTCTTATGAAATCTTACGAGGCTCCTAAACCTTCAAGCCAAGTGAACAAAATCACTTCTTCGTGTAAATTATGTAATGGTCCCCACGACACTCATGATTGCATGGAACTCCCCAAACAGGCTTTCAAAGAATTCGCATCCTCGCGAATCGATAAGGCGGGAGATAAGTGGCTCACTACTGATTATGGACACAAGAATTCCGAAGATAGGTATGAGGCATGGAAGAGTAAGCCCAATTTTAATTGGAACCAAACTCGAAGCGTATCATTCAATGACTCTACCCCACTCACCTGGTCTGAACATTATCCTCAGCAACATACGCATAAACAACAAAATCGCGAGGAATCACTGCAAAAATTCATTCTTTCTCAAGAAACACAGCTCTCCAAACTTGAGAATCAATTCAGACAACAGCAAGTTGATATGAACAACAAGGTTGATAACCTGTTAAAGGTTATCAATGATCGTCTTGCTGGCTGGTCAACTTGTGAGTTGGCACGAGTTAATGAGATCAAATCTGTCACGGTGACTCACCAAACACCCCCTCCTGTAAAAATCAAGCACCCTAGTAAACTCTTCAAACACATATCACAAAACGGAAAAGAAACTGGAGATACTCATACCCCTTCGAAACCTCTCCACTTCGTGAACACCATTACAACAATACCTGCTCCTAAACCCAATCTGGACCAACAATCAACCGAGAATGTGGACAATGAAATGGAGGGTGAAGTTCCCGAAAAGAACCCCGAGGCGCCCGACGACTATCTAGACTCACCAAAAAACTCGAGTACAAGAGAGGTGAGTGATGAGGAGGGCTCGGAAGAGAAATCCGAAATGCCTCATGGGCTCCCATTACTGCTAGACCGCCCCCTGGTGGAGGAACTTGAGAGGGGCACAGCAAAGTTGCCTATGGGATTTGGAGAGAGAATAGAGGATGGCGCTCCCAGGGTCTTTAAGATATCTTGCACCACTAGGAAAAAGTTCATTAAAGATGCCTACATAAACCCCAATTCTTATATGAATGCAATATCCCTTTCTCTATATAACGAAGCCTTCACCGAACAGGTCAAATATGAAGGGTCTAATATCATCGGGATGATAAGGAGGGTACCAATTGTGATAGAAAAGTTCCTCTTTCATATCGAGTTAACTGTAATTAATAACATGAACTCTATCATCAGCCCATCCTTAACTGGCCTTGTTCTAGGCAAACCATTCATAAAAGCAACGGGAGTGATACTCGATGAGGATGATAGGAGTGCATTATTTACCGATGGTGTCAGAAGAGTGATTTTTCGGGATGGCTATGAAGAAGTGTATGAGTATCAACCATCAGCATGTGGCAACACATGGGGGCTATGCGGTAGAAGGCCTGGCCGAATTAAGCGATGTGATCCGAATAATCTCAAAATACCTTGCATGATTGGTCACAAGCATTTTTATAATGTTTACATCGACACATGTTTAACCAAAAATGTGATGTCCTTGTTTCATTATAACAACATTTGCAGATGGGGATGATTCATAAAGGGAAGGACGACATTGGCATAGATGATGATGTACAGGTGTTTGTAGGAAACATGACATTCACTATGAGCTTCGCAATCGTCGATAATATCGACAAGTACATCGATCCCAGGTTATCACAAGTTGTTTTTGGGGCACCTTTTTGCAAGGCCACAAGCTTGGTTGTTGACGAGCTCAATGGGATCATGACTTTCACCGATGGGATTAGGGAAATCTCATACCAAACGCCTTACAAGATGAGAGAATTCAAGGAGATTGATTATGAAGGGCTCGATGGGTTAAGTTCCCAACTCGTGTTATGTGATGATGATGTGAGAAGGGGATGTAAGGACACTTTTGACCTGTCAAGTGGATTCTTTAAGCATGATAAGGAGTTTAGTTCTAAATACCGAAACAATCCTTTTGATCTCGAGGACCCGAAATACCTTTACTATGAAAGTGATTCTGATAGAGAATCAAAGGAGAATGGCCTAGGAACCATGACCAATGATGGAATCACGTAATGTGCGTGACTTTGAGTCTAGCTACAAGACTCGTTAATAAAGAAAAGCGCTTCTTGGGAGGCAACCCAAGCTTTATTTGCTTTGTGTGTTTATTTATTTGTTTGTTTGTTTTTATTTATTTCCGTATGTGTGTTTAATTTTTATTATTATTGATTCATGTTCGAAACTAAATTGTGAAAATGCTTTATCTTGTTTTTAACTTCGTCTTAACTACATATAAAGGTATTTTGCAAAAGTTAAGTGTAAGGGAAATCCAAATCGGTTTATTAGAACAAATGAACATGAATCAAAACAATATTAAATTAACATACATATTAGTAATTGTTTGAGTCAAATGCTTGTATCGAGTCATAATGATGTTTTGCAGGATTTCCAGGAAGTAAGGTATAGGTTTTTCCAAAATTTTTCCGGAAACTTAACATGAGAATTCTGTCAGATCATTTCTGACGGCATCAGGATTTACAACCTGACGGCGTCAGGTTTAATTTTCTGAAAATTTTTGAAAGTTTTGTTTTCATAAAAAGTTATTATTAAATCTCTAACTTATAATCTCCAGGAATCTGCAAAATTATCATTCCACAAGCATTATATCCTTATATATAGATTTATCCCGCCGATGTTATGCAGGTTCTCGAGTTTGTTTTCTCAGGTTTAACAGGTTATTTTGGACAAGGAAATGTTTGTTGGATCAAGCTTATGGCGATGCATTAGTCATGGAGCTTCAACATTACTTTGGAAGAAGATTTAACCGTGTTACTTCATTATCCACCGAGCGAATCAGGGGAGTATTTGATTTCATTCTTTTACTTTATGCTTTTACATTTGTTATTTGAACATTGGGGACAATGTTCATCTTAAGTGTAAGGGGGGGTAAAAGTACGATTAGAGAATGCTCTTACGCTTGATTTTTGTTTGTTTGATGGTAGATGTGTAATAAAACTGAGAGAAATACTTGTTAAGGCAATTTTAGTGCCAAATTTAAAATTTTTTACAACACTTAGGAGTGAAACTTTGATCTAATGAGCGTCTCACGGATAGGAGTTATATGACTAGCACAAAAACCGTACCACTAAAAAATTTTCCACCCCCAAATATGTGAGGTTCGCCCCTAGAATTGGTAGGAAAAGCATTTATGCTATGATGTGTGTACCGGTAGCACTTAGATTCTAGAACTTGCGTTAGGACCATTCCGAGGCCACAAGTGAGACTACATTCGTGTAGTTAGATTTACTACATGATAAGAGGCATTAGGATTAACCCATTGTTTTACACCTGTGATTCTGTTACAATTACGTTGGCTACATTGGTCAAGTAATTCTCCCACACCCTTTGCGTTGTACTTATTTTTAGTACACGATACCCCTAGTACACCCCTCAGAGCCTATCTTTTCGTTTCTAACTTTAAGCATTTTACTTAAAGGAAGAATTTGTTTACACCCCACTTAAATGTACACCCAAATCACCTTAGCCTACCTTGTATGCACTCATTTTTAGTGCATTATTGTTACAACATTTGTTTAAACCCCAAGTTAATTATCTAATTGATTACATGGTTGCTAAGTCGAGTCATATCCTTGTACATATTGTTTTGGGACGATTGGGACTCATGGGTAAAGTACTAGTGTAATGGAGTAATGGGGAAGAACATCAATTATTACCCCCATATGTGCTAAATATTTTAAAAAGTACTCCAAGTTTTTCAATTATCTTAATTCGAGTCATTAGAATAGTTATTTGTAAAGTTATGTAAAAGTTCAAGTGTAAGGGGAATGCAACGCCCCTATGATGTATTATTTTGGATGGTAGGGCAAGAATGTATGAAAAAAAAAAAAAAAAAAAAATTGAAAAATCAAGAAAAATACAAAAAAATGAGAAAAAGAAAAATAGAAAAAACATACGGACTACCATCCCGTTTCATTTTATGTTTATTTTATGTTTTTGTTATTTTGTTTTTAGCTTAAGATCGAGTCGAGTCTTGGCTTAGCAACATTGTATAGTACATGTAATTGATCAAGATCTTTAACTCGCCACCAGTAAAATATCCTTTATCCAACAAAACCGTGTTTTCCTTTTCCCTACACCTAACATTATAACCCATTTAAAAGCCCTCTTTGATAGTTTATCTTAGGTTCTTACGCCTAGTGGAGGAGGTTTTCGATCCTTTCCCAAGCCTATGGTAATCTATTTGCTATGACAGGTAGTGAGAGATATTATCCGTTTTCATTTATGAGATTTATTTTGATGACACTTGAGAGATGTGAGTATCTAAACACTACTTGTGAGGTGCTAGTTTATAATCTCCGTGCTTATTATGATTAAAGTGGAACGATTATTTGTTGTAATTACTTTTATGTTAGCATTAAATGACCCCTAACTTGTGTTTTGATTAGAATAAAAGCGCATTTGCTTGAGGACAAGCAAATCTCAAGTGTAAGGGTATTTGATGAAGCGAAAAGTGTACCGCTTTTAAGGGGTCATTTAAGCCCTAAATCGTATTTATTTGATCAAATATTGTCCTAAATCGTTCCTTTTGTCATTTTAGGTACTTTTGAGAAGAAATCTGGAAAAGGAAGCATTTTGGACGTTTTTGGAGCATTAAAGTGAAGAAAACGACAAAGTCTCAAAATCGGCTAAAAGTTACCTTTGATGGCGTCAGGATCCTCTCCAGACGGCGTCACGGCTTGGCAATAAAATGGTGGATGTGAAAATTACTCATGATAAGCCAGTGAAATTTGCATGAAATTCTGACGGCGTCACGCTTTAATATGATCAAGGTCGTCACGGCTTAATTTAAAGAGGGACGGCGTCACGACTAAATCTGACGGCGTCAAGCCTTGATAAGCCAGAACGGATTTTGGAGAGCTAAAGAGGGACGGCGTCAAGAAGGTCATCCGGGAACCCTAAAAGCGGCGAGGTGACGGCGTCACACTCCATAACGTGACGCCGTCAGATCTGAAAATCTATATATAGTTTTGCAATTCTTTGTCATTAGGGTGGAACTTAGGGTGGAACTTATTGGGGAACTTTGTGTGTGAAAACCCTAGGACGAATTTGGCAGCTTTTTCAAGGCTTTTTGCCTTGAGATCTTCCATGTTACATTGAAGATAAGTTATCAATTAATCATTCAATATGTCTATGTGTTGTTTGATTCTATCTTGTTCTTGTCTTTTGTTTAACATGCTAGGCTAGATTTATCTTGTGTTTGCTTAGATCTAATGAAACCTAGCTATTGATTATTGGTTATTAGTGTGTTGTTAGTTGTATTGGATGATTGTTCATCTATGTTAGGCTTAAGAAAACTGGCTAACTTCCTATTCGGTAACTTGCTTGAACGTCTTAAGAAACATGAACCAATGCGTACTAAAGGTTTTTATGGTTGTATTTAATGCACAACCGAATTCTAGTGATCCCATGTTAGGAGCTTCCTAGCCGGCTCGACATAGGAGTGAAGTAGGAGCTTGTAGAGTTGGGGAAGTACGTACGCCACCCCACAAATGGTATTAAGGAATACACCCGTCATCCACGCGACTAATACACACTAATCAACCGGTAAAAGATAGTTAGGGAGTAAGGAAATCTAAGTAAACACATTTTCCTCCGCATAAGTTTTCACCAACATTTTCATTTTCTATTATTTTATTTTATTTGCATTCGTAGTTACTTGGGTTAGTTGACTAGCAACTAATTCCGCCCACTCTTTCAAACCCGAGATTTTACTTGCTTTCATAAAATTATAAAAAAACATAAAAAGAATCTTCTCTCACCCTTAGACCTATTAGAGTAGTTTTTCATACCTAACGAACACTATTCCCTGTGGAGAACGATCAATCCCTCGTACTTACCACTACACTATACTACATCGGTCAGGTACACTGCCTGGTGGGGTTGTAAGCCTCTTGAGATCCCTCGAGAGGTAAAACCTGTTGTAAGGTTGCAAAACCACGCATCAGAAGAGATTAGAGAACGAATACAAAGATAAGGAACCTTTTTTTTAACGATTAACAGATAATTTGAACCTGAAGAGGTTGCTCATAGTTAAGGTACCTAGGTGCAGGGCAAAACTAGGTCTCTTCAAGCTATCCAAAAGCTACTAAAAGCCACTAGAAAAATCTTATAAAAAATACTAGAAGCTAGGTGAGCAGTGGAATATTCATAATCCAAAAATTCAGCTTATTCCAACTTAAGATGAGAGAACTAGAAAATTCCTAAAGTTTGCAAAACTTATAAAAACTAAAAATGGGGTCTGCAATACCAACTATAGACTGATATTTAAGGATTCTTAATATGAGGCCTATGGGACCTTAAGGCAAACTGAATATGGAATATAAGAACCTGATAAATGGCAAAAAGACTCCAAAATAAGCCTAGCTTATTAGGAGCTTGTGAGGGCAATTCACAGCTTGTGCCTGCACTTATCCAACTCCAAACCTGCAATAAACTTCAAAACATACAATTTGATGATAAAAACAGCTTATACAAGTGTAATAAGCATAAACTGATCTCACTAGCATGCCAATGCCAAGTATAAAGAGCTTACATAAGCTTAAAAAAAGGGTAGGGAGCTTGTGAACTAACTTTAACAGCTAATATAACTTAATACGAATTAAGAAAAAAACTTGAACTTTGATTAATAACAGAAACTGAGTACACTGCTTCTAAATTAAGAACAATTAACTAAAAATGGACTTGAATTGATTAATGAAAGATTGAGAATACAACTGAAAATAAGTTAACTATGAAAACGATTAATGATAGCCACCTGCTTGCAAGAACGAGACCACATCCGTACAAAGCCCAGATATGAAACATAACTTGATTAACTTGTAACCAAAAAGTAAAATTAAACCCTATGTTCCAGATCCCTAATTGTAAACTAACTAAAATTTCAATTTAAAATTGTAACTATAAATAAATAAAGAATGCAAACCTTGAGAAAAAATAAACAAAATTACCACATAATAGAAATGATTCTATAGGCAATCGAGTTTAAAACCACCATTAATGGTGGTACCGTAGGAATTAAAAATTCGGACAAACAACCCCTTAATTTAAACCATCAACACCTCGAATTTATGATTAAATGAATGTTAGAGCAAGAGTGTATACCTGATTGTTTTGATAATTTTAAAACACAAGCAGTCAATGGGAATAACTAAAAAGTGATTTGGGATTTTGGGGTGTATGTGTATGTGGGTTTGGTAGGTGAAAAGAAGAAATGAAAGCAAAGCGAAAAGTTTGGGAGGGAGATATCCCGCTCAATGCTCAAATGAAAAATCAAACAAATAGTGGGATTATATAGACCGGTGTAAACTAGACCGGTTTAAATAAGTTTTTTTAGACCGGTTTAAATAAGGTTTTTTTAGACCGGTGTTTTGAATATCAACTAAATGTTAAAAAGACATTTAGACCGGTGTCTTCAATTTGCACCGGTTTAAATAACTCTTGGCAGGGTAAAATCCTTATTTAGACCTGCATTTTTTTTAAAGGGTCTAAATAAGGGGGTCTTAAAGCCCTTTTTTGTAGTAGTGCATGTCCCTTCCTTTATATCTTAGGTTCCTAACCATTTTTATAGCACACATATATATACATCGTATATGTGTTTTCATGACCAAATCAAAATGTATCCTGACACAGAATTGAAAAGATAGATTTCCAACTGAGTTTGACACACATCAGTTTGTAAAACCTGTTTTAACCCATTTTTAACACGACTAAACCAACACTACACTACACCTATTCGACCCACTTCCTTGCTCATTTAACCCGAATCACACTCGACCCATATTGTGACTATATTTTATTTTTATTTTTTTCAGGTTTCTTCCATCGACCCGTTCACTACTACCACCTATTCGTTCCATTTAATAATAATAATTCTCGATTTGTTTATGGTGTTCACGTGTCATATTCAGTATTTACCCATCATGTATTGATTTCTTTTAAGCAACCTGTTGTATGTGACCATCTTAGTATAATAGGTTTTTGAAAAAGATTTCATGTGCAGCGACTCAAGCTTTATGATACCACCACACTCACACCATGCACATACTGACAGTCCTATATGCTCGACACACCCATGAATTTGACATTTTAAGCTCTCATACGACACCAAACAACCCAGTTACCCATGCATGTACAACTCTCTATGATCGATAACCCATGATGCAACACACGAGTTTAAACGAGTCAAGACTTCTCATAACATCACACATTAGACACACTCTACTCGACTCTAAATATAACTCAGTACAACTCCAAGGCCATTTTTGTTTCATTTATGTTCAGTTGATATATCACCATGATCATGCTTTTATATTATTCTCTAACTCGTTAACATGTTTAGACGCCAAGCGACCCAACATGTTCTTATTGTGATCGCGAGCTACGCACACTGACCTTGGTTAGATCAACCCATGTTATACATACTTATGTCCATTTTCAGTTTTGAAAAGAGTAACGCAAAGCCGAGATAGAAACGTGTATCACAACAGCTACAAAGGGTCCCAAACACAAATGAGATTGACATAAATATTTGTTTACATCTTTATGATTTTATGCCGAATATATATATATATATATATATATATATATATGTCATCCATTCACAGATTCAACGAAACTATCCCTTAGCGAAATGACTTGATCATGAGTATATAGTGTGTTATGTAATTAGCTTATATGTTACATGTGTGTCGATTTGTTGGAACAAACAAAGGAGGAGTATGATTATACCTTAGACGATTTCAGAAAGGATCAAAGACACCAGCACCAACCGAACCGAGGCTTATTCGAAACTGAACCAATACCTTCCTCGAATCTAATCGCCTCACGATCACTACCTTGCTACCACGATCACCACCCCATTCTGCAACTAGCTAGAACCTTCGTACTTAGAGAGCTTGAGAGAACAAAAATAGAGGCTGCCGTTTAGTGTGTTGTAGGTTTTATCAAGTGTTTTAGGGAATAAAAGAATATGCGTTTAATAAAACGAATTTGAGGATCTTTATCAGTTATAGAAGGCGTGAATAAGGGATGGTTGTTGGGAAGATAAAAGGAATAGGTTGATAAAAAAAAAGAAGGAGCGTGTGAAGAAATAAGGAAACAAAACAATTTACGAAAAGGGGTTTAATGTTACAGAATGAGAATATGATTTTTATTGATATCACAAATTGTCACTTGATCCAAGTTATCAAAGTTTCGGTAATACATTAAAATAGTCGAATGTCATTAGGGATGCATGTATCAACATGTGGTCATGTATAAAAGAATACTTCTGTCTAAGAAACCATACGGCTCCTTATATTATAAAAGTAACAATGACATTACATGCCACAACGAGCCTTTCCAAAATATCTATTTGAATTTCAATTGTTAATCTTATGTTTGAAGAAGTATAACATAAAGTTGACATGCTTGTTCTCTGTGTAGGGGAGGATCCTTGATTAACGAGATGGGTATATGGGGCGTACAATGCTTGGAGATTTATAAGGGTTTCATAATTTGTGACGATTATATTCTTCTTATTATCATGACTTAGGTTTATATTAATTATACTTATTTTAATAACATGTAGTTTTAGGTGTTATAATGTGAAATAAATTTTAATGTAAGGTTTTTATTTGATAGCTTAATTCATTAAATAACTTAGGACATAATCATTTTAGATTAAGTATAATGATGTTACTTACATAATCTTCATAAGTTCTCAAAATTCAAATTTGAGGGCATTTTAGTCATTTTGGATTGTATTAATTTTGGGGTTTTACAACTCTTCCCCTCTTAAAAAAGAAATTTTCGTCCTCGAAAATTGAAGTCGCAAAGTTAAACGAAGTCGTAGCAAATTGTAAAAGATCATCACAAACATTCTCACGCCCGAGGAGGTTCTTCTAAAAGGATCTTCAGACCAAAATAGTTCTCATGACTCAAATCAAAACGAGGTGGGTTCAAAAATCCTCAGAAGGAGACAAATTAGGTTGGTTCCGATCAAAGATCATGCAACAAAATGGAGGATAGGTGAATCTTCAGGATCTCATATGGAATACGAACAAGAGTTCAAATCGAATTGATTGTGTCAACAGAAGTGAGCTTTACAAGAATTTAAGATTTATAACTGAGGTCAACAGAATTCAAAACGAGGTTCTAAACTCATCCAGATATTTAACGAACGAAGGTACGGTGAAAACAGATTAAACGCAAAGTTGGAATGAACCTAACGTCTCACTAATCACGGATAATCCAACGGAGATCAAATTCTAAACTTCCTAGGTACTCCTCAAGATATCCTATGCCCACAACAAGTGCACGTTATATGATGTAAGTATTATCACGTTGGCCAGACGTCATAATACTGGCATCATATAAATATGCCCTTATGATGGTCATACTTTATCTCAAGTCGTAATCAAAACCACCTATCTTAATCCACCTAGTACTTCTACAGTCTCGAGGTCAACAAAATTGAATGCCATAGTAAAGAGGAAAAACAAACTATATGCAAGAGTATCAAAATCTCAGATGGCCTAGCAAAAGTGAGGCACGCCGTCACAAGCATCATATCTTTCACTATTCGCCAACACTCCACAAAACGAAACCATCATCGAACATAAACACATAACTGAAATGCTTATAGGGAACTTAAATCATTAGAGGGTCTAAAGCCTAAGTGAGTCAACGGAAGTAAAAGTTAGTCGTCAATAACTTCGGTTAAATCAATTCTTCCAAACATAAAGGGTCTGTTTCTAAAATCCGTTCATTCAACACATCCAATCTCCTCAAGTCCGGTTAATATGTCTTCGTCTGTCCATCAATCGGGAAGTGAAACCAAAATCGAGAACTTGTGTCTGGCTCGTCGAGCCTTCTGCAGTTCTTCTTGGAATGAAATGGAGTAATGTGGATTTCTGGCACGATCTTTAAGTCTCTTCATCATCCAGTTTGCTTCCGCTCTCAATTCATCTTAGTACAACCAAGATGAATAGGGAAGTGTGACTGCATGTCTTCCTCAGCTCTAGGTTCTCCATCTTGACAAGAATTTTCTTCTTCTACATCGCCAATACTTCTGCCTTGTAAGTAATGTCTTCACTCTTCAGGGTAGCCACCGTTGTTGTCAACTCCAGGTCAAGCATTGAAGTAATTATTCTGAAGCGCTTCTAGTTGTCTTGATGCATACGCAAAACCTTCCGTGTTGTAAGGGAGTAAAACCGAGTCTCTCACTGGAATGCCCCCAAAATTCGTTCCGCTGAAGGTATGGAAACTACTTTCTATTTTAGCTTTCCCAAAATTCCATTCTCAATCAACTAAGCTGTTCCTCTCGGTTCACGAAATTTCTCAATGGTATCACATATGTAAACATCATCCAGAGTTCTTCTGCAAAGCTCAAAAGGTTTCAGTTCTCCATTCTGTTATCGGTCTTGACCACTTGGTGGTAGTTTTCAAGGCTTGTGGAACTTCAAGAGATATCTTCCATTAAGAACAAATATCAATCTCTCAGAAGGCACAAATGATCGGCGAATTTTCTAACAAGGTGCAAAGATGATTTTCATGCTCTTCCTCGTTTCCGAACGTACTATTAAGTCATACAATGACCATTTGTCCAAGTACTCGCGAGAAAACATCATTTATCAAATTCGCAAAACAGTCAGAGCTTTAGCTAATACTATTAGCGTCACTAACCGTCATAGTAGTTGTTTACGAATACGGAAGGAGATTCCAAGAATAAAATCAATTCTTCAGAAGGAAACTTCGCGCTCTGGAATTACACAAACACATAGTCGTTTCAGGGTGGAGGAATATTGGCTCCTAACAGTAATACGGTTCAGCTTCCTATAATCAATACACAACTCCAGTCACCGTCCTTCGTTATCGCGAACAAAACTAAAACACGCCCAGAAGATACACTTAAGCAAACTTACTTCCTGGTTTTCGGTTGTTGCTCTTCCCGGTTGTTCAGACCAACTGGTATGATTCCGGACACATCTTGAAGACACCTTCGCTTGGTGACTAGGCAATCTCTCGATAACATGCCAAATCCTTCTTCACTCTCCGATGGAAAAATTTTTGGTGATTCGTCCAGGAATCATAATCAAGAAATTTAGGGTGCCAAATAACGTTCAAGATAAGGTTCATGTTCAGAAAACTCAAAGTGCCAAGGAGCTCTCAAGATAAGGTTCATTCATTGGTGTACGAAATGGGTTCTAGGAAGACTTCATAACCGCGAAAGTAACACGCGACTCTCTAGAGTAATATCGATAGCAAAAGATTTAACAATCGGTAATCATAGTAGGGAGTTCAAAATTGTTGCAAACGTCAAAGGTGAGACATAGAAGGGTAGTTGTCAATATTTGAATGCTCAATCAACCAATTCCTTGTCAGAATAAAATCGAAGTTAACTATCCAAAGGAAGACGGATCACAAATCAAATCTTTATCACTCAAAAATGAGAGGGAACATTTTCATACTCGTGGTTAAACACCACAAAACTTCTCGTAGGGACAGAGATGGGTGAAACGAAATCAAATAGAGTCAGAAGATTCATAGATGCTTATCAAAAGCATGAGACAAATAACAAAACATATCTAGTACGTCGTCGTCATGGAGGTTCTCAGAGTGCCCGAGGAGGCGTCAAAAGATTAACGAAAGGATCAGAGGTCTGAGTCAAAATCTGAAGATGAGGATTAATAGTGTCAGGCAATTATTATGAAATTTTCAATGCCTTCAAGATTTAATCAGGTTCAAATCTTAGGTGGTGCAAAGCATAAGCTTTCACTTTCCAAAAGTGCTATTAACAGGATCTAACCAAAAGCAAGGCACGAATCAGAGTGATACGGAAGCAATGATACCCAAACAAACTCCTTATAGTCTACCCATTCCTCACTGGTCAAAACTTACGTTCCTATAGGGAAATCTTAAAGCAAATTCTTAAAGGTTGTCTTACGAGCGCCTACAGGGAAAACTTAGTAGTCCTAACTTACATAGGCCAAGGGTAGATGTACTACAAGTCGCAAACCTGTCTCTGATACCACTTTGTAACACCCCAACCCAGCAAGGGTAGAAGTGTCACGTAAATGGTGACATATCAAAGGCAAGCATAACATACGACTTAAATAATACAATAAAATTTCAAAGGTTACAAATGAAATACTGAAACTACGAGGTTACAAGTGAGAAACAAAAACTAAATACTACGTCTGTCCAAGTAAATCCTTCTAAAAACTTCTACTTCAGAATAACTATCAAGGTCTTCTAAGTCCAAAAGTCTCTTCACTCATACCCAGCTTCCAACTAAAACCTGCCGCACACGAAAAGAAAACGTGCGGCTGAGCTTAAAAAGCCCAGTGAACAGATATATAATAAACAGAAACAAAAGCAAATGGAAATGAAACAGATATATCATAATGAATGAGGTATAGGAAAAAGAAATAAAGAGTAAGGTTTA
This sequence comes from Artemisia tridentata subsp. tridentata, assembly GCA_021014915.2. Taxonomy (NCBI): domain Eukaryota; kingdom Viridiplantae; phylum Streptophyta; class Magnoliopsida; order Asterales; family Asteraceae; genus Artemisia; species Artemisia tridentata. Next base: position 270,427,145 of record CP139508.1, read on the forward strand.
GGACAGTAATCCTCCACGAGCCCAAACAAATCAAATCATAATCCTGTAGCAAATCTAGAGGGGATTCCTCTCAAATAACTGGATAATATGAGGGGTGTCCTCATGTATCACATTGGAGTGATCAGCTCCCAAATTTTGTGAAAGACGTGGATTGCACCCATCATCAGTCACCAAATACAAATCATAGCATGGCATATACAAAACAAATCTAGGATGCATCCATACGCCCCCCAAACAAATATATCGGCCATAATCATGTAGTGTGCACATATCAAATCAAAATGGGGACGGTGTGTAACATCACTCGAACACACTAGAGTCATGCCATCGGTGCATCAATGACACGGCCATGTTACCTTCATGGCTAGGAAACAAATTTGGCTCGGGTATCAAACTGAAGGGTCATAGGTCAAAGGTCCAAATCAAAGGAAAGGTTCAAATAGTCTATGTCCAAATATCAAAGGTTCATAGCAAAGGGTTCATATCAAAGGTTCAAATCAAAAGGTTCCAACAAAAGGATCATGGCAAAGGTTCAAATCAAAATGTAGGAAACATAGCAATGGTATAGGGAACCCTAATACGAATTAATTAAGAGACCGAAGGCTCCTTATTAAAAGAGCAGAATATCTGTACCTTATTCATCAGCAAAAGCAAACAAAGATAGATGGGTAACAAGACACAAGATCACCCCCGCTTTACGGAACCTATACGGATCAATAACCAAGTATTACATTAAGTCCAATTGAATTAGGTTACTCTTTTAGTATACTTTTCCGATTTAATAACTTTTAGGGTTAAAACGCCAATTAAATAACTTTTAGACTTAATGTGACAAACATTATAGTTTAGGGTTAATTATGTCAATTTAGTAAAGTTTAGAGTTTAAATTATCATTTTATTGACGTTGAGGGGTTAAAGTGTAAATTATCAAGGTTAGGGCTTATCTATGTCAAATAATTAAACTTAAGGTTTATATTGGAAATTAATTTCATAAATGGCCAATTTGTATATAGTCGATTTAATAAACCATTAGACACATTATGGTTTAATTTTGCTTGAAACCAAACACACTCGAATACATATATACTTCTCGTTAAACATATAAATACTCACACTCTTGTCGACTTCCAAACGAAACCGAAATACTCTTCATTAATTCAAGTCGAGATGCACCCTCTATACCAAACTAACGAGACAACACAACTCTTAGTATTTATTCAAATTATAGCATGTTCTTAACCATACTTTCAACCACTCAAACTCACACACAAGCGCATGCATGCAGACCTTGTTCACGTGGATACAAATTAACAGCCCACAAATTACATAAAATCACATGACAACCAATCCTTGTTCACGTGGATACACACGCATCACTACCACAAAAACAGGCTTTTAGACCAGTTACAAATGCTATTTAAACCGGTTACAAGGGGGTTTAAATGGTGGTACCGTAGGAATTAAAAATTCGGACAAACAACCCCTTAATTTAAACCATCAACACCTCGAATTTATGATTAAATGAATGTTAGAGCAAGAGTGTATACCTGATTGTTTTGATAATTTTAAAACACAAGCAGTCAATGGGAATAACTAAAAAGTGATTTGGGATTTTGGGGTGTATGTGTATGTGGGTTTGGTAGGTGAAAAGAAGAAATGAAAGCAAAGCGAAAAGTTTGGGAGGGAGATATCCCGCTCAATGCTCAAATGAAAAATCAAACAAATAGTGGGATTATATAGACCGGTGTAAACTAGACCGGTTTAAATAAGTTTTTTTAGACCGGTTTAAATAAGGTTTTTTTAGACCGGTGTTTTGAATATCAACCGGTCTAAATGTTAAAAAGACATTTAGACCGGTGTCTTCAATTTGCACCGGTTTAAATAACTCTTGGCGGGGTAAAATCCTCATTTAGACCTGCATTTTTTTTAAAGAGTCTAAATAAGGGGGTCTTAAAGCCCTTTTTTGTAGTAGTGCATGTCCCTTCCTTTATATCTTGGGTTCCTAACCATTTTTATAGCACACATATATATACATCGTATATGTGTTTTCATGACCAAATCAAAATGTATCCTGACACAGAATTGAAAAGATAGATTTCCAACTGAGTTTGACACACATCAGTTTGTAAAACCTGTTTTAACCCATTTTTAACACGACTAAACCAACACTACACTACACCTATTCGACCCACTTCCTTGCTCATTTAACCCGAATCACACTCGACCCATATTGTGACTATATTTTATTTTTATTTTTTTCAGGTTTCTTCCATCGACCCGTTCACTACTACCACCTATTCGTTCCATTTAATAATAATAATTCTTGATTTGTTTATGGTGTTCACGTGTCATATTCAGTATTTACCCATCATGTATTGATTTCTTTTAAGCAACCTGTTGTATGTGACCATCTTAGTATAATAGGTTTTTGAAAAAGATTTCATGTGCAGCGACTCAAGCTTTATGATACCACCACACTCACACCATGCACATACTGACAGTCCTATATGCTCGACACACCCATGACTTTGACATTTTAAGCTCTCATACGACACCAAACAACCCAGTTACCCATGCATGTACAACTCTCTATGATCGATAACCCATGATGCAACACACGAGTTTAAACGAGTCAAGACTTCTTATAACATCACACATTAGACACACTCTACTCGACTCTAAATATAACTCAGTACAACTCCAAGGCCATTTTTGTTTCATTTATGTTCAGTTGATATATCACCATGATCATGCTTTTATATTATTCCCTAACTCGTTAACATGTTTAGACGCCAAGCGACCCAACATGTTCTTATTGTGATCGCGAGCTACGCACACTGACCTTGGTTAGATCAACCCATGTTATACATACTTATGTCCATTTTCAGTTTTGAAAAGAGTAACGCAAAGCCGAGATAGAAACGTGTATCACAACAGCTACAAAGGGTCCCAAACACAAATGAGATTGACATAAATATTTGTTTACATCTTTATGATTTTATGCCGAATATATATATATATGTCATCCATTCACAGATTCAACGAAACTATCCCTTAGCGAAATGACTTGATCATGAGTATATAGTGTGTTAGGTAATTAGCTTATATGTTACATGTGTGTCGATTTGTTGGAACAAACAAAGGAGGAGTATGATTATACCTTAGACGATTTCAGAAAGGATCAAAGACACCAGCACCAACCGAACCGAGGCTTATTCGAAACTGAACCAATACCTTCCTCGAATCTAATCGCCTCACGATCACTACCTTGCTACCACGATCACCACCCCATGCTGCAACTAGCTAGAACCTTCGTACTTAGAGAGCTTGAGAGAACAAAAATAGAGGCTGCCGTTTAGTGTGTTGTAGGTTTTATCAAGTGTTTTAGGGAATAAAAGAATATGCGTTTAATAAAACGAATTTGAGGATCTTTATCAGTTATAGAAGGCGTGAATAAGGGATGGTTGTTGGGAAGATAAAAGGAATAGGTTGATAAAAAAAAAAGAAGGAGCGTGTGCCGAAATAAGGAAACAAAACAATTTACGAAAAGGGGTTTAATGTTACAGAATGAGAATATGATTTTTATTGATATCACAAATTGTCACTTGATCCAAGTTATCAAAGTTTCGGTAATACATTAAAATAGTCGAATGTCATTAGGGATGCATGTATCAACATGTGGTCATGTATAAAAGAATACTTCTGTCTAAGAAACCAAACGGCTCCTTATATTATAAAAGTAACAATGACATTACATGCCACAACGAGCCTTTCCAAAATATCTATTTGAATTTCAATTGTTAATCTTATGTTTGAAGAAGTATAACATAAAGTTGACATGCTTGTTCCCTGTGTAGGGGAGGATCCTTGATTAACGAGATGGGTATATGGGGCGTACAATGCTTGGAGATTTATAAGGGTTTCATAATTTGTGACGATTATATTCTTCTTATTATCATGACTTAGGTTTATATTAATTATACTTATTTTAATAACATGTAGTTTTAGGTGTTATAATGTGAAATAAATTTTAATGTAAGGTTTTTATTTGATAGCTTAATTCATTAAATAACTTAGGACATAATCATTTTAGATTAAGTATAATGATGTTACTTACATAATCTTCATAAGTTCTCAAAATTCAAATTTGAGGGCATTTTAGTCATTTTGGATTGTATTAATTTTGGGGTTTTACACTCACCGAGTCAACCAAGTTGACTCGATGAGTTGACCGAGTTGACTGAGTCACCGAGAAGGGGGAGGGGAGGGTTTTTCCACACGAGGGTTTCACTATTTTTATAACCATTTTTATTGTTAGAACACATTTAGCATTAAATCGGATTTTAAAAATAAAATATTTAAGATTAGGGTTTTGAATAAATTAAAGAAAATGAATAAATAAGGCGCGTGGGGGGTTTTACCATCGAGAAAAATGGAGGGGGGAGGTTGGTGGTGGCTCGGTGGTGATGACAGGGACGGTGGTGGCGCGTGAGGATAGTTGTGTTGGGAGCCAAGGGCTCAAAGTTTCCAGATATGTAATAAAACAGCCAATCTATTGATTTGGCTAAGAAAGAGACTCGCTGGAAAAAATTTCCGGTGACCGGAATAGTTGCCCGCGGTGGTGGCCGGAGATGGGGAATCGCCGGTGGGTAGAGAGAGAGAGAAGAGAGAGAGATAATGAATAGTGAGTGATTATTTTATAAATTTTGGGATATTTATATTTTTGAGGGTGGGACCAAATGTGAAATTTTAAAAGTGAGGGTGTGTAATGTAAATATGGGCGGAGGGGCTATTCTTGCCACTTTGGCTATTCTTTTGCAATAAACATTGCGGGACCCATTCGGCATACCAAACGGACTCGAAAATTAACGAAACTTGCGCCATTGTTCACGAAATAATTTTTCCAATAAAATTGAGTATAAATATGCAATACTTTCAAAAATCAATATATTTGGCAAATACGATACGTTTTGTGCTTTCTAGGTTGTGCCGGTTCACTAATAGGGACAATATTCTCGTTTCTCGCAATATCTCTCGTTTCTCAAGCCCAAATAAGTGCAATGAAAAGTTTAAGTTCTCGGGTAATGCAAAGTTTTAAAATTATTGGCTAGAAAAGATTTGGAAAATTACCGGGTGTTACAGCACATACATCATATTGGGAAATCCGTCCCGGATTTCAGTTTAACTTATCAGTTCCGGTTTTGAAGAGGTGAGGGTATTTGCGTTTGAACTGGTCCTCGCGTTCCCAAGTGAATTCGGGTCCTCTCTTGGAGTTCCAGCGAACTTTCACAAGGGGAATTTGGTTCTTCTCCAGTCGTTTGGTCTCACACTCCATGATCTCTACCGGTTCTTCAATAAAGTTTAATTGTTCATCAACTTGAATCTCATCGAGTGGAATCACGGCTGTCTCATCGGATAAGCATTTCTTCAAATTGGACACATGGAATACAGGATGTAATCTACTGAGCTCTGGAGACAATTCCAGTGTATAGGCTACAGCACCAACCCTGTTCAAAATTTTGAATGGTCCGATGTACCTTGGGTTCAACTTTCCCCGTTTGCCGAAACGAATCACTCCCTTCCATGGTGAAACTTTCAACATGACTCGATCCCCAACTTGAAACTCAAGGGGTTTGCGTCTCACATCCGCGTAACTTTTCTGACGGTCACGCGCGATCTTCAATCGGTTCTTAATCTGCACAATCTTCTCTGTGGTCTCACGAACAAGATCCGGTTCGAGGAGCTGAGCTTCTCCTACCTCAGCCCAACAAATGGGTGATCGACATTTTCGACCATACAATGCCTCAAACGGTGCAGCCTTAATACTTGCATGATAGCTGTTGTTGTATGAAAATTCAACCAAAGGCAAATGGGTATCCCACCCATTCCCAAAATCAATCACGTAGGCCCGGAGCATATCCTCCAATGTCTGAATCGTCCTCTCACTCTGGCCATCTGTCTGCGGGTGATATGCAGTGCTCATGTCAAGGTTCGTACCAAAAGCATCCTTTAGCGACTGCCAAAAATTTGAAGTAAACCTGCTGTGTCTGTCAGAGATAATAGATATGGGAGCCCCATGTCTCGATACTACCTCCTTCACGTAAAGCCTCGTCAACTTATCCATACTGTAATTCTCCTTGATTGGTAGAAAATGTGCTAATTTCGTTAATCGATCGACTATGACCCATATAGCGTCGAAACCAGTTGTAGTCCTTGGGAGTTTCGTGACGAAATCCATCATGATCTGTTCCCATTTCCATTCGGGAATCTCAGGCTGTTGTAGGAGACCAGACGGTTTTTGATGTTCGGCCTTAACTTTTGCGCACGTCAAACACCTTCGAACATAATCAGCAACTTCAACTTTCATATTCGGCCACCAGTATAATTCCTTGAGATCGTGATACATTTTATCGGATCCTGGGTGGATAGAATACTTTGACTTATGAGACTCATGCGTAATCAAGTCTCGCAGTCCTCGATAACGTGGCACCCAGCTTCTTCCTTTAAAACACAATGTTCCGTCTGAACGCCTCTCAAACTTCTTCTGTATCATGCCATGAAGACTCTCACTCTAGAGATCTTCTTGTTTCACTGCTTCTTCTTGAGCACGGAGAATTTGAGCGGGAAGATTCGAATGGACAGTCATAACTAAAGCTCGAACTCGTAGAGGTTTTAACTGTTCTTTTCGGCTCAAGGCATCAGCCACGACGTTTTCCTTTCCTGGGTGGTATCGGATTTCACAGTCATAATCACTTAGAGTTTCTAACCATCGCCGTTGTCTCATATTCAGCTCTTTCTGATCTAAGATATGCTGAAGACTATTGTGATCGGTGTACACGACACATTTCGTTCCGTATAGGTAGTGCCTCCATATCTTGAGTGCAAAAACCACTACACCCAACTCTAAATCATGCGTAGTATACTTCTCCTCATGGGTCTCAAGTTGTCGGGAAGCATATGCCATGACTTTCCCCCTCTGCATCAAAACTGCTCCTAACCCATGATATGATGCATTGCAGTATACCACAAAATCCTCCACTCCGTCTGGCAAAGCCAAAATTGGTGCACTACACAGTTTTCACTTCAGAATTTGGAATGCTTCTTCTTCATCGTTTCCCCATTCATACTTCTTATTCTTCTGAGTCAATGCAGTTAATGGTTTAGCAATCTTGGAGAATCCCTTAATGAATCTCCGATAATACCCGGCTAATCCCAAAAATTGTCGAATCTCTGTAGCATTAGAAGGCGTTGGCCAATTCTAAATAGCTTCAATTTTCGCGGGATCCACATGCAACCCTTTGTTGTCAATCACATGGCCCGGAAATTGTACCTTGCGAATCCAAAATTCACACTTGGAGAATTTTGCGTACAATTGTTCTTCCTTGAGTAACTTGAGAATTGCCGTCAGATGCTGCTTGTGCTCTTCTTCGCTCTTGGAGTAAATCAAGATGTCGTCGATGAAGACTATGACAAACTTTTCCAAGTATGGTTTACACACTCGGTTCCTGAGGTACATGAATACAGCCGGTACGTTTGTCAAACCAAATGGCATTACCTTGAATTCATAGTGGCCATAGCGAGTCCTGAACGCAGTTTTGGGAATATCCTCTTCCCAGACTCTAAGGTGGTGGTAACCTGACCTCAGATCTATCTTGGAGTAGTAATCTGACCCTTGCAACTGGTCAAACAAATCATCAATCCTCGTTAATGGGTAACGATTCTTCACCGTTAGCTTGTTTAATTTGCGATAGTCAATGCACATTCTAAACGACCCATCTTTCTTCTTTACGAACAACACCGGTGCTCTCCACGGTGATGAACTAGGTCGAATGAAACCCTTATCCAACAACTCTTGCAACTGCTTGGATAGTTCTTGCATTTCGGTAGGAGCAAGTCGATACGGTGCATAGGCCACGGGTGCAGCTCCTGGGACTAAGTCAATTACAAATTCCACTTGTCGAGCCGGTGGAAGTCCAGGTAGATCTTCAGGGAATACCTCAGGGAAATCACGCACAATTGGGACGTCCTCGAGTCGCTTCTCTCCAGACTCTTTCTTGGACACTTGTGCTAAAAATGCACGACAGCCTTTCTCGATGTACTTCAGTGTCTTAATACAGGAAATGATGTTCAGATGGGTTCCACTACGGTCTCTGCGGACAAACAAAGTCTTGTCATCAAGGGGGATATGAACATCTCATTCACCGCAAATAATGTTGGCTCGATGCTTGGACAACCAATCCATTCCCACAACTACGTCAAAACATCCGAGCTCAATGGGCATAAGATCGATACTAAACGGGTGATCTAGAAGGTTTAGAGTACAGTCTTGGATTACGGTGCAAGTATTAACTAGGTTTCCATTAGCTAGTTCAATACTATAGTTGGTGTCCAATGTGGTAGGGGTCAGGTTCTGTAATGGTGAAATCTTAGAGGATACAAAGCTCATATCGGCACCAGAATCGAATAAAACTCTAACATGAAGGTTGTTGAGTAGAAACGTACCGGTAATGACATTTGGGTCCTGATACTGCTCTCCATTTCCCAGCACGTATGCTCTGCCACGAGTGCCTTTGGTCTTTTGTCCAGTATTTTTCGGGTAATGTCTACGATCTCCACACCCAAAGCAAGTTATAACCAGCTGTGCATTGCTCCCTGTAGCCACAGCATTTCCCCTACAATCCTTAGCAACATGCCCAACCTTGTTGCATTTCTGACATCTCAGAGTGCATGGTCCAGAGTGATGTTGATTGCACTTGGCACAGTATGGTTGATTCCCAGCATATCCTCCCACTTGAGCTGGTGCAGCTACATATGCTCTGACAGCCTCTTGGCGTCGGTTCTGCTGATTGTGGTGATTGTTATTGCGGTACTGGTTATTGTTGTTGTTGGGGTGATGGTTATGGTGAGAGTGATTGTTGTTGTTGCGGTTGTTGTAGTTGTTGTGGTTGTTGTTGTTGTTCTTCCTGTAATCATCCCACTTCCTCTTATGATCAAAGTTGTTACCCTTCTGAGCAGTTCCATTCTTGATTGCCTGATCCATTAGTCGTTCAGCAATACGGATTGCATCGTCCAAAGACTGAGAATTGTATGACGACGCATTCCCTTCGATACAGGCCGGTAAACCTCCAATAAACTTCTCAAGCAACTTCTCATTATCCGGCACCATATGGGCACAAAAGACTTTTAACTCTTGGAATCGACGGACATAGGTAGCAAGATCAACACCTTTCAATGCCAGGTAGTAGAATTCAGTATCCAATTTTCTCATATCACTGCGGGAGCAATACTTTTTCACCATTTCCTTCTTGAAATCTTCCCAAGACATACTGTAAGCTCTCTCCAACCCGACATCCTTGTTTTCGGAAACTAGAAGGGGAGTTGAATAGTTTACCGATTTAAAATTCTTTTAAAAATCTTGTTTTAAAAGTTGGGTATTGGAAACCTTGATTCGAACTCTATGTGTAATCAATCAACACCAATATGAACTACACACTAAACTAACTAATACAAAATAAGGAAAGTAAAGAGTAGAGTTGGAAAGATCAAACCGAGACAAAGGATTTATAGTGGTTCGGCTACGAAGCTCTTCTTCGCCCTACTCCACTCCCCGAGTACCACACTCGAGAGTTTCAAGCACTATGTCAACAACCTCCCTTCAGGCAGAGAAAACCATACACGTCGCTTATCCTATTACCGACACTAAGCTAAATGTCGAGTGCTAATCTTAGCTAGCACCAACACGTGACCAAACACTCAAGCCCAGTGGCTTTAAGAGATCACCAAGATCTCAACACGATCACAAAGATCAACTCTCACTTCACTCTACTCAATCTAACTACTCTAGATCCTTTGACTACTCACACACAAGCCCAATGGCTTCAAGAGATCTTCACTATCTCTTAAGATCACAATGATCTTCACTCACACTCTCACAAAAGAAAGATAATCTTGATGTATGCTAAGATACAACAAGGATGTAACAAGTGTTACAAAACCTAACAACTATAACTCTTGTATCTTCTTGAATACCTTGAGTTCTTCTCTTGCTAATGAAGAGGAATGATAACACCTTGTATCAACTTGGACACTTGTGTTCTTCTCTTGATAATGAAGAGGAATAATAACACCTTGTATCAACTTGGATACATGTGTTCTTCTCTTGCAAGTGAAGAGGAATGAAGAGGATCACTTGAAGGATGATTGGATCACTCTTGAACAAAAGAAAAACTAACCTAAATGATCTAAGAAAGAAAGTGTGAAGAGAGTATTCAACTCAGAAAGTTTTGTGTGTGTAAGGATGCCTAAAAACTAGGGGTGGCAATTTTCGACACGGACACGACACGAAGATAAACGGGTTTGGGTTAAGGATAAACGGGTTTGGGTCGAAAACAGGTTAACCCGTATAACCCGTTTAATAAATGGGTCGTGTATGGGTTTAGTAATTTTAACAGGTCAACCCGTGAACCCGTTTAAATATATAAACTTTTAATCAATAAAATATATAACTACCTAATATGATATATGTACTTATTTAGGATGTGGATCTATGTTTTCTTAAATGATACTATAATATATATTAGTATCTATGTGTTATTATTTGAACACTTACACTCTTCAACACTCAAACTAATTAAACCTTTTAACTAGTTTATTTAAACGGGTTACACGGGTCATAAATGGGTTACACATGTTAGGTGTGTGCGGGTTAGGGTTGAGGTTTTTGACACGATTAATAAATGGGTCGTGTTTGGGTTGAGGCTTTATCAACCCGCCAACCCGAGTGGGTCGACACGGACATGACTCGATTGCCACCCCTACTAAAAACTGTGAAATGGGTTGGTATTTATAGGCAAAGAAAATCTGAACGTTACAGAAAATTTTGTACGGACGGCTCCGTTAAATACCCCACGGCTCCATTAAATTTAACGGAACCGTGGAGCCGTCATAGACTAGGACGCTCCAAATTTTGTCTTTTCTGGTGAAAACTTATTTGGGGAAGGTTGGAGCTGATTTTGGGGGGAAAATAGCTGTTGTGATTTTCAAACTTATTTTTCCATTAAAACATTTCTTAATATTTCAAAAATAATTTGTCATGTGTATTTTTGAAAAAATGTTTTGTCCCATTTAAAATGTGAATTCCCAAAACATAAATTCACTTCCTTGATCACTAGTTCAAGTTGTAACTTTGTTCTAGAGTGATTCGCGTAGAAACGGGATCTTCCGATTAAAGACTTGTTTACGTTGATTTTAACGTATCGTTATTTCACATTTTGTCATCCTCAAAACGTGAAGTAATCGAAAGATATAAATAACGTTTTTAGAACATTATTTGCATCAACAACCTCCCCCTTTTTGATGATGACAAAATATAAACTCATGTTAGGTTAAAATTAGTGTTAACAAGTTTTTAATGAGTTTACTCCCATTTCTCCCCCTTTTTGTCTAATCAAAAAGGTGACAAAGGCTCCCCCTTGATGTGCACTCCCCCTCATTTGGAGAACACAAAGGAATCGAGCAATGGTTCTTGCTACAAAACAAAGTTAGAGGATACATATATAATATGTAACAAGTAGCACATTATGACAAATATCCAACCACACAAGAAGAAAAGTAGCTAAACCCTCATAAGAGCCCATTCATTCATTAAAAGAAAATAAATGTCATACATGGATATGACTTCATGGAAACATAAAAGAGACAATGATAAGCATAAATCCCTAATGACTAGAGGCATGTTTCATTTCCAAGAGGGCTCCTAAATACCTATTGTGGGTTAGGAGGTGGTGGAGATTGGGGCCCCATTTGGGGTGGTGGTGGTGTCAAGAGATGTTCTATAAAGTAGAACATGAAATGAATCTCGTCTCTTAAGAAGTAGATGAGGTTACGTTTATGAAGACAACATAGGCAATTAGCACTATGTAAATCAAAGGGATGTGGTTGATTGGGTTGTGCCATGATAGGAGATGGTGATTGTGGTAGGTTTGTTGGAGGTGAAATTGGCATGACATTGTCCAATGGAGTTAAGGGGGATCGTGTGTACTCCATTGATGATGTAGTGTAGAAGGATGATGAAGATGTTGTGTAGGTAGAGGATGTTTTAGAGGGTGCATAAGGTGGTGATGGTGAGTATGGAGTGGTTTGGGAAGGTAGTGTCATTGCTTCATCTTCTTTTGTAAGATCCACAAAGAGTGGTTTGGAGGGTGGTTTTACGGTGATTCTAGGTTTCTTGGAAATGTGAGAGGTGGATCCTTGGTTGGAAGCAATGGATGTTTGTGATGAGAGGTTGAAGATGAAGTGCAAGATATTCTTGCAAGGTGAGGCTTTATATAGGGAGTGTGGGTGAAATTTGAATTAAAGGTGATAGGGGTGTCCTATGGTGTAGGAAGGGAATCCTAGGGTGTGTTTGGTTTGCAAAAATTTGCAGGTTTGAGGTTAGGGGTGTAGGGTTTTTGGTAGGAACAGTAAAAATCCGTCAAACAGGGGTACGGTTCCTTTAAATGACCCACGGTACCGTTAAATTTAACGGTACCGTCAATATTTAATGGTACCGTGCCACTGTTTGCCAGAAGATTTCTGTGCAGGCTAGTTCTGGGCAGCTAGTGGGATGTTTTCTAGGGGAACTAATTCCTGGAAATGATAGTGCCTCAACTCACTAGGTACTTGTTTTCCTAAAGTGTCCCATTTAAGCTACAACTAGCACATAAAGACTATCATGTAGTTTCCTAGGATAATTGTAAGCATGCAATAAGAAGAGACAAAATAGGCTATCATCCAAATATCACATAGATTGATTAGGCAAGGAGATAGTTAAGCATGCAATAAATCCATTAGTATTTATTCATAGATAAATCTTAATAAGAAACATAGATTTCTTCAAGACTTATGACTTGAGCATTCCCCCATTCTTGGCATACTCTTGTCTTGAGCATGAGTCTCATTTTCATGATTTGGATCATCAAAGGGTGCATAATGGGTGGAGGATTCGGAAATGAGGATTGATGAGACATGTGACTCGTTTATGGGTTGCATGATGGTTTTGACAAGGGAGTATTGAGGACCGTTAAGGTAAGGGTGTAGGTTCATGAAATGGTGATAGTGACGGGTTAGGAACATCCCATAGGGTATCAATTTATTCTTGTTACCCTTGAGATGGACAATTCGCTTAGCGAAGAAGTAAGCGAGGTTGTATGGTTGTTGGGTTAGGAGACAGTAAATCATATGAGCACAACACGCCGGGAGTTGCTCACGATTTCCTGTGAGACTTAGAACATTTTCTCGCAGGATGACTGCCCAAGAAAGTAGTTCATGACGAACCTCTTCCAAACGAATTTTCGTTGGATTAGGGTAAGAGGGGTACTTATAAGTACGGATGAGTTTGGTTAGTTCGGTTGGAGAGGGTATGTACGAACAGTACGGACTATTCTCCTCACGATAGTGAAAGAGAGACTCAAGACACCAATCTTCAGTATAGGCACATTGCCCATGATTGGGTATTCGAAGGATCTGAGCAAATTGCTCAAGAGTTAGGACGAATTTGAAGTTTTGGACCCAAAACCAAAGTGACAAGGATTGATCCTCGTTACGTACGAGTTCAACTTGTCGAAAGAACTCCAACACAAAACAAGGACAAATGTGCTCGTTAATGTGGAGTAAACAATCAAATCCTATAGCTCTAAAGGAAGTGTTGATGTCCCGGTGGTAGACTAGGGATGGATCAACGACACGGCCTTCATGAAACCGACGGGTTTCAAGATTGACATAGGCACGAATGTGGTTCACGTGAGATTTCGGGTGTGTAGGTATCGGTTAGGAGATGATCAAAATCATATTCATGAGACATTTTTGTTTCCTTTAAAAAGATATTTTTAAAGGAAAATTAGAGTAAAGAACAGTTGCATTATGCACATGTCTAGTGTGTGCCTATATGCAAACTATGTGGAGGTGCGGTAATCTCGACTCAAAAGAGAATAATGAGATTACCATAACTTTCCTAATTTTACTTTTGCTCAAACAAATATGTCGAAAAGTACATATTAATTATGTAATTCGATCAATATTCGTGAGATCATGAATGCATGAGAAAGTGTTTTTAGTTTGCATCAACAATGCACAAAAATGTTTCATGGTCATAACTTCGTGAAATTTTGAAAATATTAGAATTGGGGTGTTTGGTGACTTTAATGTTTTGACACCAAAGGTTTTGAAAATATTAGTGTTGATGACTTCAATTTGAAAGTATATTAAGAAAAATTGAAAATCCCCAATTCATTTTTCATCAATGAGCAAACCCTAGACTCAAAATCAAAAAAATTAAAGTAAGGTAACTTACAATTAATGTTGAAAACTTAGAGATGATCAGTAAGCTGGAAAATCAATGTCTTAAATATGATCTTGAAGAGGTTTAGTGAAGTTTTGGGTTGTGAGGTTAGGTTACAACAGCAGTTGCAGAGGTTGAGGATGGTTGAAATAGGTGATGTGGGAAAAGGGGAACTGAAATAAGTGATGTTCCAGATGCACGGTTCCACGGTACCATTAAATTTAACGGTGCCGTGCCACATTTAGTGGAGCCGTGATCTGCTGGGACTGTTTTCTGTCCCGTTTTGATTTTTGACAAATATGTCTCGCTGTTTTAGTGAGACATATTGACACGAGGAGAGAATTTGTACCTAACAAATTCTTTTGACTAGGGAGACCTAAACTAAACTACACGAGACTCACGAGATGACTTCAAGAGTCACGAGATTTATGGAATATGTTCCATCATTCCTAGACCTAGACGGAGATAATTAAAGGATTCTCGTTTGAGAGGTTTGGTTAGGATGTCTGCGATATTGTCCTGGGAAGGAACTTTCTCAATGGAAATGTTTCCTTTCTGAACATTATCACGAAGGAAGTGGTGGTGAATTTCGATGTGTTTGGTACGGGAGTGTTGAACGGGGTTTTCGCTCAAGTCAATAGCACCTTTATTATCACACATAATGGGGACATCATCCAGATGGATGTCATAGTCGATTAGGGCTTGTTTAATCCATAGTGCTTGTTGACATGCCTTTCCGGTGCTTACGTACTCGGCTTCGGTCGTGGAGATAGCAAGAGCCGTTTGTTTCTTGGAGAACCAAGAAGTTAAGCAACAACCCATGAAGGTACAAACGCCACTCGTACTTTTTCGATCCACATAATCTCCCGCATGATCAGAGTCGGCATGGACAACAGTTTTCTACACCGGTCCCCTTGGGATAAAATAATCCCAAGTGTATAGTGCCTTTAATGTATCGGAAGATACGCTTAACCGCTTCAAGGTGAGAGGTTTTGGGATCCTCTTGGAAGCGAGCACAAAGGCAGACACTAAACATGATGTCGGGCCTACTTGTCGTGGGGTATAGTAAACTTCCTATCATACATTCATACCTCTATACTTAGTGCTATCCACGGACTCACCTTCTTCATCTCTCGTGAGTTTTATTTCCGTGGACATGGGAGTTTTCATGGGCTTAGACTCTTCTAAACTGAACTTCTTAAGCATCTCTTTACTATACTTGACTTGATTAAAGAAGATACCATCTTCCATTTGTTTAATTTGTAAACCAAGGAAGAAATTTAATTCACCTATCATGCTCATCTCAAACTCGTCGTGCATGATTTTTGAGAAATCATCGCACATTTCTTGACAAGTTAATCCGAATATAATGTCGTCGACATATATTTGAACAATGATGAGATGTGAATTTCTTTTCTTTGTGAAGAGTGTGTTATCAACCTTTCCCATGGTATATTCATGTTCAATCAAGAAGGCTTTTAGTCTATCATACCAAGCTTTAGGAGCTTGTTTAAGACCATAGAGTGCTTTCTTGAGTTTATAAACATGATTCGGACATTCGAAATCAACGAATCCTAAAGGTTGCGCAACATACACCTCCTCGTTGATATAACCATTAAGGAACGCACTCTTCACGTCCATTTGGTATAGCTTAAAGTCTAAGGCACATGCATAGGCAAGGAGTATTCTAATTGATTCTAATCTAGCTACGGGTGCATAGGTTTCATCATAATCTATTCCCTCTAGTTGGTTGTAGCCTTGTGCTACCAACCTTGGCTTATTCCTAACTACGACGCCATTTTCGTCGAGTTTGTTTCTAAACACCCATTTAGTTCCTATGATTGTTTGATTTCTAGGAAGAGGTACTAAATCCCAAACTTGGTTTGCGGTGAATTGATTTAGTTCCTCCTGCATGGCAACTATCCAACTTTCATCCTTAATTGCTTCACCTACATTCTTAGGTTCTACGGTTGATATGAAACAAAAGAAGTTACTTTTGTTTTGTGCTTGTGACCTAAGGGTTCTTTGGTTTAGGTTACCTATGATATTTTCAATAGGATGGTTTTTGGATTCCTTAATGTTGACAATTTCGTCAACTTCAACTATTTCATCCTCAATGTCATCTTCTAGGGTTTTCTTGCCATTAACCTTAATGGCTTCATCCTCATCTAAGTCATCATCAACCAATGGTGATGTCTTAGATTGTGGAGGACTTTAATCGAATGTCACGTTGAGTGATTCTTCGACTTTCGAGGTTTCTCTATTTAGGACAACGTAGGCTTTACTATTTTGGGAGTAACCTAGGCATACACCTTCGTAAGACTTTGGTTCAAACTTGGTGAGGTAATCTTTAGTGTTTAGTATGAAGCATTTTCTTCCAAACACTCTAAAGTAATCAAGAGAAGGTTTTCTTCCTTTCATGATTTCATATGGAGTTTTTCCTAGGATAGGTCTAATTAGAATCCTATTTAGAATGTAAGTTGAGGTGTCCACCGCATTACACCAAAACTTTTGCGGAATTGATTGTTCATTCAACATCGTTCTACTCATTTCTTGTAGAGTACGATTTTTCCGCTCAACTACCCCATTTGATTGAGGAGTGCGTGGAGCCGAGAAATTGTGAGTAATACCATTAGCATCACAATATACTCCAAATTGCACTTCATTATCAAATTCCTGACCATGATCCGTCCTAATAGAAACTATTGTACATCCTAGTTGATTTTGGACTTTCTTACTAAAGATTTCAAATTCCTCAAAGGCTTGTGTCTTATTCTTAAGAAATCTAGTCCAAGTATACCTAGAGTAGTCATCAACTATTACTAAGGTGTAGAGATTTCCTCCGTAGCTCCGTACGGCGGATGGACCGAATAAGTCCATGTGAAGTAGTTCTAGGCATCTAAAGGTCGAGACCATATTCTTAGCTTTGTGACTAGAATGAGCTTGTTTTCCAACTTTACAAGCGTCACAAAAGTGTGTGTCGAACTTAATCTTAGGTAGGTTTCTAACTAGTTCCTTAGATGCCAATGATTATATAAGACGCATATTGGCATGACCTAGTCTCCTATGCCACAGGGTGGTATGATCATCTATAGTTGCTAGACAAATCTTATCTTCAGGCTTATTTCTTATCTTCATGACAAATAAGCCGTTTTTCCTAACTCCTCTGCCTATGGTTTTCCCATTCTTAATAATCTCACTACCCTCTTCAGAGAATATGACTCTACACTTATTATCTACCATTTGACTAATGCTAAGTAAGTTAAAACCTAAGTTATCTACGTGCTCAACATTTCTAATAATAAGAGAGTCTTGAGTAATCGTACCTTTGCCTATAATGTTGCCCTTAAGTTTGCTACCGAAAGTGACATTACCTCCGTTGTATGCCTTGTATGATGAGAATAAACTTCGGTTGCCCGTCATGTGGTTAGTGCATCCACTATCCTTGACCCATTCGTCAGGCTCCAAGTCAATTCCCAAGCATATCTATTGCATAAGACAAACATTCAAACATTTGGTCCCCAATATCTCATGGGTCCAAAATGGTTAGCATTAAACATCCCATGCATTACTTGCATGTGGTTAGGATGTTGGAATGGAGGACAAATTTCCCATGGCAAGTAACTTTGCAGTTGACAGTCATTCCAAGTTACGGGATAGTTACTTGGAAAACTTTGTCTTCTAGAGTTACGTCTCGGTAGAGGAGTTCTTGACCGAGGTTTGGGAGTGTTTGTTTTTCTAGGTGGAGGAGTCTTAGGCCTTGTGTTAGGTTTTACAAATCCAGGTTTGGGTTTTGACATGGGTTTGTAAAATCTCTTAGCTTCCTCTATACTAGCAATTGATACCTTTGTGCCATTAACAACTATGTGAGTTGGTTTAGGACTTGATTTGTTTTTGAGATTCGACTCAGTTCTGTCCCCAGTACCAGACGGTACCACGGTTCCATTAATTTTAATGGTACCGTTGGTACCTTTAGTGGTGTCGTCTTGGGATTTGACAGAATCAGTAGGTTTGACAGATTTTACACGATTTGTTTTATCTGTCGAAACATTTTCTGTATTCTTTTTGAACCTAGTTATCCTAATTGCATTTTCCTTAAGTTTTTCATTTTCTAATCGAATACTTATGCATGACTCACATCCCACGTCTATTTCTTTGTTTCTTTCAAGTCCTTTGACTTGATCCTTTAGTTCTAAAATTTTCACTTCGAGTTCATGCAATTTTGACTTTAGTGATTTGTTTCTACTTAACATTTTTGAAACAATTTTGCATAGATTATTATGTTCGTCATGTAGTATGTTATCATCTATTGACGAGTTGTCATCTATGAAATTAGGGTAGTCGTAACGTACCTCATTAGAAGCATGAGCCATTAGACATGTTTCGTCCTTGGGCTTCTTTTCTTCATCATCACCGCTATCACTCCAGGAGCCTCCTATGAGAGCTCGTTGGTTGTTGACTTTCGGTGGCTTGGGACACTCTCCTATGAGGTGATTAGGATCTCCGCATCTAAAGCATTTCCTATCACTTGTCCCTTTCTTTTCAGCATGGTTCTTTTGTGATGTCTTCTTCTCATCACGAGGTTGCCTAACGAACCTACCTCTTCTCCTAAAGAACTTTTTAAAGTCCCTAACCGCTAATGCATATTCCTCATCATCACTATCGGAACTCGAACATTCCTCATCACTAGACTCCTTCTTGGCTTTCAATGCTAGAGATCTAACTCTCTCGCTTTTGCCTTTGACTATATCGGAGTCTTTCTTAATTATCATCTCGTGAACTTTCAAGTTTCCTATAAGTTCATCGAGTGACAACATCACCAAGTCCTTTGACTCTTCAATGGTGGTAACCTTTGCTCTCCATTTAGGATGTAGAGCCCTAAGGAACTTCCTAACATAATTCTTGCTAGAGTAACCTTCATTAAGAGCTTTAAGACTAGTAATAATAGTATTGAATCTAGCAAAAGCATTATCTATAGATTCATCTTCCGTAATGGAAAATTGTTCATATTGTTGAACAAGAAGATCTACCTTGTTCTCTTTGACTTGGTTATTACCTTGGTGAGTGACTAACAAAGTTTTCCAAATATCTTTTGCCGTATTACACATGAAAATTCTTTCAAATTCCTTTTTAGGCAAAGCATTATAAATCATCATTTTAGCCTCATTATTTTTGGCTAATTTCCTTTTAAGTTCATCACTTTGTTTATCATAAGAAACTATTTCATCCTTTTTAGTTTCCGGATTCATTTGAATAGGTTGAAAGTCACCCTCGGTAATAACATGCCAAAGATCAATGTCTTTTGATTTCACATACGTTTCGAATCTTGTTTTCCAATATATAAAACAATCAGTTTCGAACACTGGTGGTCTTTGCATAGATTGCCCTTCTAGATATTTGTCAGAATCCATTGATCGATTCAAGTTTTAAAATACAATATACTTTAAAGACTTGACTGACGTGGCTTCTGATACCAATTGTGGGAAACTAGAAGGGGGGTTGAATCGTTTACCGGTTTAAAATTCTTTTAAAAATCTTGTTTTAAAAGTTGGGTACTGGAAACCTTGATTCAAACTCTATGTGTAATCAATCAACACCAATATGAACTACACACTAAACTAACTAATACAGAATAATGAAAGTGAAGAGTAGAGTTGGAAAGATCAAACCGAGACAAAGGATTTATAGTGGTTCGGCTACGAAGCTCTTCTTCGCCCTACTCCACTCCCCGAGTACCACACTCGAGAGTTTCAAGCACTATGTCAACAACCTCCCTTCAGGTGGAGAAAACCATACACGTCGCTTATCCTATTACCGACACTAAGCTAAATGTCGAGTGTTAATCTTAGCTAGCACCAATCTACCAAGGTCCACGTGACCAAACACTCAAGCCCAGTGGCTTCAAGAGATCACCAAGATCTCAACACAATCACAAAGATCAACTCTCACTTCACTCTACTCAATCTAACTACTCTAGATCCTTTGACTACTCACACACAAGCCCAATGGCTTCAAGAGATCTTCACTATCTCTTAAGATCACAATGATCTTCACTCACACTCTCACAAAAGAAAGATAATCTTGATGTATGCTAAGATACAACAAGGATGTAACAAGTGTTACAAAACCTAACAACTATAACTCTTGTATCTTCTTGAATACCTTGAGTTCTTCTCTTGCTAATGAAGTGGAATGATAACACCTTGTATCAACTTGGACACTTGTGTTCTTCTCTTGATAATGAAGAGGAATGATAAGACCTTGTATCAACTTGGATACTTGTGTTCTTCTCTTGCAAGTGAAGAGGAATGAAGAGGATCACTTGAAGGATGATTGGATCACTCTTGAACAAAAGAAAAACTAACCTAAATGATCTAAGAAAGAAAGTGTGAAGAGAGTATTCAACTCAGAAAGTTTTGTGTGTGTAAGGATGCCTAAAAACTGTGAAAGGGGTTGGTATTTATAGGCAAAGAAAATCTGAACGTTACAGAAAATTTTGTACGGACGGCTCCGTTAAATACCCCACGGCTCCATTAAATTTAACGGAACCTTGGAGCCGTCGTAGACTAGGACGCTCCAAATTTTGTCTTTTCTGGTGAAAACTTATTTGGGGAAGGTTGGAGCTGATTTTGGGGGGAAAAATAGCTGTTGTGATTTTCAAACTTATTTTTCCATTAAAACATTTCTTAATATTTTAAAAATAATTTGTCATGTGTATTTTTGAAAAAATGTTTTGTCCCATTTAAAATATGAATTCTCAAAACATAAATTCACTTCCTTGATCACTAGTTCAAGTTGTAACTTTTTTCTAGAGTGATTCGCGTAGAAACGGGATCTTCCGATTAAAGACTTGTTTACGTTGATTTTAACGTATCGTGATTTCACATTTTGTCATCCTCAAAACGTGAAGTAATCGAAAGATATAAATAACGCTTCTAGAACATTATTTGCATCAACACTTGCTATATACACTCCACCAGGACAATGCATGCTCCACCAAGGTTCCTGTGGCATACTTTACCTTGCAGTCTTCCGCGCAATTACTCATCAGGAACACTGACTCCATCTTTTTAAACCACATGGTTAAGCCGACAGCTCCTTCGGTTCCCTTGAAAGTTGTGGGCTTGCAACTCATGAACTCTTTGTAGGTACAGGAACGTTTCTCCGGAATAGGCTTCACTCCTGCTTGCTCAACGTTCACTTGCCCCACATTCACTTGCCCAGCATTCTGATTACCAGCTCCTGCTAAACCGACAGCGGCCGTAGCTATGCCTTCTTCAATTAACTTCCGAATCGCAGCCGGGGTCATTTTCTTAGGCGGCATAATTCTATCAATCATTACAATGTACAACATTATAAGTATCTGATTAATATAATAGAATCATAACACAAAAGTAAATAACGATGACACATCATAATATAGCGTCCATTCAACATCATAATAGTACATCACCAAAATACATCGTAGATTCAATACTTGTCATCAGTCTTGCAAGATATGCAAAACGACTACAAGTTTCTTATCAAATCTACTAACCGAAACAAGTCAGTTCAGTACGTACAAGGTAAACTACTACTACAATGCTAAACTACTATAATAAAATGATCACTAATCTCAACTAACGGTCTCCTATCTCCTTATCATCATCTATTTCCTCATCATCCAGGTGAGGTACATCAATAGGGTGTGGGTCCATCTCTGGACTCGGTGGTGCAAGGGGGGAATCGATGGGTGCAACTGATAACTGACCGGTGGGAACGGATGTAGCCGTAATACTCTCCATGGAGCATCGGGATAAGTATAAAAATTTCTAGCCAAATGTTTATAAAATATTTTCATATAAAAATGAAATAGTAGTGAAAATTCAAATATACAGTAATGAAGTACTTACGAGTGAAGTGGCACGGAAGGCTGATGGCTATCGATTTCGAAAAAGTTTTGACTCACACGAAAAATGTTTATAGTCGAGTATGACCTCGTTCTCTATAAACCTTGGCTCTGATACCATTCTATAACACCCCCAACTCGGAATATGGCAGCGGAACATAGTTAGGGGTATTACTCGAGGGGTAGCGAGTCAAAATCATAGATAAACGATCTCATAACGAGACGTTTTTAATAAAACACCACATTCAAATACAAAGTTCAACTTTTAGAGTTCAAGAGACTCTTAACACATTTAGCAGCGGAAAATGAAATAGTTTGCAGCGGATAATAAGATAGAAATAGCAAAACAAGACCCACAGATAGCTATCCTGAACCTCCAGCCCTTCCTGGTGCACACTTCAAATATCAATTACCTGAGATAAACATGCTAAAAAGTCAACACAAAGGTTGAGTGTAATCCATAGGTTTAATAAAAATTAGTTGAGCACAAGAATTTTAGTCGGGAAGATATAAGCAACAAATGCAAATATCGGGTAAGCGTCACATAATTCTCTGGATTTGCTAAGCTCATGACACGCAAAATGTTAACCGGCACCAAAAACTCTGGCGTAAGTCGACAATAACCGCGGAATTTCATAATCATAATAGTTGCCCCCAAAGTAGGTATCTTGCCAAATACCTAGGTAACTCAAATATAGTACATCACATGCTGACCGGCCTTAGTCAACATGGCGGGATGGTCAAATCCTATAGGCCTATAAACTACAATCGCGCTCACCCGCAGGTAATTAATGGTTCATGATCGAGGGACTTGCGTTTGGCAAGAAAGGTACTTAACATTCATAGCGTCAATCAGGATATAGCATACAAGTAAACAATTATGCTCAGAAAATAGAAAGTAGCATGCATCTCCCCCACGGGGTTTATAAACATCTAAAAGTATTAAAGTGGGGCTATGAATCACACCTTAGTCACAGAGAATACGAGATAAACAATCAGATGATATGGCACAGCAAATGAACCTCAGCACAACCTAATCAATTAAATGGCATAACTCAGAAATAATACTTGAAATGATTTAATAGGCAATACTCGTATAAAAGGTTTTAGTTTCAATGGCGTTTGAAAGAAAAGATAAGTTTAAGTCACGTGTGGAAGGCAAGAAAGGTAAAGAGATAATAAGTCGGCGAATACGAATGAACATCCGAGAAAGACAAGAGAAGAAGAAGAAAAGAATATGAAAGAAAGAATGAAATCAGAAAAAGAATATCCTTCCGTCTCGTGTACCAAAGGGTCCATAATAGTCCAAATAACTAATACCATAAATCCAATACGTCCAATCCTTGTCCACAATGTTACAACATTACAATATTATTCAAGTCCAAACGATAAATATTAAATATCTCATATGTTGCAAATTTTATCCCATAACGTTTCAAATATTCCGAAACATCTCATATCGATAACAAACGAATAATAATAACTAACGACTAACTAATATAACACGACTCAACAATATAAAGAATAAACAACGACCAATAATAAACACGACTCGACGAGAGTAAATAAATAAAAAAAACAACGATAAGTTATTAACCTTGGCTGTGACTCGCCACGAGTCACGACTCGACTCAATCCGAGCCGATAAGGCTCTCGGCTAAACCAAATCTGAGACCAAGTCCAACAACACAAATCCTCATCCAAATCCGCAAACACAACAACTTATTCTAATCTAATTCTAAAAAATATTATACTAACTCTTTTAAAAAAATAAAATATCCAAACGACACAAAAGTTTTGCAACTGCCAAGATGTAAATATTCCAACGCAAAATCAAACATCTAACACAACTATCAAAACAGCTAATCCTACCTAGTCTCAACTCGCTGTGACTCGCCATGAGTCACGGCCCGGCTATAGGCCGACTGTCGGAATAGGGAACAACCAAACAGATCCAAATCAATATCAAACTCAACAAAATCAATACCTCAACAAAAGAAATAACATAAGAACAATAGAACATCAAAAAAAATATCAAAACCTCACCGAGTCAACCGAGTTGACTCGATGAGTTGACTGAGTCACCGAGAAGGGGGAGGGGAGGGTTTTTCCACACGAGGGTTTCACTATTTTTATAACCATTTTTATTGTTAAAACACATTTAGCATTAAACCGGATTTAAAAAAAATTAAGATTAGGGTTTTGAATAAATTAAAGAAAATGAATAAATAAGGCGCGTGGGGGGTTTTACCGTCGAGAAAAATGGAGGGGGAAGGTTGGTGGTGGCTCGGTGGTGATGGCAGGGACGGTGGTGGCGCGTGAGGATAGTTGTGGTGGGAGCCAAGGGCTCAAAGTTTCCAGATATGTAATAAAACAGCCGATCTAGTGATTTGGCTAAGAAAGAGACTCGCAGAAAAAATTTTCGGTGACCAGAATAGTTGTCGGCGGTGGTGGTGGCCAGAGATGGGGAATCGCCGGTGGGTAGAGAAAGAGAGAAGAGAGAGAGATAATGAATAGTGAGTGATTATTTTATAAATTTTGGGGTATTTATATTTTTGATGGAGGGACCAAAGGTGAAATTTTAAAAGTGAGGGTGTGTAATGTAAATATGGGCGGAGGGGCTGTTCTTGCCACTTTAGCTATTCTTTTGCAATAAACATTGCGGGACCCATTCGGCATACCAAACGGACTCAAAAATTAACGAAACTAGCGCCATTGTTCACGAAATAATTTTTCCAATAAAAATGAGTATAATATGCAATACTTTCAAAAATCAATATATTTGGCAAATACGATACGTTTTGTGCTTTCTAGGTTGTGCCGGTTCACTAATAGGGACAATATTCTCATTTCTCGCAATATCTCTCGTTTCTCAAGCCCAAATAAGTGCAATGAAAATTTTAAGTTCTCGAGTAATGCAAAGTTTTAAAATAATTGGCTAGAAAAGATTTGGAAAATTACCAGGTGTTACATCTAGCAACACGCCAATGTCTCCAGTACAACTCGAGTGTGGTCTCCTGGAAAAACCTTTTGATGATTCATCATTATACTTATCCTTTTGTTACTAATACCACGTTAATAAAGATATGGATCTTAGTCATTCTTTAATTAACAATTCTGTTTCTCGTTGTATATGATAAAGCAAGATTACCAAATCTTCTGAACGTATTCCAGATAGATCTTGGGCGTGGCCACGCAAACATCTTATCAACCCTACGAGGGGCCCAATAGTATTAAACTTCAAAACGAATTTGAATGAACAAATTATTTCTTGACTACAAGCAAACCCATGAATTTTGCAACACTTCTGAAAACAATCCTTATAGCTACCAGTTACGTATAGCAGTAAATTGCCTTACAAAAATGCACTACATCCATGACAGTTCTCTGGCATCTCAAGTCTGAGGATAACTATTCATGATTTAATTGATGACAAGATCCATAAAGTACAATCATGTAGTTGGGATAAGTCATATACTCAATTCATTGAATATCATGTGAATTTAGCATGTCAACGCATTAATATACTTTCAAATATATTCTACCAAAACTCATATTTCTCTTAATTTAATGATATTCCCATATCATTAATCGACAACGGACTATTTAGAATAAATAAATTATTCATGGATTAAACATGCAAATATAGGATATATTATAAAGAGAATGATAAATAAACATAACAAATACTTTATTTCATTAAAATAATAATTGTTCATAACATCCTTTATCCAAATACTAATCACAAATGGGCATGAAACTACTAGCTAAATAAAGTCCTATGCTATCAGCATGTCGATTAAGCTTTCCACCAGGTAAAGCCTTCGTTAAGGGATCAGCTAGATTATTATCTGTGTGAACTTTGAGTAACTCGATTTCACCTATCTGAACTTTCTCTCGAACATAGTGATATCGTATCGAGAAATGTCTGGCGCCTTTCATGACTCCAGGTTCATTGGCGAATGTAATTGCAGTAGAATTGTCACAATACATTTTTATAGGGTTTTCAATCCAGGGCATAACTCCAAGCCTTGAAACGAACTTCCTAATCCAAACAGCTTCCATTGCAGCTTCTGAAGCAGCTATGTACTCACTTTCTGTTGCAGACATCGATATAGTACTCTGCTTCTTGCTCTTCCAATCCACAGCTCCTCCATTAATGACAAAGACATAACCCGTCTGAGACTTCGTATGATCTTTATCACATTTCCAAGACGCATCGCAGTAACCTGTAACATCAAGTTCTGCTTCTGGATTTCCCCCATACACTAAAAACATATCTCTTGTAGCCCTTAAGTACTTGAGAATATGTTTAACAGCAGTCCAGTGGAGTTCACCTGGATTCTGTTGATATCGACTGGTTATATTTTGAGCAAACGCCACATCAGGACTTGTGCATCTCACCGCATACATAATAGATCCCACAGCCGAAGCATAAGGGACTATCTTCATGTGTGTTACCTCTACAGGTGTTGAAGCACAGGCTTTGCTACTTAAGCCATGATTCTCTTGCATTTCCAAATATCCCTTCTTGGAATTTTGCATATTGAACCTTTTCAATATTTTATCAATGTAAGCACTTTGGCTTAATCCAATCAACCGTTGTGATCTATCTCTGTAGATCTTGATTCCTAGAATGTATGCTGCTTATCCTAAGTCCTTCATAGAAAAACACTTTCCAAGATAGGGCTTAACCTCTTTTAATCTTGGAATGTCTTTTCCCATAATCAATATGTCATCCACATATAGGGCAAGGAAAATAACATCACTCCCACTAGCTTTGTGATATACACATGGCTCATCAAGATTCTGAGTAAATCCAAACTTTTTGATTTCTTCATTAAATATCTTATTCCATTGCATTGATGCTTGCTTCAATCCATAAATGGATCTTTGAAGTTTACATACACGGTTTGGAAATTGTGGATTCACAAACCCGTCAGGCTGCGCCATATAGATGTCTTCATCTAGGCGACCATTTAAGAAGGCGGTTTTGACATCCATTTGCCAAATCTCATAGTCATAGTACGCTGCTGTAGCTATGAGAATCCTAATAGCTCTAATGTCTGCTACAGGGTAAAAGGTCTCCTCGTAGTCAACCCCCATAGGTTTGAGTAACGTCTTTAGCTACCAGACGAGCCTTATAGGTGTGTACATTGCTGTAACACCCCCTAAATTTCAACTTAACAGCGGAAGACTAATTGGGGTATTACCAGAAGGATCACAGTCATAATCATAGAAAACGACTCAAAAGAGGCGTTTTGAAAGTTATTATCATTCATTTAATAATTCAAGTAAAAAAAAGTTTCAAATGTTAAATATCACACAAAAGATATGATAGTTTGAAATGAATGATAGTGTTTATTCGACACCAAAAACCATCAGTTTATTTGCCCACTCCGTGCCTTGAAATGCTACATTAGTTACCTGAGATAAACATGCTAAAAGTCAACCAAATTATTGAGTGAATCCATAGTGTTTGTATTAGTAATCATTTTAAACACAAGTGTAAAACCCTAAATTTTAAATACCTAATTTTACGTTTAATTTGAAATTTTCCTAAGTTATGGATGCGATTAATTATAAAACCGAAAGTAACTAAACGAATTTACCGTTAATCCAAAGAATTAGAACAAAACATCATCATGGAGTTTTTGAACATAATGGAAATCCAAAAATATTTATGAAACATAAAAAATAAATACGAGGCACCAATTGCGTTACATGAATTATAGTTTCGGGCCATATATCTTTTGTTATGCTTCAACAACCCAACCCAAGACCCATGTTACTTAAGCCCATAATCCTCTTGGCCCAATACACAAACCACAAGACCGGTTTTGGTTCTCCTCCCTCCCATATCATACGACAAAACAAAAAGAGAAAAACCCTAGCAACAAAAGTGGCGGCTTCTCCATTTTCTTCTTCCTATTTCGATTCAAAGAACAAGGAAAAGGAAGTTCGTTGTGGATTCTACTAGGTGTTCATACGTGGGTGTGTTCGTGGAGAGGTGATCGTGGTTGCTCTAGTCGAAGGTAGTAAGATTCGTGAGGTGTTTTGGTTTCTTGTTCTTGTCTATCGATTCAAGTACCAAGGTATCGAGTTTTCTGTTTTGTTTCCTCATCTTTTGATCCTTCTTTGATCATATAATATGTGATCTAAGCTTTCATGAATCGGTTGCATCATTGAACAAGTATATGAATTAAAACTCACATAAAATCATAAGAATTCACATAAAATAACGAATTTGGAATTAGAGTTTGGATGGAATTTTCGTGGGTGATCTTGTGGAATTTTGTAAACATGTTAATTGATGTCTAAAATATAGATCTTATGAATTATGAGGGTCATGGTTGTGTTTGGATGCGTAATTAGGTGTTGTAATGGTCAAATTGAAAACCCTAAGATGCTGTCAGGAATTTAAGTCGAATTGAAGGGTGTATATTTTAATGATATCAACATATTTTTGAACGATTCTTGGGTCTAAAATCAAGTTCAGGAAAAGTGCTTTCGGAATATGTAAGCCTTGTAATTTTTATAGGTCGGGAAAATACTTTTTCTGATTTTACAAGTTTAAGTGTCAAAACTGAAATCGGGATTTTGAAAATCAGTCCACTTGGTCGATTTTTCATTTTCAAACCATGAGGAGTTAGGTCATGAAATTCTCCAGTATGTAACTTCTATATGATTAGTAGTGTCATGAATTTTTGTAGATTTTTCTTGGAGGTATTGGTGGGTAAACCAAGTGGATACTTTTTGGGTACTGCAGCAGATACGTTTTCTGGGTAGTCTGACTTGGAACATTTTTCTTGTGAGGTTAAACTAATTAATAAATTCTGGAAAAATTCATGTGAGTTCTAAAGACATGAAAGTACCTGTGTGAATTTTTGTGGATTTTATTTTGGAGTCCTGATGTGGTAGAGAAATTCGTATAGTTGTGACCTGCTAATGATTAAAAGCTGATAAAAGTCTAAAAGGGCTAAATAAGAGTTTTAAACCTAATTGTTTTTAACCTATAGGTACCTTATCATTAATATGACCTTTAAATGTGTAATTAAGATACCTTAATACTTCATAACCTAAATTGGCCTATGACATGATTTATACATGTATTAAAAGTTAAACCTATGATTAAAACCCTAATTAAGATGAAAGTAACCCTAAGATACTAATTATGGAAACCTACTAATTTTGGAAACTTACTAATTCGGGAAACCTGCTAAAAATAAAAAGTTACTTAAAATGGGTTAATTACTTAAAGATGAAACTTACTATTTTTGGAAAGTTACTATTTTTGGAAAGCTGCTATAAAAAGGAAAGTTACTAAAAATGGAAAGCCGACTAAAATAAGTAATCTGATTTAAGATAAGTTATTAATCAGACGATCATAAATTCGTGTAGATTCGCTGAAGATGGAGTTTACTTCCGATCTTTTCGTTTCTAGTTGTGTTTTCACTTGCGGTCTAAGGTACAGATATTCTACCCTTTTTCAGTAAGGGTGTTTTCATCCTCATGACTCCTTGATCTTGATCTTTGATTCGTTATAAGATACCCTTAAGCCATTGCTATGATTCCCTATACTTTGATTCATTCGTTTGATATGCTTCGTTGTTATGATGATCCATTTGACATTCGTTCATTATGACCCTTGTGATATGATACTTGGCATAATTCATTCGTTACCCTATGACATGAGTATTCGAACCACTTGATGCTTTGAAGGTTCATTTGATATTGTAACTGGATGTGAAAACCTTTCTTAATTGTATCATGGAAATGTTTTGAGAAAAACCATTTTTAAAACAACGTTATGAGCATGATGCGCTACCATTTTTATATAGAATCTTGCTAACTTTTATGAAAACTACTTTTAAAGACTACCTTTATGAAAACCATTTTAAAGATCATTTTTATGAAAACCACTATTAAAAGATTTCTTTAAATGAACATTTGATAGAAACCTTTGAATTGAACCTTGCTATGAACCATTTGATTTCGAACCTTTGATTATGAACCCTTGAGATCCTATGCCTGATATGATTCCCTTATTTGATTCATGACTTTCATTGTATGATTGTCATTCTTATTGATTTATTCTGACATTTATTTAAATGTCTCTGCTATGCTATGCTTATGTTTTGCCATGCTAGTATGTTATGGTTGTATGTTATGATATGATAGATCTGTGCCTGAGCTTAACTAGTTGTGGAGGTACCATGACCATGTCTTTGATGGCACCTTAGACATGACACTCCCGTAGAGGTGTGATAGATCTACGGCGTTCCCCCTTATGATATGATATGATTTTGTGTACACTATTGGCCAACTTTATATATGCGTGACCAGTCCAGTACTGGCATTCATATTTTGTTAGGGAGCGTATGGATGCATCCTAGGTTTATGTATGTGTATGTATGGTGACTAGGTGGTGTGTGCCTTACACTCCTTCTCACACTTTTAGTACTTAGAGGTCTCCCCTCTTCGTACACTTGTATGGCTTTAAGTATGATTTGACGGATTACGTATGTATGGAGTTCCTATGGCACATCCTTATATGAACCTTTCCATTATTTCATTTTCTCTTGATTCATTATTATTCAGTTCTCATGCATTCTTGATTATTCTTGATTCTTAGTTCTCTTTAAAATTCATATGACTTTTATGATTATGCTTTCGTTTGGCATTCTTATTCCTATGTCGCTTATGCTTATTTACCGTTATGTTATGTTATATATATCTGTTCACTGGGCTTTTTAAGCTCAACCGCATTTCTTTCCGTGCGGCAGGTTTTAGTTGGAAGCTGGGTTATGAGTGGAGTGCTTTGAGCTTAGAAGACTATACTTAGATTTCTTTCCCGGAGTTAAAGATGACTAGAAGAGATTTGCATCTCAGACTTAGTATTTTGTTATTGTTCTCATTTGTAACCTTGTAGTTTCAGATTTTCTCTTTGTAACCTTTGAAATTCATTTTGTATTATTTAGTCATATGCTCGTGTTTGCTTTGATATGTCACCATAACGTAATACTTCTACCCTTGTCGGGTTGGGGTGTTACAACAAGTCTCAACTTGTATAATTGCATAGAAACACAATCATAGTAGAAATAGTAATATTGCAGTTTGATATATTGCCCTAAGTCTCATGACACTCAAACCTTAATGATTACCGTCGAAACGGTATGAACACACCACCGAAATGGTGTGAGTTTATGGCCCTCGGATAAGAGATTGCCATCTTCCTATTTCTTTCAAATAAAGTGCATTTGACTAATCCGGCTAGCAACTAAGACCATCTTCCGGCTAGTTCAAATAGGCATTCAGCCTCCAACAGATCTGTTCACCATATTCGCGTTCACTCGCAAGTGATTAATGGCTCATGATGGGAGGGGCTTTTAGTGGCAATAGTGGTAACTTAGGCAATATCAATCAGGTATAGCATACATAAAATACTTGTGTTCTGTTTTGTAGCATGTATCTCCCCACGAATTGAAAATATATGAAAGATAAAAGTGGGACTATGAGCTCACCTCGGATGTAGTTGACAAAGATAATGTGATGTCAAATGTAATATGGGAACGGCTCCAACACACGACCTGAATAATAGGGAAGTATGAGATTTCGAGAGTTTAAGCTTGGCTTAATGCGAATAATGATTGTGGAAATAGTATCGGATAACGAATTGGTTGGCGATGAGGATGGATGATATGCTTAAAATGCTTAAAGTTCAAAAATAATATTATATATAATATTATCTTGTTTTTATGTTTATTGAATCCGTAGATATCATTTCTTCGAAAGTTGGTGGATGATACGTTATGTTATTCGTAAGAAACTTCGTTATATAAATATATATACCCGTATCGTATTTTAAATAATCCTTACGAAATGTAAAAATACTCTTTTAGGTTGAAAATGTATAAAATATTTAATGGGAAAATATATAGGATAAAGTTACTGAATGGCCCTTCAAGTTATATGCAATTTACACTTTTAACCCTAACGGTGACACTTTTACATCGTTAGTCCTTGGTTAGATTATTACATTTTTGGTCCAAAATATCTAAATATGACATTTTAACACTTCTGATTTCTGTTTATTCACTTTCTACCCTTAACTTATCAAAATGACAGTTTGACACTAATTTATGTGAAAGTTACATTTTTAACCCGATTAGCATAATATTTTGCATTTATAGTCCAAAAATCACAAATCTTATAGATTGACTTTTCCGAGAGTTTCATAAGTCTCAAATCGCTTATTTAAGTTTAATAAACTGCTTATTACATGAAAAGAGCTTATTTTTAGCTTATTGGGCCTTAAAAGTTTTAAAACATGCCCGTTAAGGTTTTAAGATCCAATGGGTTTCGAATTCATTTGGGCTTGATTTTGGGCTTAAAATATAGTCCTTTTAACTTATCCAAACTGCTTATGGAATGCTTATTAGTGGATTGCTTATTTTGAGCTTAGTGGGCTTTAAGGCCCACTTGATAACTATTTAGTTTTATAACCTGTTTTGAGTGCGATATACTTATAGGTTAGAAAAGGTAGTATAAGAGCTTATCAAAGGAGCTTATTGGTACTGCTTGTTAGTTTAGCTTATGGAAAAATGAGTTGAGTAGTTAACTCGATTGGTTACACATATAAAAATGATTTTATGGCTTGTGTTTATAGTCGACATAACCACATGGTCCGATATGATTTTATGACTTATTTAGCGTTCGATACTCAACATGACTTTAAAATGAGTCTCGATAACTATATATATGATGATATATGTTACGAATGATTATTATTCTTCATTCCTAGCCATCCATAGAATTAGGAGGTCATATTTATATGTAAAATGAATAACGAGAGATCGAAATAATAAATAGAAAGCTAGCAATGATATCGAATGGAATAAAATGTGCATGAACTAATGAAAATCATAAGTATCTATTGAAAATGTGTTCAAAGGACTTACTACACCAACAAGGGTGGTGAGAAACGTCGAAATAGAGTTAAGCATCGAAAGTTATGCACGTAACTCGTTAGAACACTTACAAAAGAATCGAGATCAAAGCTTGTATGTTGGAAAAATGGAATGAACGCCTAGGAATGGCTCTTGCTTCATCGATTGACTCGGTAGGGAGAATAACACTTAGGAAAATATTGTGTGATATATGTTTTGAGTGAATTAGTGTGTGTGAGTTAGTATACGTATATGTATACATGCATAGACTAGTATATAGTATTTTTAATACACAAGTTGGTATGATTGGATGCCGAAGGGATTAGGGGAATAATCTAGCTAGGTACTCGAGTATTCTTGATATTAAGAGAGGTGGGAGTGAGGGTGCTTCGGTTATAGTCAAGTGGCATGGTTCAATATTAGTTTCGACATGTATAAGTCCATACGATATGTAGACGTTACCAAAATGATTAAGGAAAGGTGTGATAAGGCTTATAGGACTCTATTGGCTCGGTCACAAGCAAAAGACTTAGTTAAAAAATATGTTTAGTCGATTTGGTTAATACTCGGATGAGTTTGTACATGTGTCGAGTTGAGTTAGATTTAGGGTTCGTTAAAATAACAAACGTTCGAATCAAACAATATGAATTGTCATTCCTGAATCTTTGAAGTGTGGAGATTCGAACCATGTAAAATATGGTATAGCTTGTGTGTCTAATAATCAAAATATCGTGGCTAAGTAATCGAGGGTTGGCTCGTATGAAATAAAGGAAAAAAGAAAAATGGGCTAGAATAGTTGTGGGCTTGGTTAGCCTGTTGGGCCGAGAAATAAGTACTAAGGATCCGTTTGGCTTTTATTCGTGTAATGGATTGTCGTGGTGCGTGTGTGAGCTCGTTCCAAAGTATTGTGAATCACGTAACAACGTTTTTGATTCATTGTAAAATAATAAACAAAATTTTAAAATTTTTCTCGTAAAAATGGTTAGATGAATTGTAATGATAGATTAATACTTGATTAACATTTATAAATTACTGGGGAATTTTACAGGTTGCTACAGTACCTACCTGTCAAACAGAATTCCGTCCCGAAATATAAGTCTAAGGTAGTTGTCAGGGTTGTCTATGGAAATAAATATGGGTATTTGTCGCGAATTTGGTCCTCACGCTCCCAAGTATATTCTGGTCCTCGTTTAGAGTTCCATCCAACTTTGACAATGGGGATGCGGTTTTGCTTCAACTGTTTCACCTCTCTGTCCATTATTTCCACTGGTTTCTCCGTAAATATGAGTTTGTCATCAAGTCAGTTTTCTTTCATTGGGATGACAAGAGATTCGTCTGACAGACATTTCTTCAAGTTCGATACGTGAAATGTGTTGTGTACTCTGCTGAGTTCCTCTGGGAGCTCAAGTTTATAAGTCACTGGACCAATCCTTTCCAGGATTTTGAATGGTCCGATGTACCTTGGGTTTAACTTTCCTCGCTTTCCGAAGCGTACCATTCCTCTCCATGAGGAAACTTTTAACATAACCGTGTCTCCAACCTAGAATTCCATTGGTTTTCGCCTCACGTTGGCTTAGCTCTTTTGTCTGTCTCATGCTGCTTGTAGTCATTACCTGATCTTAAATATCTTTTCTGTTGTCTCGTGAATCAGTTCTGGACCTGTGAGCTGTACATCTCTCACTTCGACCCAACAAACAGGTGATCTGCACTTTCAGCCATAAAGTGCTTCAAATGGCGCCGCCTTGATACTGGCGTGATAGCTGTTGTTGTAGGAGAATTCTGCCAATGGCAAGTGTTTGTCCTAACCTTTTTCGAAGTCTATTACACATGCCCGAAGCATGTCCTCTAAGGGTTGGATTGTCCTTTCACTCTGCCCATCAGTCTAAGGGTGATAAGCGGTGCTCATATCTAAATGTGTACCAAGAGCTTTTTGCAGAGTCTGCCAAAATCTAGAAGTAAATCGGCTATCTCTATCTGAGATAATGGAGATTGGCACTCCGTGTCGGGACACTATTTCCTTCAGATACAACTGTGCGAGAGTGATCATCTCGTCAGTTTCCTTGATTGCTAGGAAATGAGCGGACTTGGTGAGACAATCAATGATGACCCAAATGGTGTCCAATCCAGTTGACGTCCTTGGTAATTTGGTGATGAAGTCCATAGTAATTCGTTCCCATTTTCATACTGGAAGTTCAGGTTGTACAAGCAATCCTGACGGCTTTTGACATTCCGCCTTGACTCTTGAGCAGGTCAAACATTTCCCAACATACTTGGCGATGTCGACCTTCATGTTTGGCCACCAATAGAGTTTCTTGAGATCCTGATACATCTTGTCAGAAACCGGGTGAATGGAGTACTTGGATTTGTAGGATTCATGCATGATGAGGTCACGTATACCTCCGCAGAGTGGAACCCAACTTCTTTCCTTGAAACAAAGCATTCCTTCAGATCTTTTCACAAAACCATTCTTATTTTCTGGCATACCATGAATTCTTTCACTGGGTCTGTTCTCTTCTCTGAGAGCTTCAGATTGAGCTTTGAGGATCTGTGATGGGAGGGTTGAACAAATGGTCATTCCTAGAGATCGGACTCTGAGAGGTTTAATTCGTTCCTTTCTGCTCAAAAAATCAGCCACAACGTTTGCCTTTCCTGGGTGATAGCGAATTTCACAATCATAGTCGTTGAGCAACTCTAACCATCGACGCTCTCTCATGTTCAACTCCTTTTGATCCAGGATGTGTTGAAGACTTTTGTGATCGGTGAAAACCGTGCACTTGGTGCCGTACATGTAATGTCTCCATATCTTAAGAGCAAAGACTACTGCTCCTAATTCTAGATCATGAGTTGTATAGTTCTCTTCGTTCTTCTTGAGTTGCCGAGAAGCATAGGCTATTACTTTGCTCCTTTGCATCAGTACTGCGCCTAAACCGTGATGTGACACATCACAATACACTACTAAGTCTTCACTTCCTTCGGGTAGTGCTAAGATCGGTGCTTCACAGAGTTTTTGCTTCAAGAGTTGGAAAGCTGACTTTTGTTTTTCTTCCCAGTTATACTTCTTGTTCTTCTAGGTCAGTTCCGTCAGAGGCTTGGCGATTTTTGAGAAATCTTCTATGAATCTTCTGTAGTAACCAGCAAGACCTAAAAATTGGCTAATCTCTGTTGGGTTTGTAGGAGCTGCCCAATATTTAACCGCCTTAATCTTGGCAGGGTCTACATGGATACCTTGACTATTGATAACATGACCAAGAAATTATACCGTTGGAATCCAAAAATCACATTTGGAGAACTTAGCATACAACTTTTCCTCTTTAAGTAACTCTAAGATGGTTCTCAAATGTTCAGCATGTTCTTCCTTGCTGCGGGAGTAGATTAGAATATCGTCTATGAACACGATCACGAATTTGTCCAAGTAAGGTTTGCACACTCGGTTCATCAAGTCCATGAACACTGCGGGTGCATTGGTTAGACCAAATGGCATCACTTGAAATTCGTAATGTCCGTATCGCGTTTTGAAAGCTGTTTTGGGAATGTCTTCTTCTCGGACTCTCAGCTGATGATATCCTGATCTCAGATCAATTTTCGAGTAGACACTCGATCCTTGTAACTGATCAAACAAATCATCGATCCTGGGTAATGGATATCGATTCTTCACGGTGAGTTTGTTCAACTCTCTATAATCAATAAACATTCAGAACGTTCCGTCTTTCTTCTTGACGAATAAGACCGGAGCTCCCCAAGGTGATGAACTCGGTCGGATGAATCCCTTATCTGATAGCTCTTTCAATTGCTCAGATAATTCTTTCATTTCAGAAGGTGCCAACTGATGTGGCGTGTTATTGCTCTAATTTTATATCCACGGTATGTCGTTGTGGTTTTAGCAGTATTCAAGTTTTAAATTTATATTCAGCCGACTTATCAATAACACACACTTTAACGAGCAGTGTACCCAGTCAGTATGAATATAATGGTAAGTAGAGTATCGATCGCTAAGAGTGGAACGTATTATCTAGTTATCCTAATCAGTATTTTAATATCTTAAGTTAGCTATACAACCTAATCTAACGCAAGGGGGTTTCAGCCTGAGAGACTGGCACGGTTTGGTTATGATTAATTAATAAACTAAACTAATGAGCACGAATCAGCGAGTAGCACACACGTACACAGATAAATACTTGAGACAATAAGAAGACCTGTCCTGATAGTTAAGTAGCTTGTCACTTGTTTTATTGCTAGTTTTATATGAAGTGTATAGTTCGATGCAACGCACCGAGATTAAGTCCTTTCTCGTTGGTTCTAATCTTATCGGCGAGTAAACCCTTAATGATTACTTATGACTATCCTATTTATCTTTCTTCCTACTTTTCTACAGACGATAGAATGCATAGGCGATCTAATAAACAGGCGAGGAAGGGGCATGGCGACCCAAGCAATGCTCAGCTAGACACAGAGGTTATCAATGCACTAATAAAAGTCACCAAAGACATCAACATATAAACTTTAATTAATGGGAAAGCAATTTTAAGGGGAGTTGAAGTGAATGATAACATAACACAAGCCCATCAATCCTGACCAATTAAAGTGTACTAATACAATAAAACAAAACTACTTAATGAATTAAAACATGCAGGACCTTCTTACAGCTCTTGTATCTTCGTTCAAGGTGTGTCTTGTGCTGCTACTTCGACTGAATTCGGCCTAGGGTTTCTGTGGTCTTCGGTCTTCTTCGGTATTAGCCTCCTCGAAATTCGTCTGGTCTTGGGGTATTTATAGTTTCTGTCTGAGGGTAAGATGCGGCGCATTGAATAAGTAGATGCGGCGCATTGACTTAACTTCGCGTGGGGTCCAAGATTAATATATTCAGGAATATTCGTACGCCGCAAGAAGATGCGGCGTAACTCCATTCTTAGATGCGGCGCATGTCCTTGTTGTCTTGGATCGTATCTTGTGAAATCTTGATAGTGATGCGCCGTATGTAATAAGTAAGATGCGGCGTATCTGGAGCAGAATGATCTTGATCTTGTACATTTCAGTAGACTCTTAACTTCTTGCTTGTTTTGCTCCATAATTAGTCCATAATCGCCAAGTTTCACATAATACTTGTTTTTACCTGAGAATTACAAAAGTAAACATTAACGTATCGAGTCTCACAGATAATATAATAAAACAAGTCAAATAAATAGGATAAATGATGGTAATAAAATGTACTTATTTGAGTTCATCAAATATCCCCCCACTTGAACTTTACTTGTCCCCAAGTAAACCTTAGAATTAATCTTATGAAAATGTATCCTAAAAGATATTAGGATTTATTTTTATATTTAAGCATGTATTCATTTTTGTCATAACCACACAACCAAACACTTAACGAATTAGAAGTAAAATAAAATATTCTGATAAAAGCAAATCTAATCGTTTAACTGTCCAGTCGTGACGAATATTCTATCATAAGCTTGGCAAGTATACGCATCTCCTCCACTAAAGCCAAGGAATAACAGGTCTAAAGCGGTAAAAAGGGTTTGTAGGTTAAGGTTTAATCATTCTTCTTAATCTCTATCGATCTCAAATTCCAGAAAAGGCGACAAAATCACAAATACATGATCGAATCCACGAACACGATACTTGCAATTGCTCAAATCCTTAACTCGAATAGGCTAAAGATAGGACCAAGTAATCTTCACCAATAATATTATATCAAAAAGGGCGACAAAATCATAAATACATAGCCGAATCCACGACTACGATACTTAAGATTGCTCAAATCCCTAATCTCAATAAATCAAAGGTTTGGATAAAGAATAATATAGGGTATGGATAATATTTGGGATACAAATTGGTGTAAAATGAAAAATAGACAAAACAGATAAATTAAAATCCTAAGTGTGGTTAATCACTATCCCAACCATCCCATGAATAAGACTCATATCATTGAATAACTCACGCTTTAACACTTGAAACACACGCTTTAGGTAGACATGAATTATACTCAACAAGATCTCAATCAAAGAATAACCTTAGTTGGCGTTCCCATAACGTTCAACTCCCATTCAATCCATAGATATAATATACAACAACTAGTGGTGATATCGACCACTTAATACAAAACTTTACCTAAGTTGGTTAAAACAAACATCCAACTCTTCCTTTTTCTTTTTCTTTTCTTCTTTTTTCCATTTTTTTTTTCAACTTGAAACATAAACATAGATTTGTAAAATTTCACAACTTTACTATAATGATAACTCTGGATAATTTTTCCATACTTTTCATGACTTCAGAAATAACAGTAATAGTGAAAGTAGTAAACACACGAAAAATAAACTCAAAGATATACAATATTTACTTTCACTCCAATTGCATTGTGCAATTTCCCGACCTAACCATAGATAATGAATTACGCACGCGAACACAGGTAATGTAAGGAAACACACTTTGCCTAAAGCAATTAACCAACCACGGATTTTAATCTACAGGGTAGGCTAAGGTGTAAGGGTGTAACGAAACATTATAACAAAGGTGTAAGAAACGAAAGGAATGGCTCTGAGTGTTTTTCTAGGGGCATCTTACTCTAAAAGTGAGAGTAACAAAAGGGTTTATACGGGGGTTAACTAACCAGTGTAGTTAGCTAATAACACATAACATATAAAGGCTATTTGGGTGTAATCCTAGAAATTTACCAATTTAGACAAGTCATTCCAATTATATAAAATAATACTTATTATGGTGGTCTCGAATAGTATACAAGCCAAGTTCTAAAGTTTACAAGTCACCGGCGCACTCATAGATTTGTGAATTTTGAAAAATCACAATTTTTAAAAATAACGTCATGTGTGCAGCTATGTAATTTAGACTTTAAACAAAAACATGCTAAAAAATTAAATTTTGATATATTAAGCACATTTTATGCATAATTTTTGAAAAAGTTTAGGACAAGTAAGTGTTCTAATTCTCCAATCCCCCCACTTAAGTTAAACAATGTCCTCGTTGTTTGTATAAAAGGTTAAAAACTGGAAAATAAAAGAATTAGAACAGAAAAACTCCCCTGAGATTTGCTCGGTATGATCCTCCATTATTTGTATAAGAGCAAAAATCATCTTTCTTGTGGATGAGAAAGTTTAAGCTTCATATTTGATGTATCCACAGGAAATGCAGGAATCTATAATACCATCAAGACTTTAACACACCTAAGTTAAGAAGGTTCAAACTTGCATAATACATTAGTAGTTAGTAAAAATAAAACATAAAAATTAAAATGAAAATCATCAGGTCATTCGATGCGCCGTATCTTATGGAAGAAGATACGCCGTATCGAGCCTGGAATAATTACGAATCAGAATAGAAGATGCGTCGCATCCTTAACCAGGGATGCGCCGCATTAAAATAAACTGATAAAAAGTTTTAAAGTCAAAAGTAAAAATGCAGAAAAATAAAGTAAGATATGACCAGTGCAGGAGATGCGTCGCATCTCAGGATTGAGATGCGTCGCATCTCAGGATTGAGATGCGCCGTATCTTCTGCGGGCCTGACTGACTCGACACAGAACAGAATAGTAAAAATTCTCCGGGTTGTCTCCCGGTCAGCACTTGTCTTTATTCCAGAGTCTTCAAGTTAGACTCACGTTCAGCTCTTTAATATCGATCATTGAAGGAGTCGGAAAGATCGCGCTCCCTCATCGCCAATTCAGTAATATTGAACACTCCTTGCTCGTCCTTAATTTCCACGCCGTTCTTCTTTAATATCTGTATAAATAAAGTTCTGTCCCTTTCGGGCAGAGATGACAAAATGATAGACGGGAAATTCTTATTATTAAATAGGCACAAATATGCAAGGTGAGGTGGTAGTTCAATAAACACATCATTATTCAAATTCGTTTTCTCAACTATTCTCCTACGTTTGTTAATCACTACACAATCATACCATTCATCATCAGAATCATTAACAATATCGCGCCTAAGTTCGGTAGGTACATTAAGGTCAATAAATTCCTCAAAGTTCTCATGATTAGGATTAGTTGAGTTGTTTTGAATCAATGTTTCTCCCATAAGCCTAGCTTTAAGATCGAGGTCCATACGCTCTCTTAATCCTAGCACATAGACGCCTCTAATTATGCTTTTAACAGGATCTTGGCACTTATAGACTAGTTTATTATTCCCTACCCTTAATGAGATTTTTCTTTTAAACACATCAATCTTAGCACGGGCGGTAGACAAGAAAGGTCTTCCAAGGATTAAAGGAATCTTAACATCCTCAGGCATATCTAATATAACAAAGTCTACAGGGAAAACAAACTTCTCAATCTTAACTAGCACATTATTAGCAATCCCTTCAGGTCGTTTTACCGTTTTATCAGCCAATTCAATAAGTAACTTAGTTGGTGCTAATTTTCCTAGTCCTAGGGTAGTGAATGTCATAAG
The DNA here is from genome assembly GCA_021014915.2 of Artemisia tridentata subsp. tridentata. NCBI lineage: Eukaryota > Viridiplantae > Streptophyta > Magnoliopsida > Asterales > Asteraceae > Artemisia > Artemisia tridentata. The sequence goes on from CP139508.1 coordinate 270,468,710, forward strand.
GGGCATTACACTAACACTAGCTCCTAAGTCAGCTAACACATTATTGAAAGATATATCATTAATTGAACAAGGTAAAGTAAAACTTTCTGGGTCCTTTTCTTTATGAGGCAAGGCATTTAAGTCGGTTGCAGAGCCCTCTTCTTTCATTGTAGCCTTGATCTCCTCTTCAATCTTTGTCTTCTCTTTGAGTAGCCTTCTTAAACTGATTGAAGAATTAAAGAAAAATTCGGGTCTTGCACCATCATTACCATTCATCAGTCTTCTAGGAAAAGGAATGTTAGGAGTGACTTCTTCAGTGGTGCTTATGGCCTTGACATGATCTCTTGGGTTGGTTTCAGTTGAGCTAGGTAAACTTCCGTATCCCCTTTCTTGAAGAACTTTGCTCATTTGTCCAATTTGTTGCTCCAATGCTTTGATCGAAGCTCCTTGATTTCTTGTAATAGTGTCCGTTGAAGCTCGGATTTCTTTGATCATAGCAGTATTCTCCTCATGTCTTTTAGCAGCATCGGCCATAATTTGCTTTAAAGTGTCATCTAAAGTCTGCCTCCTTTCTTGATAAGTGGGATTAAAATTGTTCTTTTGATAGAATCCCGGAGTGGCTTCCCTAAATCTTCCTGAAGGTCGGAATGGTTGTCCAAATTGGGTGTAATATGCTTCTTCAAACGTCTCACTTTCATTCTTATTCGGGCAATCTTTAGTGTAGTGAGGTCCTTCGCATTTTTCACATCCAACTTGGGCAGCATACACTTTTTCATCACGCTTCTTCATCTCTCTACTAATTTTATCCAATTGAGCTTGAATAGCAGCAAACCCGTCAAAATTAGTGCTACTCTTAGATCTAGTAGAGGTCCCATCATGCCATTTTTGAGAATGATCAGCAGCTTCTTGGATAGCTTTCCTAGCATTGGCTGCACTCATTTGAGGCACAGCTCCCTTAGCATCCAAGATTTGTCTAGTAGGCACGTCCAATCCTTGATAAAACAATATTATCTCCTGCATTGGGGTTAGATAGTGTTGAGGACATTTTACCAGTAAATCTTTAAATCGTTCCCAAGCTTGATAAAGAGTTTCATCAGGCTCTTGCTTGAAACTGTTGATAGCCTCCATCTTTTTAGCAGTTTTAGCAGGTGGACAATATCTTTTCAGGAATTTGCTCTTCAAATCTTCCCACGTTGTGATTGAACTAGCAGGTTCATTCCTTAGCCACTTATTAGCAGCTCCTTTAAGTGAAATTGGAAAGATTCTAAGCATAAGTTGATCGTCAGTGACTCCTTCTGTAGTAAACAAATCTGCAATCTCGAGGACCTTTTCAACATGTTCATTAGCATCTTCATGTTCCGATCCACTGAAAGCATTTTCTCTTAGCTCCTTGAGAAACTGACCCTTCAACTCAAACTTTGACTTATCATCAAACTTTGGTCTAGCAACTCCTGAACTGTAATTAGCACGGGTACTGTTCATGTATTCCTCCATGGTAGTGTTTTCGCCCATTGCTTCTATTCCTTCTTCCTCTTTCTCTTCAGAAAAATAATCAAGCTCGAATGAACTTGAGATATCAAAGCTTTTTGTGTTGAAAAGCCTTTTTAGCGAATGAAAGGCTCGTTCAGGATCTTCGAAAGGTGTAATCAAGTTCTTCGTAGAACTCCTGGTCATGCACTTCCTGAAACTATCACAAAAGCATCAGTAGGGTATGTTCAAGAAAGTAATATATCAGAAAATCAACAACGAAAACGGAATACGAAAAATTAAAGTTACTGATATCTGCAGACGATGCGCCGTATCCAAAAAGTTGGATACGCCGTATCTTATAATCGTTAAAATTAAATCAGACTTTATTCAGAAAATAGATACGCCGCTTATAAATTTAGAATGCGCCGTATCAGTTTTAATTATCAAAAATCAATATTTATTTAAAATTAAATGCGTCGTATTAACAAAAGTTAATGCGCCGTATTTTCGTTACGTTTCAAAATACAAGATTTTTGATTCAGAAGATACGCCGTATCGACAGAGATCGATGCGTCGTATCTGTTTAATAATTCGAAAACTGTTTTTAATTAAAATAATAGATACGCCGTATCTGCTAAAGCAGATGTGTCGTATGGCGTTATCGCTTAGAAAAAATTTTCTTATTAAAAACAGATACGCCGTATCTTGGTGAAAGATGCGTCGTATCGAATTAATTAAACGCGTTGTATTTTATAAAAATTAAACGCAATACGCCGTATCTAATAAAATAGATGCGCCGTATCGTTTATATAAGCTCAGTACAACGATAGCAGAATACAGAAAATACGAAAAATAAAAACAAGAATAAAAACAGACGAAAATAAACAAAAATTAAACACACAAAAACAGAAAATATGCAAAGTAATACAATGAATGCAAATTAACCTAATATACAACAGAGTTAGCGGTTAGAATAAAAATTAAAAAGAAAAACCTAATTAAAATACTAATCAAATTAACAGATAATAACAATTCACTCCCCGGCAGCGGCGCCAAAAACTTGATGTGGCGTGTTATTGCTCTAATTTTATATCCACGGTATGTCGTTGTGGTTTTAGCAGTATTCAAGTTTTAAATTTATATTTAGCCTACTTATCAATAACACACACTTTAACGAGCAGTGTACCCGGTCAGTAAGAGTGGAACGTATTATCTAGTTATCCTAATCAGTATTTTAATATCTTAAGTTAGCTATACAACCTAATCTAACGCAAGGGGGTTTCAGCCTGAGAGACTGGCACGGTTTGGTTATGATTAATTAATAAACTAAACTAATGAGCACGAATCAGCGAGTAGCACACACGTACACAGATAAATACTTGAGACAATAAGAAGACCTGTCCTGATAGTTAAGTAGCTTGTCACTTGTTTTATTGCTAGTTTTATATGAAGTGTATAGTTCGATGCAACGCACCGAGATTAAGTCCTTTCTCGTTGGTTCTAATCTTATCGGCGAGTAAACCCTTAATGATTACTTATGACTATCCTATTTATCTTTCTTCCTACTTTTCTACAGACGATAGAATGCATAGGCGATCTAATAAATAGGCGAGGAAGGGGCATGGCGACCCAAGCAATGCTCAGCTAGACACAGAGGTTATCAATGCACTAATAAAAGTCACCAAAGACATCAACATATAAACTTTAGTTAATGGGAAAGCAATTTTAAGGGGAGTTGAAGTGAATGATAACATAACACAAGCCCATCAATCCTGACCAATTAAAGTGTACTAATACAATAAAACAAAACTACTTAATGAATTAAATACATGCAGGACCTTCTTACAGCTCTTGTATCTTCGTTCAAGGTATGTCTTGTGCTGCTACTTCGACTGAATTCGGCCTAGGGTTTCTGTGGTCTTCGGTCTTCTTCGGTATTAGCCTCCTCGAAATTCGTCTGGTCTTGGGGTATTTATAGTTTCTGTCTGAGGGTAAGATGCGGCGCATTGAATAAGTAGATGCGGCGCATTGACTTAACTTCGCGTGGGGTCCAAGATTAATATATTCAGGAATATTCCTACACTGACAGAAGATGCGGCGTAACTCCATTCTTAGATGCGGCACATGTCCTTGCTGTCTTGGATCGTATCTTGTGAAATCTTGATAGTGATGCGCCGTATGTAATAAGTAAGATGCGGCGTATCTGGAGCAGAATGATCTTGATCTTGTACATTTCAGTAGACTCTTAACTTCTTGCTTGTTTTGCTCCATAATTAGTCCATAATCGCCAAGTTTCACATAATACTTGTTTTTACCTGAGAATTACAAAAGTAAACGTTAACGTATCGATTCTCACAGATAATATAATAAAACAAGTCAAATAAATAGGATAAATGATGGTAATAAAATGTACTTATTTGAGTTCATCGCCAACCTATAGGGTGCTTTTGCAACTGGTGCCGCCCCAGGCATTAAATCGATCTGAAATTCTACTTGACGGATGGGTAGAATACCGGGCAAATCTTCCAAAAACACTTCAGAAAAATATTTGACGACTGGCACATCTTCAAGTCGTTTCTCTTTCGATTCATTTTCTGTCACTTAAACCAAAAACACGTGACATCCCTTGTTCATATACTTCACCGTCTTGATATACGAGATAATGCTAAGTCGAGTTCTACTTTGATCGCCACGAACAATAAGAGTTTCACCATTTAGTGGAATTTGGACGACTTTCTCGTCACAGTTGATTCTAGCATGGTGCTTGGATAACCAATCCATGCCAACGACAATGTCAAAACTACCAAGTTGAATAGGCATGAGGTCTATGGGAGAAAGTTTGTTTAGTAAGGTTAGCGTGCAACCTTGGATTACTATATTGGTGCCTATTAGGTTCCCGTTAGCTATTTTGATTTCGTACGTAGTGTCTAGTTCTATTGGGGCAATGTTAAGCAGAGAAGCAAATGAAGTAGACACAAAGCTCTTATCAGCTCCGGAATCAAATAATATTTTAGCACTTTGTTGGTTAAGTAAGAATGTACCCGTGACTACGCCAGGGTCCTGCGGTGCATTTCCATCACCTAGTACATATGCTCTCCCACGAGCAGCGTTGTTCTGATTAGTATTCGTTTTTGGGCAGTGGTTCCTGTAGTGCCCTTTCTCACCACACCCGTGGCACACTATTGCTATTGGTTATAAGTTTGCACCCGTGGCCCTGCAGTCATCAGTTCTGTGGCCTATTTTTCGACACTTTCCGCATTTGGCAGGACAAGGCTCAGTGTGATGCAACCTGCATTGGTTACACGGGGGTAGTGTTCCAGTATAACCTTTTCTGTCAGTTGGTGCAGCAACATAAGCCCTGGCAGCTTCCTGCCTGTAATTCTGTTGGTGGTAGTAGTTGTTGCGGTTTGACTGATAATTGCGGTTACGGTTGTAGTTGTTGTTGTTGTTGTTGTTGTTGTTGTTGTTGTTGTTGTAGTTGTACCTGTTGTTGTTATGAGTAGTAGTTCCTCGATCATCCAACTTTCGCTTATGATCGTTGTTCCCGGAGGTAGAACCCCGTTTAATTTCCAGGTCTAGTAATTGTTGTGCAATTGTGATGGCTTCTTCCATCGTTGGTGGTTTTGATGAGATGACATTTCCCACAATGCTTTGAGGCATTCCCTCGACGTACTTCTCCAACATCTTTTCAATATCCGGCACCATGGTTGGGAACAGTGCAGCAAGTTCTTGAAACCACCTGTTATATGTCTTTATATCGTTCCCTTTCACAACCAGTCGGTGGAATTCCTCTTCCAGTTTCCTAATTTCAGTACGTGGGCAGTACTTCTTTAGCATTTTCTATTTCAATTCGGCTTAGGTAATCTGATACACTTCCTTAATACCCATGGTTTGGGCGGTAGCGTTCCACCATGATAGTGCATCTTCCCGAAGAGTCCCTGTGGCATAGGTGACTTTACAATTGTCAGGACAATTTCTTCTCATGAAGACCGTTTCAGTACGCTCAAACCACTAACCAAGTTCAGTCACTCTTTCTGAAAACTTAAAGTAAGTTGGCTTGCAACTCATGAAATCCTTATAGGTACACTTGCGAGATGCAGATGCCTCGCTTTCAGCTGTTGCCCTGTTGTTGCTACTCGAATAAGCTATTGTAGCCGCTTGAGTTTCGAGTGCTGCATCCTCGTCAAACCATCCTGTACGTCCATTCTCTCTGTTACGAGGTCATGTATAGTGCCATCGACCATCTCAGGGCGGTCGAGAGATACCATGTCAACGATGCTCAGAAGCATGTCAATCTGCTCCTCATGACGCTCCAGTCGCGTCATGATAGTGGAGGGTGTAGGTGTGCGGGTAGCTGCTGCCCTGGAGCTCTCTCCTATCTCGAAAACTCAAGCTAGAGGGGTAAAACCTGGAGGGAACAGTAATGATGAGGAAGACGAATCGCTAGGATCTGCTATGTGGGCCCAATTCTGAGGGGGTAAATCCTCCTCAGGTGTCGGCTCCCGATGATGAGGTGCGAATGGGTAGGACTAAGTAAGTAGGTTAAACAGGTAGTCGGGTCTGACCGAAGGTGGAGGGGGTGATGATAGTAGTAGTAGTAAGGTGTGTTCAGGAGATAATGGTGGTGTCAGCCTGATCATGTCTAATGGTGATTTAGGGGATAGAGGTGGTGATGGTGGTATAATCAAAACTACTGGTGATCGTACCCGCTTGCGAGGTGTGTGCATCCTGATGGGACCATTTGGATGACTCTTGAATGGTCTCATAAAAGGCTCAGGCTCATACGGCTGTAGGATTCTGACTCATCTGCGCCGAAATACCGGTGCAGGTGGGGGTGGTGGTGTAGGTAAAGGAGTCTCTACGTCAGATGCAGGTAGCCACTACTGCGACTGCATATACTTATCATATGATAGTGGAGTGTAAGTAGGAGAAGCTGGATGGTTCTCCGGGGGAGGTGGTGAAATATATGCTTGTCTAGCTTGTACGTATGGGTCCTCTGACAGGGGTGAGTTTGGGTTTCCTGGTGCAACAGGTGTCATAGGTGGTGTAGGAACAACTTTACCCTCCTCGAAGGGCTCCGTTTCGTCCGATGTGACATTCAACACTGTAGCAGTCGAGGTGCTAGGAAATACTGGTGAGGTGATGGGCGATAGAGTATCCTCGGACTCCACGTCAGATGGTAAGGTGCTAAGGTGAGAAACTGAAGACATGGTACTGTAATAACCCCGGAAGTAGTAAATGTAAGTCATCAATATAAAATCAAGTATATAAAAGTTGATATGAAATAACCTGTTAAGTAACACTCTATATGTGGTGTTGTAAAATATGTAGGCACGGAAGGCGTAAGGTGGTATGGTGTAAAGTTGTCCATTTTAAAAGCATAGTTATAGTCCAATGTTTAAAATACACTTGGTTCTCTATAACCATGGGTCTGATGCCAATCTGTAACACCCCCTAAATTTCAACTTAACAGCAGAAGACTAATTGGGGTATTACTGGAAGGATCACAGTCATAATCATAGAAAACGACTCAAAAGAGGTGTTTTGAAAGTTATTATCATTCATTTAATAATTCAAGTACAAAAAAAATTCCAATGTTAAATTTCTCACAACAGATATGATAGTTTGAAATGAATGATACTGTTTATTTGACACCAAAAACCATCAGTTTATTTGCCCATTCCGTGCCTTGAAATGCTCCATTAGTTACCTGAGATAAATATGCTAAAAGTCAATAAATTTGTTGAGTGGATCCATAGTGTTTGTGTTAGTAACCAGTTTGAACACAAGTCTCAATTTGTATAATTGCATAGAAACACAATCATAGTAGAAATAGTAATATTGCAGTTCGATATATTGCCCTAAGTCTCATGCGACTCAAACCTTAACGATTATCGTCGAAACGGTATGAACACACCACCGAAATGGTGTGAGTTTATGGCCCTCGGATAGGAGATTGCCATCTTCCTATTTCTTTCAAATAAAGTGCATTTGACTAATCCGGCTAGCAACTAAGACCATCTTCCGGCTAGTTCAAATAGGCATTCAGCCTCCAACAGATCTGTTCACTATATTCGCGTTCACTCGCAAGTGATTAATGGCTCATGATAGGAGGGGCTTTTAGTGGCAATAGTGGTAACTTAGGCAATATCAATCAGGTATAGCATACAGAAAATACTTGTGTTCTGTTTTGTAGCATGCATCTCCCCACGAGTTGAAAATATATAAAAGATAAAAGTGGGACTATGAGCTCACATCGGATGTAGTTGACAAAGATAATGTGATGTCAAATGTAATATGGGAACGGCTCCAACACACGACCTGAATAATAGGAAAGTCTGAGATTTCGAGAGTTTAAGCTTGGCTTAATGCGAATAATGATTGTGGAAATAGTATCGGATAACGAATTGGTTTGCGATGAGGATGGATGATATGCTTAAAATGCTTAAAGTTCAAAAATAATATTATATATAATATTATCTTGTTTTTATGTTTATTGAATCCGTAGATATCGTTTCTTCGAAAGTTGGTGGATGATACGTTATGTTATACTGTTTATTCACTTTCTACCCTTAACTTATCAAAATGACAGTTTGACACTAATTTATGTGAAAGTTTCATTTTTAACCCGATTAGCATAATATTTTGCATTTATAGTCCAAAAATCACAAATCTTATAGATTGACTTTTCCGAGAGTTTCATAAGTCTCAAATAGCTTACTTAAGTTTAATAAACTGCTTATTACGTGAAAAGAGCTTATTTTTAGCTTATTGGGCCTTAAGAGTTTTAAAACAGGCTCGTTAAGGTTTTAAGATCCAATGGGTTTCGAATTCATTTGGGCTTGATTTTGGGCTTAAAATATAGCCCTTTTAACTTATCCAAACTGCTTATGGACTGCATATTAGTGGATTGCTTATTTTGAGCTTAGTGGGCTTTAAGTCCCATTCGATAACTATTTAGTTTTATAACCTGTTTCGAGTGCGATATACTTATAGGTTAGAAAAGGTAAGATAAGAGCTTATCAAAGGAGCTTATTGGTACTGCTTGTTAGTTTAGCTTATGGAAAAATGAGTTGAGTAGTTAACTCGATAGGTTACACGCATAAAAATGATTTTATGGCTTGTGTTTCTAGTCGACATAACCACATGGTCCGATATGATTTTATAACTTATTTATCGTTCGATAATCAACATGACATTAAAATGAGTCTCGATAACTATATAAACGATGATATATGTTACGAATGATTATTATTCTTCATTCCTAGCCATCCATAGAATTAGGAGGTCATATTTATTGGTAAAATGAATAACGAGAGATCGAAATAATAAATAGAAAGCTAGTAATGATATCGAATGGAATAAAATGTGCATGAACTAATGAAAATCATAAGTATGTATTGAAAATGTGTTCGAAGGACTTACTACACCAACAAGGGTGGTGAGAAACGTCCAAATTGAGTTAAGGATTGAAAGTTATGCACGTAACTCGTTAGAACACTCACAAAAGAATCGAGATCAAAGCTTGTATGTTGGAAAAATGGAATGAACGCCTAGGAATGGCTCTTGCTTCTTCGAATGACTCGGTAGGGAGAATAACACTTAGGAAAATATTGTGTGATATATGTTTTGAGTGAATGAGTGTGTGTGAGTTAGTATACGTATATATATACATGCATAGACTAGTATATAGTATTTTTAATACACAAGTTGGTATGATTGGATGCCGAAGGGATTAATGGAATAATATAGCTAGGTACTCGAGTATTCTTGATATTAAGAGAGGTGGGAGTGAGGGTGCTTCGGTTATAATCAAGTGGCATGGTTCAATATTAGTTTCAACATGTATAAGTCCATACGATATGTAGACGTGACCAAAATGATTAAGGAAAGGTGTTTGTACATGTACAAACACTTAGGTAAAAAATATGTTTAGTCGATTTGGTTGATACTCGGATGTGTTTGTACATGTGTCGAGTTGAGTTAGCTTTAGGGTTCGTTAAAATAGTAAACGTTCGAATCAAACAATATGAATTGTCATTCCTCAATCTTTGAAGTATGGAGATTCGAACCATGTAAAATGTGGTATAGCTTGTGTGTCGAATAATCGAAATATCATGGCCAAGTAATCGAGGGTTGGCTCGTATGAAATAAAGGAAAAATGAAAAATGGGCTAGAATAGTTGTGGGATTCGTTAGCCTGTTGAGCCGAGAAATAAGTAATAAGGATCCGATTGGCTTTTATTCGTGTAATGGATTGTCGTGGTGCGTGTGTGAGCTCGTTCCAAAGTATTGTGAATCACGTAACAACGTTTTTGATTCATTGTAATATAATAAACAAATTTTTTAAATTTTGCTCGTAAAAATGGTTAGATGAACTGTAATGATAGATTAATACTTGATTAACATTTACAAATTACTGGGGAATTTTACAGGTTGCTACAATTTCCATCCATGTCAGTTTTCTTCTTGAAGAGCCACTTACTTCCAACAACTTTAGCATTGGGAGGAAGGTCTACTTCAATCCAGACTTCATTATCTCTCATGGATTGCATTTCCCCATTCATAGCAACTACCCATTTGTCCTTTTCAGGATCATTCATGGCAGCCCTATAATTAGCAGGTTCTCCAAGATCCCCTAATATAGTTTCCTCAACTTCTACGTTAAGACATAGACGTTCAGGAGCACGTGAAGTCCTTGTAGACTTATGAATGGGAATAACTTCAGGTGGTGGACCCAAACTTTCAGGTTCCACAGGAAGTTCGCTAGTGTTTTAAGAAGGTAATGTATCTTCATGATCATCTTCAAGATCATAAATTCTCCCACTGAATTCTTGAGATGTGAGATCCTTTTCTAGAAAGTCTCCATACCTAGCAACAATTATTTTGTCTTCAGGTGGGTAGTAAAAGTAGTAACCCATCGTTTCCTTTGGGTATCCTCCAAAGATACACTTTACAGATCTCTGTTGGAGTTTATCTACTGAGTCAAGTTTAACAAACGCCTCGCAACCCCAGACCTGTAAATAAGACAAGTTAGGAACTTTTCCATGCCATATCTCATATGGTGTCTTATCAACCTTCTTGGTCGGAACCATATTTAGAATGCGAACTGCAGATTCTAAAGCATAATCCCAAATGGATAAGGAAAGAGTTGTAAGATTAAACATTGATCGTACCATATCAAGCAATGTAAGATTTCTGCTCTCAGATACACCATTTTGTTGTGGAGTATATGGAGATGTGAGATGCTGGAAAATTCTGTTCTCAGCTAAATAATCTTTAAACTCTTGGCTTAGGTATTCACCACCTCTATCGGATCGAAGAGCTTTAATCTTCTTTCCTAGTTGCAATTCTACTTCTGCTTTGAAAACCTTAAATGTTTCAAACACCTCATGTTTATGTTTAAGCAAGTAAACATAACCCTAACGGCTGAAATCATCTGTAAAGGTTAAGAAGTAGCTAGCACATTTCCTTGACACATATCTAAGTGGTCCACATACATCAGTAGGTATCAAACCAAGTAGATCATAAGCCCTTTCCATACGATTATGAAAAGGTTTCTTTGTCATATTCCCAGATATACAAGATTCACATTTATCAAATGATTCATCATTGATATTTTGTAAAAGCCCATCATGTTGCAGCTTTTCCATGCGAGTCTTGCCTATGTGAGCAAGTCAACAATGCCAAAGATAAGAAGAATCCAAGTCTTTCTTGATTCTCTTATTATTGATGCTAAACATCGAATTATTTCTATTGGATACATCATCATTCATGTCAATTTCAAACACACCATTCACAACAATAACATTAAAATAAAAAACACCATTTAAAGAAATTGATATTCCATTACTAGTGATAGTGTGAATAAAACCAAGATCAAACAAACAAGAAAAGGAAACAACACCTCTAACAATAGAAGGTGCATAATGACAATTGTTTAATGACAGTACTAAGCCCGAAGGCAAAACTAAATTAAACACTCATATGGCTTCAACAGCTGCATGTGTCCATTTCCCACGTGCAAGTATTGCTCCCCATATGCCAACTTTCTTTCAACTCTAAATCCCTGTAGTGTATTACAAATATGAATACCACATCCAGTATCGTATACCCAGGAATTTATTTTATGAGTTAATGTAAATAATTCAATCATAAAGAAGTTACCTAAAGTTCTGGGATTACCAGCATCATACTTCTGCTTCTTTATTCGCAACTCCTTATGGTAGAGAGGACAGTTCCTTTTCCAATGTCCTACCTCGTGGCAGTGGTGGCAAGCCTAATCCATCTTGTTAGGATTCACTTTCTTCTTAGGAGGTTTTGGGAACACGTTATTAATTATCAAGTACTGATCATAGAATGTAATAAGTTGTTTAGGCCTTTATGTTAGTTTTATGGCTCAGCCTATGTAGAAGGCCCATGGGCTGTGTCCACTTAGTTAGTTTATGTTATATTGTTAATTAGGGCAAAATCCAATACTTGTAAGAAACATATAAATACCCCCTCCCTTGTAGGGAGAGGGTTGGTTGGTTAATGCAATTATCATTTCATTATTATTATGTAAACTGATGAACTCAAATAAGTACATTTTATTATCATCATTTATCCTATTTATTTGACTTGTTTTATTATATTATATATGAGAATTGATACGTTAATGTTTACTTTTGTAATTCTCAGGTAAAAACAAGTATTATGTGAAATTTGGCGATTTTGGACTAATTATGGAGCAAAACAAGCAAGATGTTAAGAGTCTACTGAAATGTACAAGATCAAGATCATTCTGCTCCAGATACGCCGCAACATACTTCTTACATACGGCGTATCACTATCAAGATTTCACAAGTTACAATCCAAGACAGCAAAGGACATGCGCCGCATAGAGAAATGGAGTTACGCCGCATCTTAAGGCGGTGTACGAATATTCCTGAATATATTAATCTTGGACCCCACGCGAAGTTAAGTCAATGCGCCGCATCTACTTATCCTATGCGCCGCATCTAACCCTCAGACAGAAACTATAAATACCCCAAAGTCAGACGAATTTTGTGTGCAAGATACCATACGTATGAGTACCAAACCAGAGACAAATTCAGACGTATTAGCAGCACAAGGCACACCCTGAACGAAGATACAAGAGCTGTAAGAAGGTCATGCATGTATTCAATTCATTAAGTAGTTTTGTTTTATTGTATTAGTACACTTTAATTCATCAGGATTGATGGGCTGATGTCATGTGACTACGGAATATCATGCGCACCCCTTAAAATTTCTTTCCCATTAATTAAAGTTTATATGTTGATATCTTTGGTGACTTTTATTAGTGCATTGATAACCTCTGTGTCTAGCTGAGCATTGCTTGGGTCGCCATGCCCCTTCCTCGCCTATTTATTCTATCGTTTCTAGGATAGTGGGATAGACATAAGTGATCATTAAGGGTTTACTCGCTGATAAGATTAGAGCCAACGAGAAAGGGTTAATCATATACACTTCATATAAAACTAGCAATAAAACAAGTGACAAGCTACTTAATTATCAGGACAGGTCTTCTTATTGTCTCAAGTATCTATCTGTGTACGTGTGTGCTAATCGCTGATTCGTGCTCATTAGTTTAGTTTAATATTTAATCATAACCAAACCGTGTCAGTCTCTCAGGCTGAACCCCCTTGCGTTAGATTAGGTTGTATAGCTAACTTAGGATATTAAAATACTGATTAGAATAACTAGATAATACGTTCCACTCTTAATGATCGACACTCTACTTACCATTGTATTCATACTGACCGGGTACACTGCTCGTTAAGTGTGTGTGTGTTATTGATAAGTCGGCTAAATATAAATTTAAAACTTGAGTAGGCATTAATACTACTAAACTGCAACGACACATCACGCGCGCATCAAGTTTTTGGCGCCGCTGCCGGGGAGTGAATTGTTATTATCTGTTAATTTGATTAGTATTTTAATTAGGTTTTCTTTTTTTTTTTAGATTCTAACCACTAACCCTGTTATATATAAGATAAATTGCATTCATTGTATAGTTTGCATATTTTCTGTTTTTGTGTGTTTTTGTTTTCTGTAATTTTTGTTTCTTTTTGTTTGATTTTCTTTTTGTTTCTTTTTATTTCTTGTATTTTTCTGCATTCTGCTATCGTTGTACTGTGCTAATACAAACGATACGGCGCATCTGTTTTAACAGATACGGCGTATTGCGTTTAATTTTTATAAAATACAACGCGTTTAATAAATTCGAGTACGACGCATCTTTCCCCAAGATACGGCGTATTGTGTTTTTAATAAGAAATTTTTCTAAACCCTAACGCCATACGACCCATCTGTTTTAACAGATACAACGTATTTTCTATTTTAAATTAAAAACAGTTTTTCGAATTTTTAAACAAAAGCGACGCATCGATCTTTATCGATACGGCGCATCTGCTAAATCAAAAATCTTGTATTTTGAAACGTAACGAAAATACGGCGCATTAGCTTTTGTTAATACGACGCATTTAATTTTAATAAATATAATCGATTTTTGATAATTTTGACTGGATACGGCGCATTCTAAAATTCATAAGCGGCGTATTTGTTTTCTGAATATTAATCTGATTTATTTTTAACGATTATAAGATACGGCGTATCCAACTTTTTGGATACGGCGCATCGTCTTCAGATATCAGTAACTTTTATTTATCCCGAACGAAGAAAATTCTAATCATCTTTCCTGTCTCTTAGAAATTTTTTACTTCGAAGCCTATTTGTTCTATGTTCCAGGAATGATGATTGATCTTTTCCCAAGCTGGTTCGGAGGATCAAGGATCAAACTTACAATCGACGAGATTATATCAAAGTTTTCCCAAGAAAGCGGAAAGGAACTAATGCTGAAAGAACAAAACAATATGATTAGAGAAGTGACGATTGAAGTGCACCAATTGTCAAGGGTGATTAAAGGAGTTTTGTTCCAAAGGCACGACCTAAAGGGAAATACCTTGATAATTACATCGACAACGCTGATAACGAAGTTGTCAAGTTTGAACCCGAAGTATTAAAATAAGGAGCTGAACGTTAGTCTAACTTGAAGACTCTGGAATAAAGACAAGTGCTGACCGGGAGACAACCCGGAAAAAAAAATTTACATTCTGTTCTGTGTCGAGTCTGTCAGACCTGCAGAAGATGCGGCGCATCTCCATCATAAGATGCGACGCATCGCCTGCACTGGTCATATCTTATTTAATTTTCTGCATTTTTTTTTAACTTTAAAACTTTTTGTCAGTATTTTAATGCGGCGCATCCCTGGTTAAGGATGCGACGCATCTTTTATTCTGATTCGTATTTATTCCAGGCTCGATACGGCGTATCTTTTTCCATAAGATACGGCGTATCGACTGACCTGATGATTTACAATTTAATTTTTTATGTTTTAATTTTACTAACTACTAATGCATTATGCAAGTTTGAACCTTCTTAACTCAGGTGTGTTAAAGTCTTAATGGTATTATAGATTCCTGCATTTCTGTGGATACATCATGTATGAAGCTTAAACGTTCTAATCCACAAGAAAGTTGATTTTTGCTCTTATACGAATAATGGAGGATCATACCGAGCAAATCTCAGGGGAGTTATTCTGTTCTAATTCTTTTATTTTCCAGTTTTTAACCTTTGACACAAACAACGAGGACGTTGTTTAACTTAAGTGGGGGGATTGGAGAATTAGAACACTTACTTGTCCTAAACTTTTTCAAAATAAGCTTAAAATATACTTAATATGCTTAAATTTTAACATTTTTATAGCATGTTTTTGTTTAAAGTCTAAATTACATAGCTGCACACATAACATTATTTCCAAAAATTGTGAACTTATCAAAATTCACAAATCTATGAGTGTGTCGGTGACTTGTAAACTTTAGAACTTGGCTTATATACTATTCGAGACCACCATAATAAGTATTATCTATATAATTGGAATGACTTGTCTAAATTGGTAAATTTCTAGAATTACACCCAAATAGCCTTTATATGTTATGTGATATTAACTAACTACACTGGTTAGTTAACCCCCGTATAAACCCTTTGTTACTCTCAGTTTTAGAGTAAGATACCCCTAGAAAAACACTCAGAGCCATTCCTTTCGTTTCTTACACCTTTGTTATAATGTTTCGATACACCCTTACACCTTAGCCTACCCTGTAGATTAAAATCCGTGGTTAATTGCTTTAGGCAAAGTGTGTTTCCTTACATTACCTGTGTTCGCGTGCGTAATTCATTATCTTTGGTTAGGTCAGGAAATTGCACAATGCAATTGGTATGAAAGTAAATATTGTATAACTTTGAGTTTATTTTTCGTGCGTTTACTACTTTCACTATTACAGTTATTTCTGAAAGTGTGAAGAGTATGGAAAAATTATCCGGAAAAATAAGTGATAAAAAAGTTGTGAAATTTTACACATATATGTTGATGTCAAAAAAAAAAAAAAAAAAAAAAAAAAAAAATAGAAAAGAAAAAGAAAAAGGAAAAGTTGGAAGTTTGTTTTAACCAACTTATGTAAAGTTTTGTATTAAGTGGGAGATATCACCACTATTTGTTGTATATTATATTTATGGATTGAATGGGAGTTGGCCGTTATGGGAACGCCAACTAAGGTTATTCTTTGATTGAGATCTTGTTGAGTATAATTCGTGTCTACCTAAAGCGTGTGTTTCAAGTGTAAAAGCGTGAGTTATTCAATGATATGAGTCTTATTCATGGGATAGTTGGGAAAGTGATTAACCACACTTAGGATTTTAATTTATCTGTTTTGTTTATTTTTCATTTTACACCAATTTTAATCCCAAATATTATCCATACCCTACATCATTCTTTATCCAAACCTTTGATTTATTGAGATTAGGGATTTGAGCAATCTTAAGTATCGTATCGTGGATTCGGCTATGTATTTATGATTTTGTCGCCCTTTTTGATATAATATTATTGGTAAAGATTACTTGGTCCTATCTTTAGCCTATTCGAGTTAAGGATTTGAGCAATTGCAAGTATCGTGGTCGTGGATTCGATCATGTATTTGTGATTTTGTCGCCTTTTCTGGAATGTGAGATCGATAGAGATTAAGAAGAATGATTAACCCTTAACCAACAAACCTTTTTTACCGCTTTAGACTTGTCATTCCTTGGCTTTAGTGGGGGAGATGCGTATACTTGCCAAGCTTATGATAGAATATTCGTCACGACTAGACAGTTAAACGATTAGATTTGCTTTTATCGAAATATTTTATTTTATTTATAATTTGTTAAGTGTTTGGTTGTGCAATTATGACAAAACGAATACATGCTTAAATATAAAAATAAATCCTAATATCTTTTAGGATACATTTTCAAAAGATTTATTCTAAGGTTTACTTGGGGACAAGTAAAGTTCAAGTGGGGGGATATTTGATGAACTCAAATAAGTACATTTTATTATCATCATTTATCCTATTTATTTGACTTGTTTTATTATATTATATATGAGAATTGATACGTTAATGTTTACTTTTGTAATTCTCAGGTAAAAACAAGTATTATGTGAAACTTGGCGATTTTGGACTAATTATGGAGCAAAACAAGCAAGATGTTAAGAGTCTACTGAAATGTACAAGATCAAGATCATTCTGCTCCAGATACGCCGCAACATACTTCTTACATATGGCGTATCACTATCAAGATTTCACAAGTTACAATCCAAGACAGCAAAGGACATGCGCCGCATAGAGAAATGGAGTTACGCCGCATCTTAAGGCGGTGTACGAATATTCCTGAATATATTAATCTTGGACCCCACGCGAAGTTAAGTCAATGCGCCGCATCTACTTATCCTATGCGCCGCATCTAACCCTCAGACAGAAACTATAAATACCCCAAAGTCAGACGAATTTTGTGTGCAAGATACCATACGTACGAGTACCAAACCAGAGATGAATTCAGACGTATTAGCAGCACAAGGCACACCCTGAACGAAGATACAAGAGCTGTAAGAAGGTCCTGCATGTATTCAATTCATTAAGTAGTTTTGTTTTATTGTATTAGTACACTTTAATTCATCAGGATTGATGGGCTGATGTCATGTGACTACGGAATATCATGCGCACCCCTTAAAATTTCTTTCCCATTAATTAAAGTTTATATGTTGATGTCTTTGGTGACTTTTATTAGTGCATTGATAACCTCTATGTCTAGCTGAGCATTGCTTGGGTCGCCATGCCCCTTCCTCGCCTATTTATTCTATCGTTTCTAGGATAGTGGGATAGACATAAGTAATCATTAAGGGTTTACTCGCCGATAAGATTAGAGCCAACGAGAAAGGGTTAATTATATACACTTCATATAAAACTAGCAATAAAACAAGTGACAAGCTACTTAATTATCAGGACAGGTCTTCTTATTGACTCAAGTATCTATCTGTGTACGTGTGTGCTAATCGCTGATTCGTGCTCATTAGTTTAGTTTACTATTTTATCATAACCAAACCGTGCCAGTCTCTCAGGCTGAACCCCCTTGCGTTAGATTAGGTTGTATAGCTAACTTAGGATATTAAAATACTGATTAGAATAACTAGATAATACGTTCCACTCTTAGTGATCGACACTCTACTTACCATTATATTCATACTGACCGGGTACACTGCTCGTTAAGTGTGTGTGTGTTATTGATAAGTCGGCTAAATATAAATTTAAAACTTGAGTAGGCATTAATACTGCTAAACCGCAACGACACATCACGCGCGCATCATAAACCTTCCACTCTCTTTCTCTCTCTAACTTTCTCTCTCTAGATCTAAGGTAGCTTGTGTGATAAATCTAAGTAACAACAAGTGGTATCAATCGCCAAGGGGTAATTTAGGTTGTTTTAGATTAGATTTAGGAAGAATTTGGATTTCTGTACTGTTCATTTGCATGTTTCTCCGAGCTAGGAGCAAACGTCGAGTAACTCTTCGAGTATCTAGTATTTCTTCGAGTTTCTAGTCTTCGAGTTAGAAGACTTCGAGTAAGTTGTATAGTAATCTTTGATTCTCTGAGTTAGGAGTTAAGATTGCTAATAAGTTTCATCCTTCGAGTTTCTAAACTTCGAGTAAGTAAACTTCGAGTTTGGAGTTCAAGTTTCTCAGTCAGTTTGAATCTTCAAGTTAGAAGAATAACTCTCCGACTTAGAACTCTTCGAGTTAGAAGATAATTCTCCGAATATCTATTCTTCGAGTTAGAAGATAATTCTCCGAGTATCTTTTCTTCGAGTTTGAGTATATTTCTCCAAGAAAGCATTATTTGAGAAAGCACATAATCCTTCGACTATCAAATCTTCAAGTTAAAAGATATTCCTTCGACTAAGAAAACTTTGAGTTTGTCAAGGATTTCTCCGAGTAACAGTTCTTCGACTTAGTAAAGGATTACTCTCTTCGAGTAATATTTCTCCGAGTAAGGGTTATTTCTTCGACTTTGGATTTTCTGAATTTTCTTCAAGTTCTTCTACTTACAAACCTAATCTTCACCAACAACCTTCGTTATCCTTTAAATATCCTACATCCACAAGTTACTTCAAGATGTCTCAACCACCAAACTATAACTACTTCTATAATCAACAACAACAGTATCGTCAACAACAACCGTATCAGCAACAGTATCCTCAACCACAGTATCAACCACAGTATCAGCAACAACACATCTTAATGCAACAACATCAATTTGTTCCACCACAACAATTCCCTCAACAATAACCATATTCACAACCACCAATGCAGTTTTACCAACTTCCTTCTAAACAACCTCACTAGTTTGACCAGATGTGCGAGGTGATCAACAGTCAACAATCCAGACACAAAGCAGGATCCTTAGATACACCACCAATGCTTACTCCGGATAATTATGTACAGTGGTCAAGTCGATTTCTTCGGTTTGTTGAGCTAAAGAAACCCCATGGAAAGTACTTAAAGAAGGTAATCATTGAAGGCCCATATCCAGTTCCTACTACAACGATTCCTGCTGATCCAAATCACATTCCTCCAAGAGAAGCAACTATAACTCCTATTCCTATTGCTCAGCTCACAACAGAACAAGTCCTTCAGCAAGAAGCAAATGAATTAGCCATGTCTTACATACTTCAAGGAATTCCTAATCCTATCTTTCAAAGTATCGATGCTCAAAAGACTGTAAAAGACATGTGGGAACATGTACATCTTCTCATGGAAGGAACAGAGTTAAATCAGGAGGATATGGAATCTAAGTTGTATCTAGAATATACTATGTTCATGATTGAGGCCGGGGAATCTTTAGAGTCTTACTACCACAGGTTTACAAACATTATCAATGACTTGGACCGTCACAACATTGTACTCCCAAAGATTGCTGTGAATACTAAGTTTCTGAGTTGTCTTGGATCCGATTGGCAAAAGTATGTCACATCCGTTCGACAAGCCAAGAATCTACACAACGCCTCATATAGGTTGTTGTATGATTATTTGAAGCATCACCAATCTGAAGTTGACAAAGACAGAACAGCTCGTGGAGGATTTTCATCGTCACCTACTCCCAACTCACTTGCTTTGATTGCTCAGTCTCACTTTGCACCAACAAATCAGGATCTTGTTCAACCACCACACCATTCAGGTTATCCCTCACAACCTTCAACAAACCAACTCGTCCCATATGAAGCATCACCACCATATTCTGATAATCAACTGGTTTCCTATGACAACACCGATTCAATGTTGTACTCCAACATTAACAGTGACGAAGACGATGCCTTTAACTCGTTGAATGAAGGATTTGCATTGATTGCTAGAGCTTTCAACAAATTTTCAAACAAATCCAACAACCGTCTTAGGTCTTCATCTAATACACGGAATCAGGCTGTTGTTCATGATGGCAGAGTTGAAATCCAAGACCGAGCTTCTGGGAGATATGGTTCAGGTAGTTATATGGGGAATTCCGAGGGACAGGGGTTTAGTTCAGTTGGGAATAGTAGGAACAACGTTGGTAAAACACAGAGGAGGGCAGAAATTGTTGAGACTGGAACTTCTGGGATTGGAAACACCATGGTCAAATGCTATAACTGTGGAGGGAAAGGTCACATAGCCAATGCTTTCCCCCAAGCCGAGAACCAGAGGCAGTGTGTATCACAAAGAAGCTCTTCTTCTGGCTCTCAAAGATGAAGCTGGAGGCACTCTGACTGAGAAGGAGCACAACTTTATGGCCAATGCATAATGGGATGATGACATGGAAGATCTGGAGGCAAATGCAGCTGTAATGTTGATGGCTAACATGCAAGAAATGCATATGGGTGAAATAGGCCCGATTTATGATACCGACGGCTTGTCTCAGGTACCTGAATCTGAATGTCTCATTCATGAAATTGTATCACCCTCTGCATCTGCATCTACTCAAGAAAATATTGGTCATAATGACTCATCGTTATTCTCTCAAGTCGATGACCATATGAACACCGTAGTTACATTTGATGAAGATTAAATTAACCCCGTTGTTTCATTTGATGATCCTCTTGATGATGACAACTATAATCACATTGAACAAAATGATCTTTTGCATGATACAGATCCAGAGCTCATGACCTTGCTTTTGACCACCCAAACACAATTAGATGCACAGAAATCCCAGATTGATAAATGTAATGAAATTAATAGAAACTTAAAAGCTAAAGTTACATTGTTAACTAAGGATCTTGAGTGCTACAAAATTCAACTTTCGAATTTTGAAAATAAAGAAAAACGAGAGAAAAGCTTTGAGGTTGCATTCCAACAATCATATGTGCAAACCAAAGATTTAGAACATCAAGTGCGTGAGTTAACCGTTTCCAAAAATGAGTTAATTTCTCAAAAAGAACAAGAAAGATTAGATTTTCAAAAACAAGTTGACATCTTACACTCTGAACTTTCTAAAACAAAAACAGAGTTGTTAACCTGTAAAAATGATCTTCTTGAACAAAAACAAGTTTCAAGGAAATGTGTTGATTCCTACCTTGAGCAAATTGTGGCGTTGGAAAGCAAACTTAAAGAATTTCAAAACGTTGTGTATGAAACTGGTGAATCAATAACAACCATTCAAAAATTAACTGTAAAACCACATCCCCAAGGATATGGCTTTGCTATTGGCAGTGACAAACCAAGTTTTTGACATAAATCACACAAGGAAAATCCAAAGTTGTACAGTGCATAACACTTGTTTGATGATTCTTTCATGCGTGTTGTTGTGTATAATAATGAAGAGCAAATGGAACAAGAGGACGAGAGTCGATCTAAAATGAGTAATGTCCATTTTAATAAACCATATGACTACTCAAGAGTACCTCATATTAGTGACACTTTTGTACCTCAAAAAGATAAATCAGAACAAACATGGTCTTTAATTGAAAAGAATGAAGCTTCTGAAATTGTCCCTGTGACCAAAGTAGCACAAGTTAATGGCCCTTTACCAAATCCGGGTGTGATTGCCCCAATGCCAAAACAATGTCATGTCCTTAGATATTTTAATACATTCATAGATGACATAAAACTTTTGGTAGATGCAATTGAACGAAATTCAGAGATAAAAGTCTCTACCTTTCTTTCCCCCTATGAGAAAGAAAAGAGAGAAGTTTTTCAAAAGCAATTTTTGCCACATGTTCAACACCTGCGACTTTGTGCTACACATTGGGAACAGGAAATTCAAACAGAGGTTACATCCATGATGAACATTTTTGAAGCAACAGAAACAAAGATCTCAAAACAAAAATGTCAAAACAAAGATTTGAAAAAAGAAGCAGATCGACTCTTGGAGAATGTTCTATGTTCTGACATAATTTCTGTTATCATGAATTCCATTTATCTGTCGTGCAATGAAATGATTATTGATGATCACTCTGTTGACCTTGAGATGTTGAGACTTGAGATTGATAATTTAAAACGAGAAAATGAGAGACTTCGACAAGTCAATGATGATGTGTAAAACAAATTTTCAAACGAAATTTTCCAACTCAACAAAAAGTTGCAATGGTGCCAGACTCAGAGTCTTGACTTTGAGTTAAGATTACAAAATCAAAAAGAATCATTGTCCTTTCAAAATAGTCATGCGTCCAACGTTCAAACTCTTGAAAAAGAAAATGTTGTTTTAAAGTGTCAAATTGTTGAACAAGAAAAGGACATTGATGAAGTTTGCAAAAACATAAATGACAATGTTCGACTAAACCAAGAATTGGATTCAAAAATTCAACAACAAAAACACATCATCATCGATTTGAAAGAGAAAATCAACATACTTGAAAAAAGCAAATTTGTCCAAAAGAATGTGATTGCACCAGGCATGTATCAAGTAGAGGCAACACCTAAGAAAGCATCTTCACAGACCACTAATGTACATGCTTCAACTTCTACAGGACTAGGCACCCCTCTTACAGTTAGCAGATCCAAGACCAAAATGAACAAAAAGAAGATTAGTGTCTGGAAACCTAAGAGCGGCTCACCTACAGATGAAGAAGTAGAAGTTCACACTAGAAATTCAAATAAGACGCATGTTATGCCTAAAATAGAATCAAACTTTACAAAGTGTAATTCTAAATGTGATGTAACGAATGCTAAACCTATGAATGTTTTGAATGATGTTTTTGTTGATGCTTATTGTGTGTTTTGTCATACTAGTGTTTTTTCTGGTAATCATAAAAAATGTATTGCAAAAACCCTTTTGTCTCGTAGACAGAAACGTACTAATGGCATTTCCTCTAGGCCCACTACCGCTGTTAAGTCAATCCTAGGAAAACCGCCAAAAGTAGTTTCTAATACTACCGTTGACAAGACCATAGTTGCACCTAGAACAATCCAAACACCTAGTGCATTTACTAGGAAGAAAGCAGAATCTAGTTGGACATGGTAGCGTTGGTTACAGCATAAACCTACTTTTAATTGGTTACCAAAGATGCATAACAACTGTGTTACTAACCCAACGGGATCCACCATTACCAACTCTCTATCTGTGTCATCTTCTTGTGATGCAGGTGATTCAAATCGTACTTTGGATTGTTAATAGCGGATGTTCCCGACACATGACAGGCAATTTAAAACTTCTAGTAAACTTTGTCGCAAAGTTCATAGGAACTGTCAGATTCGGGAATGATCACTTTGCTGCTATCATGGGCTATGGGGACTATATCAACGGGAACATCAAAATAAGCCGTGTATACTACGTTGAAGGCCTTGGACATAATCTTTTCTCCGTAGGGCAGCTTTGTGATGGTGACTTGGAAGTTGCATTTAGGGAGAAAACCTGCTTTGTTCGTGATCTTCAAGGAAACGACCTAATGTCAGGGAAATGCGGAACAAGTCTTTACACCATTTCCTTCTCAGACATGACCGCTTCTTCTCCGATTTTCTTACTCTCCAAGGCACACTCTACAAAAGCATGGCTATGGCATAAACGTTTGTCTCATTTGAATTTCAAGACTATTACGGAACTTGCTCTTCATAAGTTAGTAGACGGTCTTCCAAGATTCCGGTATGCCATAGATCATCTTTGT
This sequence comes from Artemisia tridentata subsp. tridentata, assembly GCA_021014915.2. Lineage (NCBI taxonomy): Eukaryota > Viridiplantae > Streptophyta > Magnoliopsida > Asterales > Asteraceae > Artemisia > Artemisia tridentata. The sequence goes on from CP139508.1 coordinate 270,492,679, forward strand.
CCAGCTTGTGAACAAGGGAAGAGTAATCATGCTCACTTTCCTCCTAAAACAGAGCATAGTACGGATCATGTACTCCAACTTCTCCATATGGATCTTTGTGGCCCAATGCGTGTTCAGACAATCAATGGGAAGCGATATATATTGGTAATCGTAGATGATTTTTCGAGATGGGCTTGGGTCTACTTTCTTTGCACCAACGATCAAGCCCCTTCGATGATCATTACCTTTCTCACTAAAATTCAGGTTCAGCTCCGCAACACCGTCCGAAAAGTCAGAACAGACAACGAAACGGAATTTAAGAATCACACTCTTCGTGAGTTCTATGAGAAAGTAGGGATTGAACACCAAACATCAATTGCACGCAACCCAGAACAGAACGGAGTAGTCGAAAGACGAAACCGAACGTTAGTGGAAGCCGCAAGAATGATGTTGATAAATGCTCAAATACCGGATTACCTCTGGGCTGAAGCTGTCTCTACCGCCTGCTACACCCAAAACCGATGTATGATCACCAAAAGGCACAAAAAAACCCCATATGAACTTGTTCACCGAAGAAAACTGAACATAAATTACTTTCATGTATTTGGGGCTCTCTGTTACCCAAATAATGATTGTGATGACCTTGGAAAGTTAAAAGCCAAAGCTGATATAGGGATTTTTGTTGGATACTGCGAGGATTCGAAAGGATTTCAAATATGGAACCATCAAACTCGAGAAATTCAAGAGACCATACACGCTCATTTTGATGAACTTACGGATATGGCTTCTGAGCAAAACAGCTTAGGACCCGATTCTAACCGTCTAAACTTCCCTGATCAATCAGCTGCACCTCTATCTCTCAATCGCAAGGACTTGGAAGATTTGTTTGCTCCGCTATTTGATGATACTCTCGTTAATCGTGCTTCTGAAGTATCCACCAGTTCCGCTGAACAACCCGTCAATAACCAAGCACATGATACAACAGTAACTACTACAACAGCAGTTGCTGAAGATGCACCACCAACAGAAACATCATCATCAGTAGAACAAACAGCTTCAAATACTGCGACTGCAGCTGTTGATCCCTCTCTATCTTCTGAAGTACCAACACCCGTAAATTATGACGGAAACGCTTTCTTCAATCCATTTGCTCCAGCTCCCACCATTCCAGATATTGCCGAGTCTTCAACGAGCAATTTGGATCCGTCAAATATTCACCAAAATTTTCAACACTACCCGTCAACCCACAAATGGAGTAAGGATCACCCTCTAGTGAACGTGATTAGCAATCCAGACAACCCGGTCATGACATGAAAAAGACTCCACACAGACGGTTTGCATTTATGCACTCACCATTTGTCAAGCAGAACAAAAAAACATTAAAGAAGCTCTTACTTACGACAATTGAATTGAGTCAATGCAAGAGGAACTTGATCAATTCAAGCGTCTAGAAGTTTGGGAATTGGTTGAAAGACCAGAAGGGGTATACGTTGTCGGACTGAAATGGATCTGGAAGAACAAGTTGGATGCTGATGGCATGGTTATTCGGAACAAATCTCAGTTGGTTGCTAAAGGATTCAGTCAAGAAGAAGGCATAGATTTTGAGGAATCTTTTGCACCAGTGGCAAGACTTGAGGCCGTTCGAATGTTTCTTGCATATGCAGCTCACAAGAATATCACTGTATATCAAATGGACGTGAAGACGGTATTCTTAAATGGACAACTCCGTGAAGAGGTGTACGTCACACAACCAGAAGGCTTCTGTGACAACTGGTAAAAATTTCCCTAATATTTATATTGTTGATAATTCGCTTTGTGAATAGGACACCTGACTAGACCGTTATGTGTTAAAATGGATAACAGACCTGCACATATTGTCACCCGGAGATCTCACCAAGGAACAGTGAAATTATCACATCTCATGATTTACTCATGTTGTTGTAGTGGAAAAGGGAGGTTATCCCAGTTTTTCCACAGACTGACACCACACGCAAACTGGAACAAATCTGAGATTCAGAAAATATTGGACTCAGAAATAAATGCAAGTATTACATAACGACTCTAAAAATATAAAGTCTCAAATTAGAAACGGTTCCAGGACGGATCCGAATTTGAGACAGTTTGACGGAACACGGGTATTAAAGTATCACACTTTGACTAATAACCCACCCAATTACTTAAAAATAAAAATACTACTCCACTAACACATAAATCAAAACCTGCTACCCTATCCTTTATTTTTGTCGCCTCCATCACTTCCCCATAAGCACTGAACCATCACCATCTCAAACATAGGCACCATTAATTCCCATAGACTTAGAAAACTTGTCTTCTTCATAGATCATGAGCCAACATAGGTTAAGGAACCATAGAAATAGAGATAACACACCAAAAGGGTAGGATTATTCACCCCAAATCCGAAAGACCATATGGAGTTACTCTCCAATATACTCCTTAAATCCGCGCCTCCAAAAGGGATTCGAATCACACAATCATCAAAATACACCAAAATACACCAAAAAATCTAAGAAGTTCTCAAGAAAAGGGTTGAGTTGTGATTCGATTGGAGGTTAGGGTTGGTTGATATTGGAGCAGTTGGGTCTCGGATTGAAGGTCATCCAAAGTGTTCATTCACCAAGAAATCATTGTAAGGTTAACCTTTGATTTAGATTCATTTAGTTTGGGTTATTTTAATTTTTTTTAGATCATTCATAATGAGGAAAATTCAGATCGAATGATTAAGAAAAATTGGTGATGATATTATTGTGTTTCTGCCAAATTAATACCTAGGCACACCATTGATTTTGAGGAAAGATTTTAAGTTTTGATTGTTAGTTTAAGTCGCATAAGGATTTCTAGGAATAGAGAACTTTGATAAAGTTAGTATTGATTGTTTTTGTCATTAGAATAGTATAGGAACCACCTTGGTAGGATTAGATTGTTCATGGTTGTGTTGTGTTCGAACACACCAAGAGAAATGGGTTCATGAACCTGGAAATATTGTGAATCAAATAGGTTATTACACTCCATGGTTGTGAGGTATTCGAGAACACTAGGAACCACTGGTTCATGGATTCGAACCTATGGTAAATTTGTGGCAGAAATAGCGTGGTTAAGTAGTCATTGAATGTTGTTAAGTTAGTTCGAATTGGTTAACAACCATTAGGCTTACCATGTGGTTATGTCTCGGTTCAAAGTATGAAACGAGTCACCTTAACATAGGAACCCAAACCGCAACACCATGGCATCAAAACACCCTCAATCAAATCCATATAGGATTGGAAATAACTCGAACAAGGTAACCCTTATGACAACAGGAAAATAGAAACGTTAAGACATGAGAAAAACTAAGTTTTGAGGCCTTAGGTTCCACTATGTCGACCTAAAGGTGGGTCAAGAGCTCAATGTGTAGCCACCACTTAGACCCCAAAGACTTGAAGTCGAGTAGTACTCGACCTTGGTCACAAGATAAGGCCAAGACCATGATGAGAAACCCATCACAATGGCGAGAAAGAGAACTCCAGGAAGACTTCACCAAGTTGGTTACTTGGTGCAAGTCTGTATAGACCTTAATGAATTACCAGTCCAAGAAACCCAGCAACCAAGCCCAACTAAGAGCCTACTAATAGCCCATTAGACAGCCTTGGACCCAGCTTGTATTATGGGCCTGTGTATAGCCCTTTAGCCCATCAGGATTAGCTTTAAAAATAGTCCACTAGTAATTAGTTTTTCCCCCTCTTCGAACCCCATGGGCCGCAGCCCATTAGCACCCATTAAGTGCTAAAAAAACACATTTTGAATAACAGATAGGAAAAATATTGACGAGAGCAACTAAAATGAACAATAGCCGTACAAACTAGTTTATATCGAATAGCCTTTAAAGTTATAATAGCCGGAACATAAAAGAGATATGAAAATTCATTTACTTATAAAATTTGGACAGTCAACTATAAACACTTGGCGGAGAAATTATTCAACTTAAGGTTACGTAAAAACAAGTATAGCCGAGAATCAAAAGTGTGATTTTAATTACACTAACATATGTATAAAAGTTTGAATAGCCGAAATGATAAACACGACGCAAACAATTAAACGATTAGACTAAATATACAATATATATACATTGTCAAACAATTAACTTTACTTACACTTTGGAAAATAGGAATATACATATATATAAACTAGATTAAATTGTGTAGTAAAGGTATTTATGATAAAATAAATTTCACGATAGTTGTAAACCATAACACATGTCGAGATATACATAAAAATACGTAAGCACTTATATTCGTCATATTGATAACCAAATAAATTAAAAGTGAATGTCACTAAAATATATATCATTTAACTTGAATAGATTAGTTGAAACATAAAACTTTAAACTAATGTTGTGTAAATGGATCATAATAAGAAAACTAGTTAAATTACTCAAGTTAACGGGTAGAAACCATTAGGTGATGAATTTCACAAATATTAAGTCATACTTTTAAAATCAACATAGGCGAATCTAACAAACAATATATGTGAATAAATATGCATATCACAATTAGGTTTAACTCGTTCATACCTTAGATCATTAGGTATTCCCAACCCTTCAGGTGCCATAACTTTAGGTCAGATATAGAGTACACCTCACCATCCCTTAGGAGAGACTTTAGTAACCACACTTACTGTCATAGAAGTAACAACAACATAGGTACACTAAAACATTGAGATTTAAAATCTGAAGAGACTTGAATTTAATACTTGAAACTAAGACATGGTATTTAATCTAGGTTGCGTGTTGGTGCCGTGCACTCACTAATTTCACAGCATTCACTGTTCAGACCAATAAATGTGAGTTTATAGCCCCAGTTTTACTTTTACTTGTTTTACAAATATGAGGTGAGAAACATGCAAATCTTTTTATGGACCATAATGTTATTACTTTTACTCAAACCTATTGCGCAGTTAGCCTAAGCCCTAGAACCCACTGTTATGCCCATTTTCATGAGCTGTTAATTTCCTTTGGGAAGCGCGATTGCTTTAGATAGATCTATTGGGGTGACTCCCCCGTTTGGTTTGACCGGATAGGCAAACAAGCGTATAGCAAGTCGGACTTCGAGTGTGTTGGGTTAAACACTCGCTAAGGGCCCCTTGACTATTGTTTATGTGTTAGAGATTAGCACACTGGATTGTCGAGCTTCGGTTGCATGAACTTAGTGCTAGCGCAATAGATACTTTTGTATGACATTATATGTGTTATAATGTTCATGCTGGTCCAAACTAATTATTTGATGACTTTATTTAAACCTATGAACTCACCAGCTTTTTGCTGACTTTTTAAGCATGTTTTTCTCAGGTGTGTGATTTGATTTGGTATGGCAAGATATGGCAAGGCAAAGGGTCATGGAGCTTTCTTTTTTTTTCTGTCAAATTGGCAAATTGTTATTGGAGACTTGTTTTTATGTGGGACCACAATGTTTAATGGGCCTAAATTCTATCTAAATCATGACTTATCCTTTGTAAAACTAATTTAATGATTTTAATTAAAAACGGATTATGTATTCCGTTCTTTGTTACCTTGTGTTGTGATTTTCAATTGTTGCACCCGCAACCGTAGCACCCTCAAAGTTCTGTATGCTTCCACGACCGTTGTAAATTTTGGGGGTGTTACAGCTTCGTTGACCCAGAACATCCGAATCGCGTGTACCGGCTCAAGAAAGCCCTCTATGGCCTTAAGCAAGCCCCGAGGGCATGGTACGATAAACTATCTGCATTCCTAAGTGCTAATCATTTCACAAAAGGCTCTGTTGACCCATCATTGTTTATACAAAAACATGGGGAGGACATCTTAATTGTTCAAATCTATGTAGATGATATCATTTTTGGTTCAACCCATAAGAAATACTCAAATGCTTTTGCTAAACTAATGAAACAAAACTTTGAGATGTCCATGATGGGCGAACTTAAGTTCTTCCTAGGACTGCAAGTTCATCAATCACCCCGTGGTATTTTCTTAAACCAGTCCAAATATGCTCAAGAGATTTTGAAAAAGCATGGTATGACAACTTGTGACACCTATAATACACCAATGTCTGCATCATCCCTAACCTAGATGCTGATTTACATGGGACACCTATTGACCCTACCAAATACCATAGTATGATTGGGTCACTCATGTATCTCACAGCCAGTAGACCAGATATAGTATTTGCCATTTATCTTTGCTCTCGCTATCAGTCTAGACCAACTAAAAGACACCTCTATGAGGTTAAGAGAATCCTTCAATACATAAAGGGAACCATTCACTTGGGGATCTGGTATTCGAAGGATTCTGGTTTTGAACTCATTGCCTTTTCAGACGCTGACCATGCAGGATGCTTAGACACAAGGAAAAGTACATCTGGGGGAGTGCAATTCTTAGGTGACAAGCTTGTCTCTTGGCAGTCAAAGAAGCAGGACTGTACATCATTGTCATCAACCGAATCAGAATACGTAGCTATGTCAGCATGCTGTGATCAAGTCATCTGGATGAGGTCACAACTGATGGACTATGGATACGTCTTCAACAAGATTCCGATGTATTGTGACTCCAAGAGCGCCATTGCTATCTCGTGCAACACCGTACAACACTCAAAGTCCAAGCATATTGCTCTACGTTATCACTTCATCAAAGAGCACGTGGACCAGGGTACAATTGAACTTTACTTTATGGGTACAGAATACCAACTGGCTGACTTATTCACCAAAGCCTTACCTCATGCAAGATTTGTGGAATTGGTTCACCAGATTGATATGAGATGTTTGACTCCAGACGATTTAAACAATTTTCTTAAAAAAAGTTAAGTGAGTCAAACATCAACAACTATTTTTTTAAATAATTTCTCAAAAACACAAAAAGATTTTCCAATTTTTATCATTAAAAAAAAAAAAAAAAAAAAAAAAAAAAAAAAAAAAACCTCTTTAAGTGATGCAAAAGTTCAAACAAATCAAAATATGTTCTTGAAATTTCAAAATTACTCAATTTTAATTACGAACATATTTTTAGGGGAGAATTTTTTCTAACTTTTGCACATTTTTGTATTAAATTCTTCATCATTATCAAATTCTTCATCAAAAAGTATTTCTATGATCTCTTGAACTACAAGATTGTCAAACTTTCAAAATTATGTCTTAGTTCAAGGGGGAGGAATGCAAATAATTAAAGTTTTTCATCAAATTGGATCAAGGTTTTAACCATTATAAACCTCAAGGGCTGAATTTGTCAAGTTGTAAAAAGCTGTCACATTAGGACTTTGTGTGAACTAGAAGTCTAGTTAAGGGACTGAAATTGTCAAATGGTCATACTTATTACAGTATACTCAAAATTCAATTTTAATAAAACACACAGTACTCATTAAATTCTTCAAAAACCCGCCAATGCTCTCAAACACCAAGATTTTCTAAACTTGCTTTATAACTCAATTGTAAGTGTGTTTAATTATCTTTTATGCTTGGTAAACACTCGCTTGATTTTACGAAATGTGTACGTGGCTAAACTTGATGATTAAAAATTAGGGTTCGTGGAATCAATTTAGGCATTTCCAGTTGGTTGTTTTGTAATTTAATTAAGGTGGTCTTAGAACACAACAACAAGCCTAGGAGTGTTTTAACGTTGCTTTATTGCACTTAATAACACCAATTGATGTATGTCGGATGAGTTAGGGTTTAAAGAGTCGAGTTTGTGTGCTGGTGATATGTGTCTAAATACACATATATTTTACCTTGTTTAAACCCACAAAAACGACCAAAAGCACACAAATGACCATATAAATGTTACAAATATCATTGAAATGTGTTTTTATGTGATTCAGGTACAAAAAGATTGAAAACAAGTGAAAAACATACAAAGTTCACAAAACTATAAATTTCAGTCCCTGAAGTTTCATAAATTGGCAAAACTAGTCCCTGAAGGTTTAAAATGAAGGAAAAGTCAACTTTAGTCCTTGGGAAATCAAACTTGTTCACTATGAGTCCCTGGATGAAAGTTTTCTACAAATGGCAACTTTTACCCCTCAAGTTTCAAAATTGGCAAAAATAGTCCTTGGGTATTTAAAAATGGAAACTTATCAAATTATACCCTTATACTATTCACATGTTACAATTTAGCCCCTTTTGATAACTTTTGGAAATTTACAATTTCACCCCCCTCAACTTTGGAAAATGACATAAAAGGTCCCCCGGGTGTCTTAAATTGTAATAAATACAATTAAGGTCCTTTGGTTTATCAAACTTGGCAATATTAGTCCTTGTGATAACTTTGGAAATATTACAGGTTTAACCCCTCAACTATGCAGGAATTACAAAATTAGTCCTTGGGCTTATTTACACTACAAACCAAACGGATTCTTTATTAAACCCAAAATCCAAATCCTTAAATCAAAAACCAAATAAACAAAACACAACCAAACCCCAGCCCACACAACCAACCAAACCCGACCCAACCCTTTAAACTAATATCTGGGTCAAACCCAAGTTTGACCCGTCTTCTTCCCCAACTTGCCCGCCAATACCACCACCACACCCACAGGTTTCTCTGCAATACCACCTCTGACACATCCACCATATCTCAATTGTCCCCCTCCACCTCCACAACTAAACAAGATGCATTTAATGCAGCAGAACCGCCTCAATCTACTAGTGAGACTTTTGGCGCCAAAAGTAAATTTAAAGGCTGTGATCACTTCTGCTTAACCAATGGTCAAAATTGCAAGCGGGATTTACACAGAGGTCGACAAGGAAGCAAATGGGTCAATAAATAACAAGATTGGAGCTAGGAGGAAGACGATCATGGGGTAGCCATGGTCACATAGATTACGTTTTAATGCTTTCTTTAAATTCAATGTCTTTTAAATGTTTCAATGTCTTTTATACTTGCAATGTGTAATGTATACATTATTTACAGTTTAATGTCAAATCTATCTTTAATTTTATTCATATCTTCTCTTTATTCGTACATTTAAATTCATGTCATTTAAATTAATGTCGATTATGGTTGTTTATTGGACTCAATTAGCTCATGTAGGCTCCTGACAAAGCTCACTAAGCTTTTAGATACATCAAAACAAGTTATAGTCATAAAAAATGGGAAAAATACCAAAAAGAAATCAAGAAAATAGAAAAACAAACAAAAATCAGTGTTCTTGGTGAAACTGCATGGAGCAAGGTTAATTGTGGATTGCCTTTGGTTTAGTGGCTTATTGGTAAGCTATAGGATGTGTTATGTGGCCTTGGTTCTCAGTTTCAACTTGGATTCAACTCTTGTAAGCCATTTTATCAAATTTTTGCATTTTACTTTTCTAGTTATTTAATTGCTTTGATCTTTATGTTTTCATGTTTCCTTGTTGTTTGTTAGTCATATTATAGCTTAATCTTAGTTAATTATGTTTTGGATTGGATTGTTGCTTTGAATCTCATTTGGACTGTCAATATGCATACTATTGATAATCATAGGTTTAAACTGTGTGACTACATGTTTAGGCTTAAAAAGGTTTGATTTGACAAATTACAACCTCTGGGTTGGATATGATAGGTTTATACAGTCTTATGATGTGAAAATTTCAATTTGGTTCCATTAAAAGGTTGTTTGGATTTGATGCTTAATCTGTGTTAAGGGTTGTCTGAGTTGTTGTTCTTGTTTGATGTACCTCACATATGACCTAATTGACTCAGTGAAAACTTAATCAAGCTGTGTTACTAGTGAAATAGTCAATTTGACACTTGATCTCCTTTACTGGTTTACTGTTTGATTGTTAGATCCTCAAACTTTGCATATTAGTTTAAAAGTTGTTTATGTTGCTTTATTCCATGTTCTTATTGTTTATTATAACATCTTTAATCAGTAGATTAAGTTTTAAATTCATATTAGTCAAACTTTAGTTTAATTTCATAAAGTCAAATTTTTTGTTAACTGTTTTTGCCCTGTGCACTGGGTTGTTAATTTCTTTCATTAGCTTTAATCTTGATCCTCAGTGCATGTTAATGTTAGATAATTGTTGTTTTGATAAGTTTTCCATGCTAACTGCTTATGCATGTGCTTAATTTCCAATTTAGTGCTTATTCTAGTGCTTAATTTGTATCTTCAAAACCTTATCATTTCACTGAGTGTACTGAGCAATCAGTATGCTCTGGCCAACTTCATAAGCTCATAAAAAGAATATTTGTGGACAAGAGCTTGAGTACTTTAGCTTTTTAGGAAGCTTAAGTATCCATCTCTTTGGTTTTAAGCTCATATTTCATTTTCAAGCCTATTCATTAGGGCTGCATCTAGCTTAAACCTTGTCCCATTTAATTGTGTTCACTAGGCAATTCAGTAACACTAGCTTTTTCACAAGCTCACAAAAAGCTCATTTCTTGGACTTAGGTTTTGAAATTAGTTTCTTTTAGAAGCTAACCAACCAGTCTCAAAGGTTCAAGAATTGCTTTTCACTTTCAAGCTCATTTTAATAGCTTGCATCAAGCTTTTTGTTTGTCCCACTTTGCTGAGTATACTGAATAATCAGGATACTTAAGTTTTTTCATAAGCCCTTCATAAGCTCATCTGTGGTTCCCACAGGTTGAGCTTGGACTTTTTGGAAAGCCCACCAACCCAGCTTGCTACTCCAATATTCACTTTGAGCTTTATAGCTTATTTCATAAGCTTATCTAGCCTCTTAAATCAGCAGCAGGTTGATACTCTAGCAGTACCTTTGGTACTCTAGCAGTACCTTGCTGATTTGCTTATTGCAAGCTTATCAGTGCTTATCTTTTGTACTTTTTACTCATTCCCAGTACCTTTTACTTATTTTTATATTATTTTATCTTTTGTTTCATGTATAAAGCTTTTTCAAGCTCATTTTAAGCTTATGACTTCACTGTGAGCCCAAAAGTTATACTGAATAAGTCATAAGCCCATAATCTGCTTATTTCTAAGTTTGTAAAGTTTTATCTTTGTTAAACTTGTATAATATTAGTGTACAAATAGTTCCAGAAAAAGAAAAACCAAAAAGAACCATTTTAAAGCTAAGTGATAGCTTCTATTTAGAAGCTTATTGCTTATTTGCTTATTTTCATTAAGCACATAGTGTTTTTATATTTTTCCTAGGTTCTTTTATTTATTTTAGAATTATGTAAAAAGTTTCAGATTTTTCTTAGGTTGTTTAATATTTTTAATAATTCAATAATTGTTTTAATAATTAAATAATTAATAATAAATAGAATAATTGTGTAATAAATATATTTTCAGTTTCAAAAATTGTTTTATGATATTTTAGATTTTTCTTAGTTTTAATTTTATTTTTCTAAGCTTATTTTAGATTTTCTTATTTTTAGGTAATTATTAAATAGTTTTATTTAGTTTTTTTTTAATTTATAATAATTAATTAAATAGTGTAATAATTTATTTTCTTTTTCCAATAATTTTTATTTACTTTTAGGATTCCAAAAATATAATTTTCACATTTGTGGGAGTTATATTTGACAGAATTATCTTTTTATTTTTTTACGTTTACGTTTATTTAAACTAAACGTACGTTTTTAATTCCTTTTACATTTTTAGGTTTTCTAATTTCTAGTTTTTGTTCATATAGCTTATTTAAGCTATTTTCTTTTATTTCTTAGTGTAAATTATTCATAACCCCTTTCCTGTTCAACATCACCCGATCACACATTCGTTTTATTACAGATTTCACACCTCGTTGGGACTTAACGACCCGGGGATACACTGAACTCCTTGGTAAATTGTATTGTGCCCTAGATTGTTTGACTCTTGTTGACCAACATCCTTGGTCAATATAAGTTGACCGTTTGGGGCCGATCAAAATTTTGGCGCCGCTGCCGGGGAGGTGTGCTGCGTAGAACTCATTTGCAGTATTAGTGATTGTTGAGTATACATCCATTGTATATTTACTATCCTTGTACATATTCTCTTATTTTCTTAGCAGAATTATAAAATCAAAAATCCAAAAAGATTCTTCTTACCTTTTCTGAGTTTCCTTCACTTTAAAGGATTCTTAGACTCATCTTAATGATGATCATTCATAATTCTGTGAGTGGTGACCCCACTCCAATTTCTCATCCAATCATTTCCGACTCTTCTCCTTCTCTCACGCCGGATGAGGGAAGTGACTCCTTTATGGAAGAAGTCGAGGCTTTTCCCCATGAACTAATTAATTCGGGGTCGAGTCAAGCTAGCGACTCGGTTATCAAAAACAGTAGTATAACATGGGTTTTCACCCATGTTTCTGTCTTCTTTCCCCTTTCTACCACCTAAGTGTGGGGGAATGCCCCTGCTGTTGTATATAGATCTTAAAAATAAATGAGAAAATTGTATATATAAAAAAGAAAATAATTGTTGTGTTACCACACTTGGCTAGTAATGTTATCTTTTTACGTTCGAGGATTCGGCATAATAGCCGGGACTTTGAATATTGAGGACAATATTCAATTCTAAGTGTGGGGGGGGGGGGAAATTATGGCGAATTTGATCAATTATGTACCCTTTTATGCCCTTTTTCCCCCGTTTTGACCAAAATTTTAAAATTTTTTCATTTAGTGGAAGTGCTATGCACTGAACACAACAAATGGTTACCAGTCCACCATGTCTAACCCACGTAAGGATTGGCTAATCCAAGAGCAAACGCCTCTTGGTAAAGATAAATCAAATCCGTTTATGGCTTACAATTTGCCTAAAATTGTATGGTATTCGACTCACCATATCTTTATAAGTGAAGAGTTGGCTAGCCCGCAAGGTTATGGCTTGTGGTAAATGCAGTGGAAAAACCATAATTGATAATCAGCTCACCAAAGATAATAACTGTATTTTATCTAAGAGTTGGCTAGTCCAGAAGCAGACAGCTTTTGGTAAAGACAAATCAAATCCGTTGACAGCTAATGGTTTGCTCAAAATCATTTGGTTATCATTGTACCAAAGTATCACATACTGAAACATTGGCTACTCCAGAAGTAATGGCTTTTGGTAAAGAGATGAAACCCATTAAATTTTCATAAAAGATTGCTAGGGACTAGCAATAGTTTAGTGTGGGGGATTTGATATGTGTCTAAATACACATATATTTTACCTTGTTTAAACCCACAAAAACGACCAAAAGCACACAAATGACCATATAAATGTTACAAATATCATTGAAATGTGTTTTTATGTGATTCAGGTACAAAAAGATTGAAAACAAGTGAAAAACATACAAAGTTCACAAAACTGTAAATTTCAGTCCCTGAAGTTTCATAAATTGGCAAAACTAGTCCCTGAAGGTTTAAAATGAAAGAAAAGTCAACTTTAGTCCTTGGGAAATCAAACTTGTTCACTATAAGTCCCTGGATGAAAGTTTTCTACAAATGGCAACTTTTACCCCTCAAGTTTCAAAATTGGCAAAAATAGTCCTTGGGTATTTAAAAATGGAAACTTATCAAATTATACCCTTGTACTATTCACATGTTACAATTTAGCCCTTTTGATAACTTTTGGAAATTTACAATTTCACCCCCCTCAACTTTGGAAAATGACATAAAAGGTCCCCCGGGTGTCTTAAATTGTAATAAATACAATTAAGGTCCTTTGGTTTATCAAACTTGGCAATATTAGTCCTTGTGACAACTTTGGAAATATTACAGGTTTAACCCCTCAACTATGCAGGAATTACAAAATTAGTCCTTGGGCTTATTTACACTACAAACCAAACGGATTCTTTATTAAACCCAAAATCCAAATCCTTAAATCCAAAACCCAATAAACAAAACACAACCCAACCCCAGCCCACACAACCAACCAAACCCGACCCAACCCTTTAAACTAATATCGGGGTCAAACCCAAGTTTGACCCGTCTTCTTCCCCAACTTGCCCGCCAATACCACCACCACACCCACAGGTTTCTCTGCAATACCACCCCTGACACATCCACCATATCTCAATTGTCCCCCTCCACCTCCACAACTAAACAAGATGCATTTAATGCAGCAGAACCGCCTCAATCTACTAGTGAGACTTTTGGCGCCAAAAGTAAATTTAAAGGCTGTGATCACTTCTGCTTAACCAATGGTCAAAATTGCAAGTGGGATTTACACAGAGGTCGAAAAGGAAGCAAATGGGTCAATAAATAACAAGATTGGAGCTAGGAGGAAGATTATCATGGGGTAGCCATGGTCACATAGATTACGTTTTAATGCTTTCTTTAAATTCAATGTCTTTTAAATGCTTTCAATGTCTTATTATACATTGACAATGTGTAATGAACATTATTTACAGTTTTAATGTCAATCTATCTTTAATTTTCATATCTCTCTTTATCCGTACCTTTAAATTCAAGTCTTTTAAATTCATGTCGATTATGGTTGTTTATTGGACTCAATTAGCTCATGTAGGCTCCTGACAAAGCTCACTAAGCTTTTAGATACATCAAAACAAGTTATAGTCATAAAAAATGGGAAAAATACCAAAAAGAAATCAAGAAAATAGAAAAACAAACAAAAATCAGTGTTCTTGGTGAAACTGCATGGAGCAAGGTTAATTTTGGATTGCCTTTGGTTTAGTGGCTTATTGGTAAGCTATAGGATGTGTTCTGTGGCCTTGGTTCTCAGTTTCAACTTGGATTCAACTCTTGTAAGCCATTTTATCAAATTTTTGCATTTTACTTTTCTAGTTATTTAATTGCTTTGATCTTTATGTTTTCATGTTTCCTTGTTGTTTGTTAGTCATATTATAGCTTAATCTTAGTTAATTATGTTTTGGATTGGATTGTTGCTTTGAATCTCATTTTGACTGTCAATATGCATACTATTGATAATCATAGGTTTAAACTGTGTGACTACATGTTTAGGCTTAAAAAGGTTTGATTTGACAAATTACAACCTCTGGATTGGATATGATAGGTTTATACAGTCTTATGATGTGAAAATTTCAATTTGGTTCCATTAAAAGGTTGTTTGGATTTGATGCTTAATCTGTGTTAAGGGTTGTTTGAGTTGTTGTTCTTGTTTGATGTACCTCACATATGACCTAATTGACTCAGTGAAAACTTAATCAAGCTGTGTTACTAGTGAAATAGTCAATTTGACACTTGATCTCCTTTACTGGTTTACTGTTTGATTGTTAGATCCTCAAACTTTGCATATTAGTTTAAAAGTTGTTTATGTTGCTTTATTCCATGTTCTTATTGTTTATTATAACATCTTTAATCAGTAGATTAGGTTTTAAATTCATATTAGTCAAACTTTAGTTTAATTTCATAAAGTCAAATTTTTTGTTAACTGTTTTTGCCCTGTGCACTGAGTTGTTAATTTCTTTCATTAGCTTTAATCTTGATCCTCAGTGCATGTTAATGTTAGATAAATTGTTGTTTTGATAAGTTTTCCATGCTAACTGCTTATGCATGTGCTTAATTTCCAATTTAGTGCTTATTCTAGTGCTTAATTTGTATCTTCAAAACCTTATCATTTCACTGAGTGTACTGAGCAATCAGTATGCTCTGGCCAACTTCATAAGCTCATAAAAAGCATATCTGTGGACAAGAGCTTGAGTACTTTAGCTTTTTAGGAAGCTTAAGTATCCATCTCTTTGGTTTTAAGCTCATATTTCATTTTCAAGCCTATTCATTAGGGCTGCATCTAGCTTAAACCTTGTCCCATTTAATTGTGTTCACTGAGCAATTCAGTAACACTAGCTTTTTCACAAGCTCACAAAAAGCTCATTTCTTGGACTTAGGTTTTGAAATTAGTTTCTTTTAGAAGCTAACCAACCAGTCTCAAAGGTTCAAGAATTGCTTTTCACTTTCAAGCTCATTTTAATAGCTTGCATCAAGCTTTTTGTTTGTCCCACTTTGCTGAGTATACTGAGTAATCAGGATACTTAAGTTTTTTCATAAGCCCTTCATAAGCTCATCTGTGGTTCCCACAGGTTGAGCTTGGACTTTTTGGAAAGCCCACCAACCCAGCTTGCTACTCCAATATTCACTTTGAGCTTTATAGCTTATTTCATAAGCTTATCTAGCCTCTTAAATCAGCAGCAGGTTGATACTCTAGCAGTACCTTTGGTACTCTAGCAGTACCTTGCTGATTTGCTTATTGCAAGCTTATCAGTGCTTATCTTTTGTACTTTTTACTCATTCCCAGTACCTTTTACTTATTTTTATATTATTTTATCTTTTGTTTCATGTATAAAGCTTTTTCAAGCTCATTTTAAGCTTATGACTTCACTGTGAGCCCAAAAGCTATACTGAATAAGTCATAAGCCCATAATCTGCTTATTTCTAAGTTTGTAAAGTTTTATCTTTGTTAAACTTGTATAATATTAGTGTACAAATAGTTCCAGAAAAAAAAAAACCAAAAAGAACCATTTTAAAGCTAAGTGATAGCTTCTATTTAGAAGCTTATTGCTTATTTGCTTATTTTCATTAAGCACATAGTGTTTTTATATTTTTCCTAGGTTCTTTTATTTATTTTAGAATTATGTAAAAAGTTTCAGATTTTTCTTAGGTTGTTTAATATTTTTAATAATTCAATAATTGTTTTAATAATTAAATAATTAATAATAAATAGAATAATTGTGTAATAAATATATTTTCAGTTTCAAAAATTGTTTTATGATATTTTAGATTTTTCTTAGTTTTAATTTTATTTTTCTAAGCTTATTTTAGATTTTCTTATTTTTAGGTAATTATTAAATAGTTTTATTTAGTTTTTTTTTTTTTTAATTTATAATAATTAATTAAATAGTGTAATAATTTATTTTCTTTTTCCAATAATTTTTATTTACTTTTAGGATTCCAAAAATATAATTTTCACATTTGTGGGAGTTATATTTAACAGAATTATCTTTTTATTTTTTTACGTTTACGTTTATTTAAACTAAACGTACGTTTTTAATTCCTTTTACATTTTTAGGTTTTCTAATTTCTAGTTTTTGTTCATATAGCTTATTTAAGCTATTTTCTTTTATTTCTTAGTGTAAATTATTCATAACCCCTTTCCTGTTCAACATCACCCGATCACACATTCGTTTTATTACAGATTTCACACCTCGTTGGGACGTAACGACCCGGGGATACACTGAACTCCTTGGTAAATTGTATTGTGCCCTAGATTGTTTGACTCTTGTTGACCAACATCCTTGGTCGATATAAGTTGACCGTTTGGGGCCGATCAGCTGGTAATAATGAGTAATGTGTTTGAGCATTTGAAGAGTGGAATATGTTTGTTTTTAGTCATAGATAATGCGCCTTAACTGTTATAACCTGAATGTTACACTTTATGATTAATCGAAGAATTGAATAAGGTCGAATTGATCTGTGATGTTTTATGTGTTAGTTTGTATGCATTTTTGAGTAACAGACCTGGTTAGAACTGGGTTAGGAAGACATTTGCTTATTGCTTATTTCATATAACTGCATTGAGTGAAATTTGATTAAGTCAAGAAGTTCTTTGACTTTGTCTCCGAATAAGGATGAATGATTGAAAGTCTTCGACTTTGACTCCGAGTTAGGAGGTTAATCACATCCTTCGAATTTCTCTCCGAGTAAGGAGTAAAGTTAGAAAACTTTATAAAAAATCCTCCGACTTAGTATTTGTTCTTTATCCTCCGAGTAAAGAACAAATTCTTCGACTTAGGTATTTTTTATTAAAAATTTTCTAAGTTAACTTTTACTCCGAGAAACTCATGGATTTTCAAATTCTTCGAGTTTGAAACTCTCCGAGAAAGTCGTGGTTTTTCAAATCCTTCGAGTTTGTAACTTTTCGAGTAAGTCTTGGATTTTTCAAATCCTTCGAGTTTGTAACTCTCCGAGTAAGGCACTAGTTGTAAGGATTCTACGAGTAACTAATAAACTACAAAAGTCCTCGAGTAACTAATACTCTTCGAGTAACTCTGAATTTCCAGACTTAGAATATTTTTTAAGACAGAACTCAGAAAAGTGCAGAATTCAGTTGAGTGTAGTTGCTTATACATGGATTGCTTGCTTGATATGTAAATGTTATTCATGATTAAGTCTCACTATGTGATGAATCGTATTAGTTAGGCTTAGATCGTGCAATAAGAAACTTACACTAACATAGATATGCAATTTACATTCTGTGTTGTTGTTTGTGTTTATGCCGCACAGGTTAATCATGTCTCAAGCATTCGTTACTAGAAAGGATATGATCCTAGAAGGAGATGAACGAAAGATCAGTGACTCCAACTCAAGAGTGGACTTTGAGACACTACCATGTCATCCTTCGTGTCAAATAATGGTGGAAATACTCAAGAGGCACTTCGTTAGTTCTGTTATGACCAAGTTAGCAAGTGTACCTGAAGTCTACATGAACCAGTTCTAGCACACCTTGTTCATTAGCAGTGACAACAAAACAATGACAGTTACCATTGATAGTACAGAGATCCAGTTTGGTGTTGACATTCTTCGTCATGTTCTTGATCTTCCTTCAGAAGCTTCTGGCCCTAAAGGCAGATTCTACAAAGATCCTACTTTTGAAACCATGGCCGGGACATTAAAACACATCGGCTATGATGATCCGAGTGATGAACTGACTTCTCATTCTAAGGTGGATAGGAAGCATATACCTCAACCTTGGTTATTCCTCTACACCATCATTATCCATTGTATTATCAGGAAAGAAACTAGCCTTGAACACCTTAGACTTGAACATCTGATGTTCTTTTGGGGTGTCCTTAACTTCTTCCATATGGACTATGCACAGTACATATGGAGTGACATGATCTACCAAGCTCAACAGTTCAACCAGAAGAAGGGATACAAGATACCCTTTCCACGATTCACGAAACTGCTGATATCACACTTCATGAAAAACCATCCAGGAATTGACAAACGATTAAATGAGAAAGCTCATATAGAATAGATGGATCATGTACTCACCAGGGTTAAAGTTCACATGACCAACACCACTAAACAAGGTTTGAGAATTCCACCTACGATGTTATCAGAAGAAGTGGTGGCAACTGAAGCTTACACATGGTACGATGATGCTGAAAAGGCAGGAAAATTGGGTATTACGGTTAAGGGAGCAAGTTCAACCAGAGGCAGAGGTGGAGGAAGAGGCAAAACTGTCCCAGCAGCTTCTTCTAGAACAAAGAAAGTCGCAAAAACTGGGAAGAGGAAACTGAATCTCAGAGATGAGCCCACTGACGAAGATGAAGAAGAAGAAGTAGATCTCAGGAAAGAAAGAAGGAAAGAGCTTATTACAATCAAGGAAGAATTGGCAAAGCAAGATAAAGGACTGGGCAAGGGCAGGGGAAATCCATCAAAATGAAAGACCAATATTTTGAACCCATTGAACCACCCATGGCTAGAAAAGAAGTGATTGCACAACTCGAGAAAGCGGTAGAGGAAAACAAAGCTAAATGGATTGGTGATCAGGAGAAACTTGAAAGAATAAAGAGAAGTGAATGATCAGCTTCACATGTTGAAGAAGAAAAACCTATATCTCAATCTGAAGAGGATTCAAAGTCAACAAATTCAAAGTCTATCACACTTAGTGAATCTGAGGATCAATCGGAAGAGTCAGATCAAATTGTACACACACCCTCACCATTAGGATCTGAATCTGTTAGCATTGATTTAAAGTGATGGTCATTCCGTGCTAACAACTTTGTATATTGTCGAGTTTAGATAGTATAAGAGGGCTTATGATTGGACTAAGGTTAGTATGTAATAGATAAATCAATGTATTGTCTAAATAGTCCAATCCATGTAAAGTCCAACCAAGCCCAACCGAGCCCAAAGAAAGCCTTTAGGGCGTCGGCCTATTTGCTATATAAACACACTCTCACCTCATTAGTTAGTGTGCCTCAAGAGTTGTATAGGTGAGAGTGTGTGGTTGTTTTATGTAGTATTTTCTCTCTTTCTAAGCTAATATATACGGTTCATAGTTTCATACATACGCCTCATCTATCTTGCATTTCTTGTCTTGAGTACCATTCGATATATACTTAATAGTGTGTGATAAAGTTAGTGCTAGTGTTTTACAGAATCAGATGAAAATGACAACAAAGATGAAGAAGAAAAGGATGATGAAGAAGAAGATAAAGAGGATGAAGATGATGAGGATGATGATGATAAAGACAAAGAAGATGATGAGGAAGATGATGATCAAGATGACGACCAAGGTGACAACACTATACCTTCTCCACAACCATCATCTGTTGGTCATTCTTCCAAGATCATTGCTCCAACACCAGACACCAGTGAGCTCAAAGACTTAAAAGAGCAGCTTACTGCACTTCAAAATAAGGTAACCACACTTCAACACCTAGACGAAAGTGAGCTCAACTCCTTGAAAGAGCAATTTACCACTTTACAATCTCAAGTGACTGCGCAACAAACAGACATCAATAAGTTGAAATCTTATGATCATGAGCGAGCAACAGAGCAATATCTTAACACTCACCTGCCACAAGAAGTTAGCAGACACCTTAATGAGACACTTCTTGATTTCCTTAAGGAATTTGTCAAACGAAAGCTGGATAGGATTATGGTTAACCAAATGCAAACCACACCAATCACGATTCAAACTCAACCATCCAAGCCTTCTACTGCTAAACTCAAGGAAAAGTTGCTCGAGGTTATCATCGATGATCCCGAAGAGGAAGAGCTTTGTCAGGCCTTTCTTAATTCAATCACGAAAGCAGAAAAGAAAAGTGAGGCATGCAAGAAGGACAAGCCAAGCAAATGTCGTCATGATGATCACGACAAAGACGATCAAGCTAAAAGAAGAAAGAAAAGTTCTAAATCAACTGGCCCTTTTACTACAGCACCTTCTTCCGGCATTCAACAAACAAGCCAAGACAAGTCCGTTGTAAAACCCCAAAATTTATGTAATATGAAATGACGAAAATACCCTCTGAATTTGAACTTTTAAGAACTTATGAAATTATATAAGTAACCTCGCGTGAACTTAACCTAAGAATCTAACACGCCAATAATTGATTATATGAACGTGATACGAATATTAAAGACTTATGTTATTCACAAAATAAAAATCCTACAATTAAATATGCTAGTTGATCCATATGATAAGTCCAACATAAAATATTCGGCCCAAAAGAATTAGAAGCAAGAAGAGATAATTAAGAGTTACTAAGCCCATCATGAAGATCCAAAATAAACCCATACACACCTTATTTGGCCCATCTAAATATACTCGGCATTCTTTTTTTTGTAGAACCGAACATTAAAAAAAAAAAAAAAAAAAAAAAAAAAACCCTAAACCCTCCCAACCTCAAAAACTTCGGCTGCCATTGTTCTTGTTCATACAATTCGATCCAAAGAAAACAAAAGAAGGTTTGATCTTGTGTTCTTATCATCAAGGTAATCATATACACACATTATTTTTTTTATCCATTCGAATTTTTTTGATAAACCCTAATATTTATTGCTCTATTGTTGTGATTATGATTTGAATCGATATGAATATGTTTAGGACTCATATAATTCGACCTAATGCTGTTGGGTGTCGAAAATAATTGATTTGTGGCAAGAAATAATTATTGGGATATGAAAACCCTAAAGAATTACATGAATTTATGAAGCAGTTTTCTGATCTGGAAATTTACCCGGCTTTGATCGACTGTAACTATATGATAACGAGGTTTTTTTGGGAAAAGTTTGGGTCTATAATGAAGTACAATGAAATAGCTTTCTGTAGAAATTAACTTTGTATTTTTTTGAGGTCGGGAAGGCACTTTTTCTGAATTTATGAGATCGGGTGTCAAAACTGTAATTCGGGTTACGAAAATTCACCTGTAGCTTTTGATTTTTAGTTTGAAATATATAGAGATTTATGACTTAAAATTATAGCAGGTTAATATTTGGGATATAGGTGATTTTCTGGAATTTTTCCAGATTTTTATAAATTTTATTGATGGGTCTTTCAGTTGCTTACTTTTCGTATGTTAAAATTTTTTTAAAATCTGGACAACTTGAAATAAAGGATTTTTAAACTATAGTTAGACTTGATAATAAATTCTGGAAAAATTTGGGTATATTCTTAAGGCATCTGGGCACTTGTGTGAATTTTTAGGAATTTTTATTCTGAGTTCTTATAAGGATTAAAAATCGTTCCAAACAGGTCTAAATGGAGTGTAAAATCTGTGAGAAGTGTAAAAGTTATTAAAAGGGTGTTATGTGTTTATTTTATAAACTAAAAGGTGTAATTGGTTATTTTACTAAAACTAAAGGACTTAACTTGTCAAAACCTGTGACTTGAATATATTTACACTTTAGACCCTAATCTTATCTTAATGACACTTTAAACCCTAAATTTGTGATAACTACATATTGAACCCTAAAAATTATGAAAACTATATTATGAACCTTAAACTTATGTAAATGACATTATGAACATTTAACTATGAATATGGTCATCTCTAATACATTAAGTTAATGAATGGGAATGTTAATAACAAATAATTCTAAGTATGAAAACTTGCTATTTGTGAAAAGTTACCTAAAATGGAAAGATAAAACCAAAATGAGTAATCTGGATTAAGAACCTATCGTAATTCCGTCTTCTACTCCTTTAGGTGTGAAGAAGGAGAGATCTTGACTCTTTTCCGTGTTTGCTATTATTGTTGCTTGCTTGGTTAATAAGGTACGGATATTCTGCCCTTTTCAGTAAGGGGCCTTCGTTCTCTTGATTTATTAGATTCGTTTAAGATTTCCTGAACCATTGCTATGTATCCCTTGTATTGTGAACCTTGATCTGTGTACTTACTCTTGGACCCTTGTTTGAACCCTTGCCTTGATCTTTGATTTATACCTTGTTCTGAACCTTGCCATGAACCTTGATATGAACCCTGCCATAAAACCTTGACTTGAACCTTGATATTTTTGATATTATAACTGGACGAGAAAATCTTTTTAATTAATTATGGAAATGTTTCAAGAAACTATTTTGAAGACTATCTTTATAGAAACCTTTTGAAAAGACCTTCTTTATGGGAAAACGTTTAAAATCATTTTGTGGAGACCAGTACTTAAGGATTATTTTGACATCTATAAAATGGCCCTTTAATAGTAAACTTTTAAAGTGAACTTTATTATGAACCTTTGAACCTCCTGATATTGACCTTCCTGATATTGACCTTTCTGATATTGAACCCTCTGATATGAACCTTCTGACTTGATACTTGATACCTGATACTTGACACCTGACACTTGATACTTGACACCTGATACTGGACACCTGACACTTGATACTTGATACTTAACCTTGACCCACAGTTTGATATTACGAGCCACCCACCAGGCATGAGGTGTTCATGTCCTTGTCATTGATGCACCGATGACTTGACTCTAGGGTAGGAGAGAGATGTCCTATCCCGTCCCTGACTTGATTTGATTTGGTGTGTTGAGGAGGTATTTGGCCACCTGGGGCGTATGGATGCATCCTAGACTTGTTCTGTTTTCTGTATATGATATATGACTTGTTATTTCTGGTGACTGATGGTGTGTGCGATGCACGTCTTTCACATCCTGGGAGCCCGCGACTCCACCCCTGAGAGGTAGCCCCTCACCCTGTATTTAGTACCGAGGTCTCCCCTCCGTACACCCTGATTACTGGACATGATATGATTTCTGTTTTCTGGGCTCGTAGTGGATTTCTGTTTTCCTGAACCCTTGTAACCTTATGACCTGACATTTGACCTGACTTGATTTGACTTGGGCGTGTGGTGGGTTATGGTTCTTTTATACTTAGTCATTATAACCATTCCTGGAAATATCTGTATAACTTTTCCATTTTCTTTTCTACTCCTGACACATTCTGAAATGTTTCACTTACTTCATTATCCTGTTATTACTGCTTTGTACCGTTATATCTGTTCACTGAGCTCTCGTAGCTCAGCCGCATTTCTTTTCCTGCGGCAGGTTTTAGTTGGAAGCCGGGTATGAGTGAAGGGACTTTTGTACTTAGAAGACTTTGATAGTATTCTGAAGTAGAGGCTATTAGAAGGATTTGCATTTACAGACTTAGTATTTAGTTTTTGTTTCATTTGTAACCTTGTAACTCCAGTATTTCATTTGTAACCTTTGAAATTTCTTGTATTACTATAGATGTATGCTTTGTTTGATCTGATATGAAACCATTATCGTGATATCTTAACCCTTGCCGGGTTGGGGTGTTACATCCGTACCTCTAGAAACCGGAGCATTTGATGAGGCTGAACCTCATGATGATTTAAGCTTTGATCAAGATACTGCTGCTGCACCACCTAGAGCTGCAACTGTGCCAGCACCACCAGCTGACGCTCCACTCAAACCTGCTCTAGAATGGGTCAACCCTGACGCCGCAAAGTTCGAATGGTTTGAAGCAATGGTGGATGCGTATCCAGATGTTTCAGAAGATGATGTACCAGTCGAAGGATCTGTTGTGGACTTTACTAAACGATTGAAGAAAGTGATGAAAGTTCAGAGATTACAATTGTCTGATATCATCAAAGTCCGCAAAGCAGGATTCTCAGAGTTCAAGACTGCCACAACATCACAACTAGAACTCGAATATAATTTGGAGCAAGTGGTACGGGCTTTGGCTGAGAATGTAAATTGGGATCATGCTAGTTCTTCTCATCCGAACGACAACTTTCAACTTCGGGATTACTCGCAGCCCCTACCTCTTTTCGGACATTCTCACAATCCGAAGATACCCAAGGCGTATTTCTTCAACAACGACTTGAAGTATCTAATCTATGGTAACACAAATCCAGAGAAACGATACGCTACATCCCTCACCAAGTTCCAGGCAGCATCGTACATGTTAGAAGGTTTTGAAGAACACATCAACGAGTTATTCATCATATCAGTTGAAGAATATAATGATGAAGCTGTTCTTGGAATCTATCACTGGCCGGACATGAGGAAATGGTTCTATAAATGGAAGCTTACTTTCCCGTCGAAGACTAACGTTTTTCACAAAAGTAGGATTCTATCAATCACAAGTGCAGAAACAGAATCAAAATATGGGTACAATTTTCTTAAAAAGATCACCGTGAGAAGACAAGATGACCAGGAATACTCATTCAATGAAGCTGATTATCAATATTTGAACATCAACGACATTAAAGACATGTATCTCCTTAAGATTCAAGGCAAACTCGAGCATCTACCTGGTCGTCTCCAATACGACATCATCAACTCTGTTCTGCTCTACATCCGCAGTATTGTGATCCGAACAAGAGTTGAAGACGTGCATCTTGGGGTAGAATGCTACCAGAAGAAATTGAATCTGGTCAAACCTAATATCAAACCTCCGGGGATAGCAGAAAAGAGGCCTTATACTTTTGGTGATAGACCATTTGGGGTAGTATTCTGTCAGAAGAAGCACACCAAAGTTCATGGGCTATGAAGAAATTCACAAGTTTAGCGATGAAACGTTGGTACAAGTGAAGTCTGAGCTTATGCATATTCTGGAGAACCATAGACAAGGGAGGCAGCAGGGGTGGCTAAGGCACATGTCGTGGACAAGAAATGATGTCAAACAAGCACTCAAGTTCATCGACCGAATTGACCAAAGGATTCAGTTTCGGGTACAAATGAGAAGGCTAGAAAGCTACGTGGGTGGACGAGCAAGAATTCCTAACATTCTCACCTTTCGTCGTCCTTAGCAGTAATCACTGGTATCATTGTAATATTTCATCATCATTCATCATTTGTTATATTTGACTATGGCTTATGCACACATCACAGTGCACAACCCGTTCTTGTAAAGAAAGGACCCTGTGGTACGCTTTAGTGCCACAATCCTCATATAAGGAGCGAAAGCTTCTTACTTTTGAGTAGAATTAACCAGAATTTTTCAAAGTTTTTCAAAATTCTGCTCAAAAGAACAAGTATTCCCTTGTTAAGGGGGAGTACTTGAAAACAAAATCTTTGTTCTATACTACAAAAAGTTCTTGAAATTCTTCCTGTAAACCTCAAAAAGCATATTTTAATCAAAAAGTTTAACAAAAACAACATGAATATGCTATTTTTGAGGGGGAGAATAAAGATGTAATTAAAATATGGTAATAAAAAGTTGAAATCTCGGATGAGCTCGACTCATAATTAAACCCTCAAATTGACGATATCAAAAGTCAGTAATCGAAAAGACATGTCCGAGACGGGTAATAATTTCAAGCCGGTTTATCCGGTGATGTAAACGTGTCTGGCAAAGGACGTGTCTGAGTAGAATGTACCGATTTCGAGAGATTTTCCTTGAATATGATATGGACGGGTAATAATTTCAAGCTAGTTTTACTAGTGATGTAAACGTGTCTCGCAACGATCATGTTCATTGAAAATCAATCAATTCAAAAAGTGCTAACTCTACCCAACATGTGCAAAATTACCGTAAATACTTATGAGCACATGTTAAGGGTGAGTATTTCTGAAAATCACAAAACTCTCAAAGTGTTAACAAAATATGTTTTTACAATCATAAGCACTTTGAGAGATTTTCAAAAAGATTGGTTTATGGCAACAATAGGATAGTCATGGAGATATAAGGTGACTAAGGTTAGGAAAAACCGTCCTATGATCCGCCAGAGCCGGAGGGATCTACCCAAGGACAATAGTTTAGAACTAGAAAGTCCTAGGTATGATGAAAAAAGGAGAAAAGAAATGAAAGGAGAAAGAAGGGGTTGAAGAATGAAAAAGAAAAGTAAAGAAAAGGGTGAAAAGAAATAGCCCTCCATTTGTTCAACCTTAGGGCAGACACCGGGTTCAATACATATGCTACTGGTTGTTACTACAGTAACACCGGTATTGAAGATTAAGCCGTCATGGACCCAGTGACGCACTGCACTAAACCTTCTAGCCACTCAGGTGTCTCTCAAAAGACATTTGTTTCATTTCACACGGAGAACCCTTCATTATCTATCGACCTCTCACTCCGAGATGTGTTGATATTGAAAAGGAGGTAATCTGCTCTATGCCTCCGACGACTAAAACCAATAAGCACTTAATTGAGTCTAGAGCCATGAGATACATCAAAGATCTATTAGGAACACTTAGCATTTCTACACTGGTTGTTCAATAAAAGGAACACCAGTTGTAAATTATAAGAGTGTCCTACGCAGGTCTTAGTAATCTGCCAAGAACATTCATGAGAGAATTCACATATTGTGATTCTCAGCGATTGAATGGAAATCCTGCCAGGGTCAACATCAAACAGCCCTGACAGCAGGTCACTTCGGTAATCCCTTGTGGATTACGCTTAGTGTTAGCTCCAAAACGGTCTACAGTTGTGGAGTGATACTTCGGTATACTTCAGCGGCTCACTGAATCGTTGATGCACTTCGGTGTATCTGTGTAAGCCCTTTCGGGGGTATCCGGTTCAGAACGGCCTGGGCTAGGATTAGAGAAAGTTTTCACACTATGCTGTTGACGATCTCGAAGTCCGAACCTGTAAGTGCCGGATGATTTATTGCTAACTGTTTACATGCAGGAAATCATGGAGACCGGGAGTTCCACCACCACCATTCCATCATGCTCATATCCTGAAGAAAAGTTCTCACAAAGACTAAGAGATAACAAAAGTTCAAAGAAGCTAAAGAAAAGTCAAAGACCGAGCAGAACAAAATTTCACAAGTTAAAGATTGAAGTTTTTGAAGTGAGAACCACTTGAAGAACAAAAGTCAAATGACATATGAGCATGGTGGAAAAGACGTAAAGACACTGTTATGAAAGAACGTTGGTGGAAGGCAGACAAAGACACTACCATATCACATAATTCAAGAACAAAAGAACAAAGATGCAAAATGACGTCGAAGCCAAAGAAGCAAAGATAACGTCAAGAAATCTTGATGACCAATACTTAGGGGGAGATTGTTGGGAACACATTATTAATTATTAAGTATTGATCATAGATTGTAATAGGTGTCTTAGGCCTTTATGTTAGTTTTATGGCTCAGCCTATGTAGAAGGCCCATGGGCTGTGTCCACTTAGTTAGTTTATGTTATATTGTTAATTAGGGCAAAAGCCCATACTTGTAAGAAACCTATAAATACCCCCTCCCTTGTAGGGAGAGGGTTGGTTGGTTAATGCAATTATTATTTCATTATTATTAAGTAAACCTTCCACTCTCTTTCTCTCTTAAACTTTCTCTCTCTAGATCTAAGGTAGCTTGTGTGATAAATCTAAGTAACAACAGGAGGTTTGTTCTTCTTAGTATTAGGTTGATAAGCCATAAATTCCTTACTCTTATCAGCCTTTCCTTTACCCTTCTTGTTCGCTTGCGGTTTTGGCTTGTTAATCCTATCACTTTGAATAGCTAGTACCTGAGGTGTAGGTGCCTTCTTTGGTAAACCCTTTTCATAGTCAATGAGCATTGCAAGTAACTCATTAACTGTCTTCCCCATGCAATGCGTATTAAAGTTACGCACAAAACCAGCAAATTCCTTATTCAGGGACCTGTTGATTAGGTTAATGCACACATTTTCTGGGTAGACATAGTTGATCTGATGTAGTTGGTCCATGTAACTCTTCATTTCCAACACATGATCACTAACAGGTTTACCTTCACCATGCTTGCAGCTGTGTAAAGCATCGATCAAATCATACAATTCGACAGCAGCTGGTTTCTCATATGTTTGTATGAGTTCCTTGATCATATCCCTTGGAAAATGATTCTCAAATTGCTTCTGCAATTTTGGAGTCATACTTCCAAGTATAAGGCACGCAACTTCATTGTGCCTTTTATACTCAAGTTTCCATGCAACTATGACATCCGCAGATTCAGTAGCTGCAGGTTCAGCAGGACAAGGCTTATCCAAGTATTCCAGTCTATCAGTCACTCTCAAGACAATTCTAAGTGACCTATACCAGTCATTGAAATTTGGCCCTATCAACTTTTCTCGTGCAAAATAGGATTTGAACGCAGAACTTAGGATAGTGTTTTCGGGTTGAGCCATTTCTACAGAAAAAGTTCAAATATTAGTATTTTCGATAATACAATTTTTCAAGAAAATAAAATACCCTAGGAAATATTCATATAACCATATAATTTTCTTGAAAACTAGGACCCAAATTGACATAGTTCCATTACATCAGTTGATCTGCTAGTAATGAAAGTATTCAACAAGGTAATTGTCGAACAATAATTGGAAAACAATTTCCAATTCCTAGATCATTATGGGATATACATTTGCCAAAAAAAAAAAAAAAAAAAAAAAAAAAAAAAAAAAAAAAAAAACAATTTGCAAATTAAGCATGTTTCATCCCATTTTATACCCTGAGTTTCTAGGTCTCACTAACAACTCAATTAAGTTGTCTAATTTAGAAACTGCAAATTTTCCATGTACGGTCTCATGTAATCATAGAAATTCACCTTGTCATTAAAATCTAGCTAAGGTCTCACTTAGGCTAAATTGTAACTTCAAATGTTTCTTATAATTAGATGGCATAAACTTAAATTTTAAGGGTACTAATTTGATGTGTTAAATCAAAATATGTACGAAGAAACATGCACACAACTTCGTATCATAGGTTTTACTAAAACTTTTTATTAACCAATTTCACTAAGATTAAATGAACAAAGTTTTAAATGAGGTATTGGGTTCACCAATCAAAGAATTACCTACAATTATCGTCCACTATATCGTACTATTGCATGAGTTAAAAAACCCAAGTTATTCGGATAGTTACCATAAAGTGGCGCGTGGAATTGAGGTCAATTCACCCTAAGATGACTTTGTACATAAAAATAGTCGTACTAGGTAGCTCCAATTTGACGCACAAAGGAGCGGAGAAACTAAGCGGAGAAACTAAGGTTAGCATAAAGCGAATTAAAAACCCGTTTCTTTTGGGTCACAATTTTATGATACCCTCCTTATACCCCTCACACAGTTTGTCAAAATTGGGCGAGCCTTTCTTATTATTTGGTACAAAACTCATCACTCAACTAAACGTTTATGACTTAACTCTTAAAAACATGTTATAAATTATAAACTTGCTAGTCTCGCCTGGGAGCGAATTACCGTACTAAGCGAACCACTATCGGCACATGAGACTTTGCAAGATTACAATTTTTAACAATCAAGTTTCACAATTATTTAGTCCGGTTTATTTTTCTATTCGAAAATTACCCTTTTGCTTACAACATGTCAAACAAAATAAACAAAACAAGTAATAATAAAAAATAAACATCTAAATAATGGGCACATAACTTAACAATTAATATATGTAAACAATTAGCCACATACAAACTAATTCGATAAAACCTATTAATAATCAATTATAGGTTTAATTATGCATATATTTAACTAAGGCTTTCACTTGAAAAGTAAGTGAGCCACATGCATCGACGAATCGATTGCGTAAGCCATAGCAAATATACACCATATTGCACATAATTGATTCATTAATTTAATTGAGGTATTCCCCAATTCAAGATTTATCAATTAAATACATGTGAAAAAACTTAACAATTAATTCATAATAATTCTATAACAAAACATGCACGTTTCATCATGGATTCCACATAACAATTATTGAACAAGTCGCAAGATCACATACTAACACATAAACATAGCTAGCAAATCTAGGGTTTCTAATCAAAATTAATTAACGAAAAAACAAAACCCTAATTTTTTTTTATTAATTAATGGGGCAATCGGCCCCACCCTAAAATTAGGGTTTTGAATTTTACCAAACCCTAGAAAATCGACTACCATGCAAACAACAATACAAGATTCGTTTTTTTATGTGTTTCGTTAATTAATTACACATTATAACGGCTCGTGATGCCACTGTTGGAATTTAAATAACATGACTACTCATATAATTAAAACACATAAACATCAAAAGCATGCGGAAGCGTAGGATCAAATAACATGTAAATAATTAACCGAATAATAAAACGTATGCGTACCTTTTTGCAATCTTCAATTAACCAATCAAGAACCCTAATTAGGGTTTATGTGGATTAACGAATTGACCCTTACCGTTTTTCAATTCAATCCAAGATACTAACAATAGTGTGTTAGTACCATATTCTTGTACACACATACTAATACCGAATTAATGTAATGCTAGTTAATGAACACAAAACAATTTTGGTTTTAACAAAATTAATACCAATCGACCCTAAGAGGGTTTTAGTTCGATCGACCACCAACCAAGAAAAGGAGAGAAACAAGTTTAGGGTATTTTGTGTGCACAAGAGATCCAAAACAATGACCCTAAGCCTTGTATTTATAGCATGGAAAATTTGGAAGACAAGTCGGTGTAGGATTAGGATACCCTAATCCTAAACCGATCGGCCACACACCCTTAGGGGTTTCTAGAAGCCTCTTGACCTTTAATTCCATCTATAGTCATTTCCTTTTATTAGTTGATGGTCGTTAGTCAATTATCTTTAATTACTTAACGGTCATTAGTCATTTTGTGTATTTAATAATTAAATATAACTTTTTATATATAATTATTAACCATTAATTCTTTATACGTAAAGTGTGTAATCTCGTAGTCTCGAGTTCGAATCTAGACATACACTAATTAATAGAGTTAAGATCAATATAGATCTCATATTTGTCATAGATCTAAATAACCAATATTAGCCATCTATTTTTCATCTAAATTAATAAAACCCATTTTCGCCTTTTTTTAAAAAACAACATATCTTGCAAACGGTAAATCTTCAAGCTACAAAAAATACACCATCGCGACGAGAATTAAATTATCTATCTATAGATATGCATTTTTCTATATTTTCGATGATTTTTTTTTCAAAATTTTCTCCCAGAAAAATCACATGTGATTTGTACAAATCACGTGTGATTTCTTGGCGGAATTTTTTTTAAAAAAAAAGTTCGTCGAAAATATATAGAATTGCATATCTATAGAAAGATAATTTAATTCTCGTCGCGATGGTATAATTTTTTTCACGTAACGATTAACGATTTGCAAGATATATTTAATTTAAAAAAAAATGATGAAATTTTATATATTTTTTTTTTTGATAAAAAAGTGGAAATGATTGGTTTCAATGGATCTATCACAAATATTTTTACCCTAATTAATATTGAGTCGAGTTATTTTAGAAACCAAAAATTCCTCACATACCAAGGGATTCATCCCCACCATCCATCTAAAAAGAAATCAATGGTTGAGATTAAAAGTATTTAATATTTCACCCATTTTTTATAATTTAAATATCTCTTAAACCGTTAATCGTTAAGCGAAAATAATTACACCATCGCGACAAGCATTTAATTATCTTTCTATAGACGGGCATTTTGATATACTTTCGACAAAAAAAAAAAATTCGTTTTTTTCACGTTTTTTTTCGTAGCCGAAAAAATCATATATGATATATCATATATGATATTACATATCATATATGATATATATGATATATCATATATGATATTACATATAATATCATATATGATATTATATGTAATATCATATATGATATATCATATATATCATATATGATATGTAATATCATATATGATTTTTTCGGCCACGAAAAAAAACGTAAAAAAATGAAAAAAAAAAAATTGTCGAAAATATATCAAATTGCCTATCTATAGAAAGATAATTAAATGCTCGTCGTAACGGCATATTTTTTTTCGCTTAACGATTAACGGTTTGAAAGATATTAATATTTGAAAAAAAAGGATGAAAGTGGGTTTTTTAAATTGTTGGGATTAATCTCATCCATTAGATCAAATAAAGATGGAGGGTGGAGATTAGTCCCTGTAAAAAACTTTTGGTCCTCAAATGATCTTAAATATTTTTACCCTCATTAATATTTGTCAACAAAACTAACAGCTAAAACGTTTAATCTGATTGAGGAGGAGTTTGTTGCGGATGGACTTTTATCTGATACCAGTTTAAGCGAAGAGGTGAAGTCAAGCCATGAAGGTCTTTTTATGGCTCCAGAAACAATATTTGATCCCAGTTTAAGTGAAGAGCTTGTCGAGAATATTGTTTCAGCAAGCAGTTTTGACTTTATGTCATATACACTTGTAGTTTTAGTTAGAAAGTCCAACATAAACTACTTTTAGCCAGGGAATTTAGATCGAAAAGGAAAACGTAAGCTACTGTGTGTATAATCAAATATAGTTAAAGGAAATATAATAACAGGAATACTAAGCAGCAAACAGCTATTTAGATAACACACAGTTTGATTCTTGGATTGGAATTGGGTCGTTTTTGGGCTAAAGGTAAGTTTTTTATAATATTTTTAGTTAGTGAATTTTGGTGTTATTTAATAATCTGAGTTGTGGAATGATTTGATGTGCAGATGTGTCCCCAAGTGCATAATGCACCTTCATTTGGTGGCTCCACTCGTACTATTTGTTCTTCTGGGAGTTTTGATGGAGGAGAAAGAAGTTCTGATCCATCTATAAAGTATGCAAAGGATGTACATAATAATACTTTGATATTCGTTTTGTTTTTTATAAAAGGACTTGAAGAATTTAATGGTATTTTTTGTTGTTTCTTAGGCAAGATGATGTATCTTCTATTCCTTTGTCAGCTCGCCTTCCAGCATATCACGCAAGGTAGCTAATAATATTTGTAATTCTGGTTGATAATAGTATGAACCATGTATTTGTGCATTTCATATAAACTTAAATATGCTGAAACGATTTCAGTGAGCTAGGACCATGGACTGCTTTTATTACATACGAGGCCTGTCTGCAGTTGTGTTTAACGAACTGGTCCACAGCCTGTCCTGAAGCTCGTGCCTTCTTAAAAGATGAATGCTCCCTTCTTCGAACTGCATTCAGGTAAATATATTGCTTTTACTTTTGCGATGACTCGTGTCAGTTATTTTTGTTAAACTTTTGTTTTTCTCGTAGCTTGGATCAGTTTTTATTACAACCAGAAGAGAAGTTGCTAAACAAAAAAACTTCAGAAGTAGTCGTTCATGAAGTTGTCAAGAAACCACCAAAAACTTGTGGAATGCTAAAAGTTCAAGGTATGATTTATAGTCATATGTCAGAAATTAAATCACATTTCACAGTATGGATATCTGATTTATATTCTTTTTCTTCTTGTTTGTGTTTTAGTACGGAAAGTTAAAATGGTGTTGGATCAACCTACCGGTTGCACTTTTCAATCAGTAAAAAACCCTCTAGTGGAGAAGTTGCAAAAGTTTAATCGTCGTTTGTCATTCATGAAATCAAAAGTTAATGCAGAATGGGAAGCGTTAAGTAGAGTTCGAGTAGCACCAGCTATTTCTCCTAATCGATCAATTTCAGATAAGAGTTGGGAGTATTTACATTTCGGCACACGTTATCTGAAAGATATGTCAGGGATCGTAAAAGTAGGAATAACAAGTTTGCATAATGCTTCAACACCTAGTGAAGCAGTACAAGGTAAACATATATCTTTACGTTTTTCGTTTCATTTTTAAAATTTCTGTTATTGACTCATTTTTTGTATGACTATGCAGAAACGTATGTATGTTAGTTGAGATTAAGAAGTTCGTCTGATGCTGATATGGCACAGATGCAAGCGGGATCTAGTGAAACATATGTATTGTGTGTGCATCCTGCCTGTTCTTTCCTTCTTAATTTAGCAAAATATAAATGATTAATATATTATAGTTTATTTAAATGCAGTTTGCAAAATGGCATGAGAGATGATTTGATTATTGAAGTTACTGATTCGGAAGGAAAATATTGTGGTCATGGCGTTGCTCAGCTGGTAGATATAGCGGATGCAGGTATGGCTAAATACTATAATGAATTTAGTATTCATATGTTTAAGAAGTCTGATTAAGAAAAAATTATTACAGAGCGATAAGGTTCATTGGTGGCCAATATACCATGAACCGGAACATGAGCTTGTCGGAAGAATACAACTGAATATACACTATTCAAGCAGTGCAGATGGGAATAAAAATGTTAAGGTTAAATAAATATAACAATTTCCAATTTTTTGTCAAACATTACAACTTTGGAAACTACTAATACTGTATTTCAATCTGTTTATTTTATAGTGTGGTGGTATTGTTGCTGAAACTACAGCTTATGACTTGGTGTTAGAGGCAGCAATGAAAGACCAAAACTTCAATGAAAAAAATTTGTTGCTTCATGGCCAGTGGAGTTGGTTGGTCACTCAATTTGCTTCTTACTATGGGGTATCTGATGCATATACGAAGCTCAGGTGCGTTTCAAGTCAAAATGTTTATCCATTTCATTATGATTAAGCATGGGTGATTTGATAATATAAATGTTTGTTGTTCAGATACCTTTCATATGTAATGGATGTGGCCACACCAACAACATATTGTCTAAGTGTGGTATACAACTTATTTTCACCCGTGATCATGAAAGGCAATGACACGTTGAGTTCCCTAGAGGTGAGAATAATATTGATGTTTCTACTTATTAAAATGAGATTATTCCATTTGCATAAAGACATGGTGAGATAATGGTTGTTTAATTCTTCCAGAATCGCATGTTGGGGAAGCTTTCCACTCAAATCTAAGAAACAATTGCATTAGTTTTTGAAAATTATAAGTCAATTGATGAAAGTTCACCATCAGGATCCATATCTCCCTGGCTCCCTGCTATAAGCCCAGCATTTAAATTATACTCTCTTTTGCACGACATCGAGTCTCCGGAAGCACAAATGCAATTAACTAAATATTTTCAGGTACTAAACAATATAATTTCTAATATTTATCTCCTTCAACCTCTTGTTTGCATCTTCTAACTATCGTAATTCTTTCAGACTGCTGTTAGAAAGATTTTTGGAAGACACTTGACAGAAACCAACAAGTTTGTTTCCCGCTGCGGCGAAAAGTCAACAGTTGACCAGAGTACTTATACAACTGGTTATCAGAAAATGAAGTCGCTGTGTATAAATATCAGAAACGAAATTGTTAGTGATATAGAAATACACAATGCGCATGTGCTTCCTGCGTAAGTGATCTTTATAGTCTAAATTCAGTGACTCAAGTTATTATTACTGATTATTAATCAACTTCCAATTTGTTGTTTCTTTTGTAGATTTGTAGACCTTCCAAATCTTTCTACAGCTCTATATAGTTCAAAGCTTTGCATTCGAATGCAAGCTTTTCTTGCTGCATGCCCACCAATTAGCCTCTCGTCCCCTGTCACCGACCTGATTATCGCAACCTGTGATTTTCAGAAGGATCTGGCTTACTGGAATATTAGGTAAATGCTCTTTCTTTCATATCTTAAAATAATATTTAATGTTCTAAACGTGTTTATCCTGAGTACTACAAAATGATGCAGTCCCGTCAAAGGTGGCGTTGATGCCAAAGCATTGTTCGACATGTACATAACAAAAAGGATTCACGACAAGCAACTTGAATTGCTTGAATCCTGCCAGCTTTATAAGGTACATGTTTCTATACTACGATATTAAATAAGTGTCATACGTGTTGGGGTTGATCTAAACATTGTTATAAATAATTAGTTAGTCCATTATGATCATAAGAATTATACTCGTATGATTTCAATAATAGTTTAGCTACTTGAAATAAATGATGTAGGAGTTTTATGGGTTAAAAATAAACTTTGGGCAACTTTTGACCCGTTTGACCCATACAGATACTTGAATTTACCCAATCATAAGCAAATGGGTTAAAACTGACCTATAGTTTTAGATAAAATGGCTTAGTTATATATACTTACTTCAGTCAAGTTTTCTAATTGGTGATCTTCATATTTCGCTTACCACTATTTGCACCTTGCCAAACGACTACTATGTCCTCCAGTTGAGGTTACGTGGTGGACAACAACATTCTGCACCTGTTTTTGTTGATGATATGTACAAACAATTAAAGGAGACGTTGTGTGAATTTCAAGTTATCATTTCTCGTTGGCCTGAATATAGTTTGGCATTGGAAAAGGTATTTATCAATTATCATAAACAGTTTCAGATTTGTGTAATTTTAAATCTGGTTCTTATTGTTTTTTCATTGCTGCTTATAGGTTATAGCAGACACCGAAAGGGTAATAATGACAACTCTTGAGAAACAATATAGTGAATTCTTATCAACGCTAAAGGAGAACACAATGCTGGTTAAAGCAGTACAATATATTCAAAAAACTGCCAAAGGAAACTTATTACCTTACAGTTTTACGGAGGAGTTAGATGTTTTCCCATATAGTCAAAAAATTATTATTGTATGTAGGCTTATTTTCCTAGTGACTAATATAATTTATTTTTGTATTTTGTAGAGGTGGCAAAACGGGCGGG
This sequence comes from Artemisia tridentata subsp. tridentata, assembly GCA_021014915.2. Classification (NCBI taxonomy): domain Eukaryota; kingdom Viridiplantae; phylum Streptophyta; class Magnoliopsida; order Asterales; family Asteraceae; genus Artemisia; species Artemisia tridentata. Next base: position 270,529,844 of record CP139508.1, read on the forward strand.
CCGGGCAGGGCTGGCGGGCAAACGGGCATCAATTGGGCTAAATGGCCCAAAGGTGCTGCAGTGTTGTTTTAAGAAAACACCAAATGACTGATGACAAAAAATCCCAAACGAAAGTATTTGATAAATTAAGATATTGCAAAAATAATAGCCTTAAAATTAGAAATCTTACTGGCGTCGCAAATGATTTGTGCAAAATCTCAAATATTTTTTTAGTCATATATCGATTAAGTTTTTTAGCGGTTACTGTTGATTAACCGGTCAATGTTTATAAGCGTGATGATTGAGAATCTCCAATCTGAGTAAAAATTCTAACTATAATTAAAATTATTTTTAGTTAAATAAGTTTCAAATAAATAAATAAAATACTTCATGACTATAAACTATTTTACATTTCAAATTAAAAAGTTGACATTTTTATTAGTGGAGAGAAACTGCAACGTGTAATCATCCCTTCCGCCCATTTCGCCCACTTTCCAATCGTATCCGCCCGTATAGCCCATATAAGCCCCCCATCAAATAAACAGAGTGCCCATATCCGCCCGTAAGTTTAAAAAAAGTGTCAAAATTAGCCCAATTCAAAGGGATTGGGCGCATATTGCCAGCTCTGGTATTTTGTATATTTTTTGTTCTTCAGTTAGGAACTCTTTTCAACCTTATGACGAAGATGCTTGATGTGCTTCAACCCGAATTAAAAAGCCAGTTCAAGTCACACAATTTGTGTGTTTCAGAGAGTGAAAATGCAGTTCCAGGAGAACTTCTCAGTGAAGTGACTCTTATGCTCAGAACTAAATTCAGAAATAATCTGCAAGGAGCTGTAGAGAAACTCGCAGGAAATGTGAGCTCATTTATAAAATTTTCCTTTATAGAACTACTACTTACTTTTTCTTTAAAAATTTGAAAATAGGCGGTTGGTGAAGTTTTAAGAGTTTTATATTCTGTATATAGACAAAGTTGCAAAACGCAACAAACCTAAAGAAGGTAATCAAAAAAGAAAAGGAGGGTGCTAGTGAATCCGATATACGAAATCGGATGCAGCCTTTGAAGGATCTCCTGACAAAGATAATTGGTGATCTCCATGGTTCTCTTGAAATTTAAGTCTTCATAATATTTTGTCGAGCTTTATGGGATCTAATGGGACAGGTGCATACATAAACTTCATGTTGTATTTCTTTCTTCTTTCAGTTTTTCTATTATATACTTTTTGTATTATGAAACAGGATGTGTTTAAGGTGTTGGCGGATAGGAAAAAGAACTTGTCTTATAAATCGTCTCGACTTGCAGTCTCTGTACGTTACAGCTCTTCCATATTACACTTGAAATCTTTATATTTATCAATAAATATCAGTAGAGGTGTTCTTTTGGATCCAGTTACTTACGAACGGGTCAATTTGTGTTATACTAAATCTCAAACGGGTCAAATAGGTCCAATATAACATACTAGTTTACAGGCCAAATAGCCAAACAGGTTGAAAATTGACCGATGTGAGTTTTGAAGGCATATAGTACATCCTAAGCTGCTTTAATCAAAGATATAGATTATTATTGTAATATAATTTTTTTAGTCATATTTAATGCAATTGATCGTTAATTAAATTTAGACATAACAGTGTTTTCGTGTCAACCCACTGGTACTAAAATAACCTGCTTAGACTTGTTACTGAATTATCCACTTCTAGATGTTAGAAAAGAGCGGCTAACTTTCTGAACCTTCATTCTTGTCTAAAGTTTAATAAGCATTTGCTTGGCAGGTTTTAAATGAAACGTTTATATCAGAAATGCGAGCATTGGCTGGACGTAAACTAGAGGATGTAGACGTGGAGGCACCCTGGTCAATTGTAGAGGTATGCTCTACAAATGAGATTGGAAATAACTGGTCTCTACTGTGGTTTTACATCCATTCGTCAAAAAGAACAACAGAGGAAACCTCATTTTTTGGGATATGATTGCGGTATAGAGTCATGTTTTAGGCTGTAGGAATTAAGAGCTAAGTGTATATATAGATACTGAAGCATCTCTAGTTCAGAGGTGAGCCTCAAGTGGTTAGCGATGGGGTTGCAGGCATGTGCTTATATTTGTGTGTGATAGTTTCTTGTATATTTTCACATAATAGATACCACATGCTCTGAGGTCAAAATCTCTGAAGGTGAATCACACTGGTCTTATGCATCCTAAGGATGCCAACAGGACCCTCCCTCAAGGACCTGTCACCAATCTAGCACGAATAAAATTTCCACATGCAGTAAAACCTTTATAAATTAATACTAGATAAATTAATAACCTCGATAAAATTAATAATTTGCCGATTCCTAACTTCTGACCGGTACAAATTTGAACCTCAATCGATAAAATAATAAAATAATAATTTTTTTGAAACCCCAGTGTATATATATTGATCTCAACGAAACTATAAATTAATAATTACTGAAAAAATCAACAATTTTCTTCAATGTCTTGAACCTCGTAACATTCATCGGTATACATTCATTAATTTATTTAATGCTTTGAATTCATAAAATGTTAGTTGGAACTTGTTTTTTCTAATTTATTTTTCTATCTCTAACTAATATACATTGTAACTAGTATATTGAACTTTAAAATTTAAATGTCATGCGTAAAACCTCTGTAAATTATTAAATTATCATTTTATCGATATAATAATATCTCGCTAAATTATGAAATGTCCCGGTCTCAACATTATTAATTTATAGAGGTTTTACTGTATATGTATGTTATACATATAGGAGGAGAGTTATTTAACATAACAAACTTATCTTACATACCGAGTGACTAATCTCTACCATCCATTTAAAATGAAATCAATGGTTGAGATTAAAAGCATTTTAATATTTCACATATTTTTTATTAATTTAAATATTTCTTAAACAGTTAATCGTTAAGCGAAAATAATTATACCACCGCGACGAGCATTTAATTATCTTTATATAGACGGGCACTTTGATATACTTTCGACAAAAAAAAAAAAAATCGTTTTTTCACCTTTTTTCGTCTCTTTTTTTGTTTTTGTTTTTTTTTTCATTATTGAAATTTGCATGAAAAATCACATGTGATATTAGTGTTAAATCACATATGATATGTAATATCACATGTGATATTTGTGTTAAATCACATATGATATATAATATCACATGTGATATTAGTGCTAAATCAAATATGATTTTTTTCATGCAAATTTCAGTAACGAAAAAAAATAAAAATGAAAAAAAAAGTAAAAAAAAATGTGAAAAACACGAAAAAAATATTTTTGTCGAAAGTATATCGAAGTGCCTATCTATAGAAAGATAATTAAATGCTCGTCGTAACTGCATATTTTTTTTCGCTTAACGATTAACAGTTTGAAAGATATTAATATTTGAAAAAAGGATGAAAGTAGGTTTTTTAAATTGTTTGGATTAATCTCATCCATTAGATCAAATAAAGATGGAGGGTGGAGATTAATCCCTTGATATGTAAAAAAAGTTTGGTCCTCAAATGATCTTAAATCATACATATAGTACTACAAAATCCAAGTTGTTAGTTTGTAAAGTTAACAAGCAAAGCGGCGGCCGGCCGCGTTGCGGCCTCGCGGGATTTTTTTTTGCGCTGTATTTGTCTCTATAGCTTTGATGTATGTATATATTGAAACATATGAATTAGTATAACTAACAACAGAATGGTATGCAATTCATACAAAAGCTAGTCTATATATAAAAGACATTGTATATGTTTGCTGGCTATACGTACATAAGTAGACCAACAATAGCCAACATTCAAATGGAGAATCCATCTGAAAAAAGTATATCACAAAACCTACTTTCGTAATAGTCAATATTCGAATGGAGAAAAAAATGTGTGCTGGTCCAGCCCATAAACAAGCAAGTTTACACGCCTTCGCAAGTTTATACGCCTTTGTAGCAGCAACCAGCCGCAACGCTGGGCGGGTTTTTTTCCGGTTGTGATCATTGCACGGGGATTTTCATAAAAATCAATCGATTTACAAAAAGGCCAAGTAAGGTAAATATATTGCAGGAATATGTAATCCAAAGTCAGTTCCAAACTAAGTTGCACAACAAATGTAATTAAAAAAAAACCATGAAATGGTAATGTCATGTTGTTTTATCGGCTAGTGTAGTTTTTTCCAAGTAACGTAACTTCATAGGGTAGTAACGTATCTATAAGGCACGCATTCATATACATTCATATACTAATGATTTGACCATGAAAGAATTTTACTACAGATTGTTACTCCTGTAATATTATTACTAACATTGTTGAGATTTGTGGTCAATGGCATAGTGTGGATCTTGCTCAGGAAGGCTCTACCTCTTTGTTATTTTCATTCCTTCTTGTCAACATCATTCTTAATAGATCTTAGAATTGGTTGTGCGACCAAGAACACCTGTCAACATAACACAATTTGGAAGATTAGGATTGACACCAACAAAAGCCATGGGTTATCTTTTTTCAACCATTTTTTGGGTGGCTGCCAATTTCCATCCACTACAAAAATAAGGGCGGGAGCTCGGAATTGCGTACCAAATTGTTTGTCTTCGCCTATCCTTTTAGAAATTAAGTTTTTGTAATAAGCAACTTTAAATTGGATATTGAAAACATAGTCTGGTCCTCTGGCCTCGTACAGCCGGTCCGCATATTCAATAAAAACCACTATTTTTTTCACCTTAAAATTTTTTTTTTTTGGGAAACATGCAGAGTGGCAAAAGTACAATAAAGCTTATTGTGGAAGTGACAAAAGGGAAAGACGTACGATGGCTTACATTGTGTCCAATCCATCTTGATGAGCAATTAGACTCCTCCTATGAAAGGATGTACACTTAGTCATCTAGCCTTCTTTATAAAATCCAGGTTCTTGAGCTGCATTACATGTACCACAAACAATATATTCTTTTCCGGCACAGTCTGCAACCAAACAAAGATTGCATCAACAATGCTACAATGATACCAGCTCAATTAAAAAAAATAATTTGTGCCACATCTAAACTCAATTGAATTTCCAACGGATACCAGGATACCTTTGTCATCTAGACTTGCACCAGAAAGTGTCGCAGACACTTGATATGTTTTCTGAATCACGACATTACACGGTGCATGAACTTCTCCAGCAACAGAATGTCTGCTTACAGTGCTTTTGATCCCATCTCTAAACTTGCAGTATCCGATGATTTCCATCAAATCATCTACTAACGATACCTTGAGTACATACCAATCCATTACCTGCAAGTCTTTTATGGATGAGCAATATATTGTGAATAAAGAATTGAGACACAAATCATGCCAAATACCCTAAACAGGGCATACCTATTTATGACAGACAATCGGAAAAGGTACCATTAACATAGATAACATTGATATAGAATGAATGACCAAACAACCAAAAATGGTTATACCTAAAAGTCGTTAAAAAACTGTCTCCTCGTGTAGTCGTGTGTCGTGTTGACGCCTCCCTTACATCATACAGTCAAAAAACAATATATTGTGAACCGCCCATATTCTTCCTGTCAAAACCATATATGAGATTACATTAGCATCCCTACTGTCATTACTCTAAATCCTGATACAAATACCATACCCACCACCACCTCTGTCAACCCCAACCCTCCTAACCTCTCAAACCATGACAATGACGACCCCGGTACCACTACGTTGGATAAGGAACTGGAAGACACAATTGCCGTTGGTGAATGTATCGGCATAGACTTAAGAGGCCATGAGAGGTTAGTAAAAGAACAAATCGTTTATGACCGTGAACAAAACCTTGCCCAATGAATTATTTATCCTTAAATGCCCGTGGAATCAAAGGCAAAGGTAAATTTCCTTGGATCAAACAACTTAAATCAGACCACCGTATCAGTTTCTTGTGCATACAGGAAACCCATATGATAGATTTTCAATCTCTCAATCCCCAAACCCTTTGGGGAAATCCGAACTTTCAATTTGAATTTATCCCCTCAACGGGCCTTGAAGGGCGGTCTGGTGGGCTCCTAAGCATCTGGGACCCATCCACTTTTGTGATGACTAACACCATCAAAGCAACCCACTTTATCATCGCATCTGGCATTGTCTTCAACTCTTTTATCCACTCATATGCCCAAGTCTTCAACTCTTTTATCCATCAAAGTGGCCTCATGGAATATTCTATGCACGGGGGCTGTTTCACATATATTGCCGATAATGGAATAAAGAGAAACAGAATAGACAGAATCTTAGTCTCATCCTCCTTCATAAACACTTGGCCAACAACAGCTTTTATCGTTCTTCCCCGATCACTATCGGATCACAGACCTTTAGTTCTTACCACATCAACCATTGATTTTGGCCCCTCGCCATTCCGTTTTTTCAACTCATTGTTATCCAAACTTGGGATTGATGAAATAATCACCACCAGTTTAACCTCCGATTTTTTCCTTGGTCGACCTGACCAGATTCTTGCAATGAAATTAAAAAACCTGAAAACAACTTTGAGAAGCTGGATCCACTCTCAATCATCTGCTGAGAAAAACCAGAAAACGACTCTTACAAATCAACTGGAATCTCTAGATGGCATCATTGATCATAGAGACTATACTGATGACGAGCTTGCACTTTGGGTTGAAACAAAAGAACAGCTCCAAGCCTTAGAACACTCAAAGGCTTTGGATCTTCACCAGAAATCAAGGGCCCGCTGGATCAAGGGCGGTGATGAAAATACGGCCTTCTTTCACGGCTACATTAACAGCAGAATTGCAAAGAACAGAATCCATGGGATAGAAATAGATGGAAACTGGTTCGTTGACCCTCCAACCATCCGTGAAACTGCACTTAGTTTTTTCAAAGAAAAGTTTACAGAACCTCTCAAGCAAAGACCCCAAATTAATTGCCATGGTCTCAAGAAACTGTCCCCAACAGATGCCGCCTTGCTTACAGCCCCTTTCACTCTAACTGAGATTACCAAAGCGGTTTGGGATTGTGGAAGTGAGAAAGCACCAGGCCCCGACGGCTTTAACTTTGGATTCATCAAGAAATATTGGGATTGCCTCAAATGGGATTTCTTCAACATTCTCTTAGACTTTCACTCCACTGGTTCTATTAGCCGAGGTTGTAGCTCCTCTCACATTACCTTAATCTCCAAGAATTCCTCACTGAAATCATTAGCCGACTTCCGCCCAATTACCCTCATCGGTTGCATTAAAAAAGGTATCTCAAAAACCTTGGCAAATCGACTCAAACAAGTCATCTCAAAGATCATCTCCCCTACACAATCCGCCTTTCTAACCCACCGCAATATCCTTGATGGCCCATTAATGCTTCATGAGATCGTTTCCTGGTTAAAAAAGTGAAAGCGCGAAGCCTTTTGCTTCAAGATTGATTTTGAGAAAGCCTTTGATACGGTGAATTGGGATTTTCTCCTCTCCATTATGAAACAAATGGAATTCCCAGATAAATGGATCTCTTGGATTCGGGGCATCCTAATCTCAACCCGTTATTCTGTCCTAATCAACGGATGCCCAACTAGTGAATTCAACTAGTAGAATCACCCTTATCCTCTCAATCCTTGACAGTCTCCCAGCTTACTACTTCTCCCTGTATAGGGCCCCGACATGTGTTCTTTCAAAATTAGAATCCATTCGTCGTTCATTCTTTTTTGGGGGGGGGGGGTTCTTCTTCGCGCAAGAAGATCCCTTGGGTGGCTTGGGATGTTATCACTGCTCCGGTTGCCTCAGGAGGGTTGGGGTTGGGTTGTTTACATGAAAAAAATCTTTCTCTTCTCGCTAAGTGGTGGTGGCGCCTCCGTAAAGACCCGAATTGTCTTTGGGGGAAGGTCATCTCTTCCTTGCACTTTTCTAGAAGAAATTGTCCTCTTGTGCCCCTTAAAAACAATTTAGTGGGAGCTTGGAAAACAATTGCCAAGATAAACTCCCACTTTATCCCATTTGACGTTTCCTTGGAGAATTTGATTACAGGTTGTGTAGGTAATGGTAATAAAACCTGGTTTTGGCTTGACACTTGGATTGGTACCACTCCCCTATATGTGACTCTCCCCGATCTGTTTTGCTTAGAAAAGTACAAGGGATGTCACATTAGCGAAAAATTCATTGGCAATGAAACTGGTGCTCATTGGGTATGGCATTGGTCTAGACCTCCATCCACTCCTCCCGAATTGTAACAGTTACAATCGCTATTGGCGCTCACATAAAATTGCAATCTTACAAATGATGATGATACATGGCGATGGTCACTTGACCCGAGTGGTCAGTTTACTACTAGGTCTTTGAGGTATAGATTGCAACAGGCATCCTATGGATCACAAAACTGGAGCTTCCCCTGGAACCGAATTGCACTTTTGAAAGTGAATATCATGTGCTGGAGATTAGAGTTGAACCGTTTACCAACCGCTGATTGCCTAACCAGGAGAAACATACAGATTACTTCAACCATATGCCCCTTGTGTGACAACCATGACGAATCAGCAGTTCACCTGTTTCAGCGCTGCTCGTTTGCAAAGTCCCTATGGACAACTCTTCTCATTTGGTGCAGATTGCCTGTGAAAGATCCCTCCAACATTAGAGAACTATTCGATTGGCACAAAGACCCTCACATCTGTCCGAAAAAAAGCAAGCTTGTCAACTTAATCGTGCTCACATTTTGCTGGACCCTGTGGAAGATCAGGAACGACAACATCTTATCAAATAAACAACCATCCCTTCGGTATGCAATTAAGGAACTCAAAAACCTTAGCTTCCAATGGTTATCTGGTAGATCCACAAAGCATGTCATAGATTGGCCTAAGTGGTGCAGTTTCACCTTCTAGTTTCGTTTAGATTTTTTGGTTGATTACCCCTTTCTCCGTTTGCATCACTATCTTTCCATGTTGTTGATTACTTTCTACTTATTTCCTTTGTATGTTCTAGCTTCTTGCTAGCTTTCTTATTTAATAAAAGTCTTCTGAATGTTCAAAAAAAAATAAGGTTTTAATCATGCGAAGCAATGAAAGATTGATAAGCCAAAAAAAGAAAAAGGTAAATCATAATGTACATATATAGCTGCAACACGGTTCCTATAAAACAAAAAAAATAAATCACTGAATTACCTCGGGCCGTTGAACGGTTGCGTCTATGATTTTCATGTAGACCACTATAGACTGCCACTTCCCGTTCGTTTGTACCTAAAACAACACCAACCATTATTATGTTATAAAATAAGATGTGGCCGCTACATTGTTCGAAAGAATAGAAACTGTCGGGTATTTATGGTGCAAGAATTTTACTGTTACCTGATCTATAGGGTGGCTGACTTCAGACAAATGACTGGATGTCCACATGTGAGGTATGATTTACATTCTGAAATGGGTAACTCGTACCTATGAAAATAATATAGTGTCAAAGGTTAAAACGACATAAAGAACTGTCCATAAGATGTGCAGAAATAATTTATAACACAACCTTAGGGCACATAACGGTTGCACCTGTGATTCTTGTGTGACTTACTACAACTCCTCGCTGCTCCTTCATTCATACCTAAAACAACAATAACCATTAACATATTAGTAAAAGACTATAAGTTTAACCGCAGCTCATATATTGTTTGATCGGAAAAAAGATGTTTAATATTCACAAAGCTACAACCTAATTGTATCAAATATATGATGTGCGTAATTTCATAAATCATCTACCATGTAGAAGGTGTTGTTAAATGTTCCAGGATATAATCACGTCCTGCACAAAATCATAGCTAGTAAGCAATTTGTATAATTATTACTATAAACTTGAATGTGACCCAAATCAGATTATCACAATTTTGTAACTCCAATCAAGCCCAAAAATCAGATTATCACAATTTTGTACCTCACCAATTAGTCAGACTGTCGCTCAATATATTCGAGACCAGTAACATTATTATCTTGGCAGCCTACTAATAACACATTACCTTGGCCTTTAGGATAAGACGCCTTGCTGGATTCATCTTTAATGTCAATGAAATAACACGATAGTAAATGAAACTCTAGAGTAATTTATACCTTCATTTCTACTTTACAGTCAATAAGTTAGTTAAACGCGTATATAAAACGGCATACCCAAAAGTGGTAGTCACACAACATGTACACATACTGACGCACATTGCAGAAGGCATGGCAGCATCTTCACCTTTACACAATACAACATAACACGAATGTTTCCTGAAATTTAAAAAAGGTAAAAACTATAGTTAACATTTATGTTAAAATGCATTTACTGTGAACAAAATACATACCTACCCGGCGGATAAAACCAATACACCCAATTTCCCATATGCAATAGCCTTCAATCCTTGGTGTCCTGATATTTGGGTTACACATCAACACGATAAGCTTATGAACTTTCTAATCCTAAATTAAACCATACCCAAATGAACATAAGGCTAATTTTCAAGATATCTAACCGTAAGGTTGAGAATCATTTTTTAAAAAAAGATAAATCAGAAAACCATACCCGAATATTAGTTGTCCAACTATCCAGTACCTGAAAACCTGAAAACATACTTCAGATATCAAAATAAGCCCATAAGGCTGATAAATACAGTATTTTTTTTAACTTAGCAAAAGTGAAAGAAATACTACATCAAATATGTACACAGATATTGGACAAATACACATGAAAGTTTATTAATACATCAAATATGTAAAGTTAAAGGAGGACATACTTACTATATCAAATATGTAAAGTTAAAGGTGGACATACATGTTATCAAAATACATTCTCGGAGCTAGCTTTTCATTTCAAAAGACCGACTTTGTTCTTTCTGCGCAACTGCTAATGCGAAACCTGCAAAATAATGAGACCGAGTTAGTTGTAAATCAACTATCTTTCTTTTCTATTTTTTGGGATTATGCCAAGTCAGCCATCTGGATCCAAAAAAGAAGTCACAAAGTTAGTGCTTGATTCCTAAACTAACCACCAACAATCAAACCCCGTAAAGGCAGCAAACCAAATTTTTGGTTCACTGCATTCCCAAATAAACCGTTGTCCAACTATCCAATACCTGAAAACAAAGAAAAAGTCTACATACGTGTATATATACTGATTTTAGGCTCGACCATTGATAAAGAAAACTACATTATACGCATATATATCAGTAACTGACCTAAAAAAAGCCTCTTATTCGGTAGCAACGGCCGTCACGAACAGCTGTTAACATTTTTCAGCCCTTAATTAATACCTGTGACAATAGCAGATCGGAAAGGATTGGTATAACTGAAACCATCATCTATATATCCAGTATTATATCTAGTATGTAGTAGTCCAACCTCATAAAAATTAATGAGACCGCTTACCCCGAGTAGTTGAATGATTCTAACCATTCTATAGCCGCTAGCATGCTAGGAAACAGATTCCTTCTCTGGCATTTGATTAGTATCTGTAACATCACGTTACAAAGAATTAGTATAACGCAAACTATTATTTACAAAGTTAAGAACTTTATAATTTGCTAGCATCATGGATCATTTTAGATCAACTTCAATGTTCGAATTGTAAACCGATTATACAATTCAATCTCCTACTGGTTTATCACTTCTCACAATCATTCATGCAAAAAAATCCTAAAAATTTACATAATGTTAACAGCTTTAATCTCAAATAAGGAAATACCATTAGACCTAAGAAACCCGATCCCGATTTGCAACCTCTTTCCCCAAATTCATTACTTGAATCATAACCTGCATAATCATTAAAAAAAATATATAAAAATGAATAAATAAATCCCAATAATCAATTACGTTATCCCGCAGGGCCGACTCAAATTCGAAACCTTCTCCACAGTTTGTCTTCTACACAACAAAAATCTGCTGACAAACCTTATAACCAAAAGAAAAATAAAAAAATCCGGCAATAAGATATCACCACCAAAATCAGAAACCTTTACCATGACTGATTCTTACCTATTAGTTCTTATCACAGCGCAACTTGGAATCGAATTTTTAGCACCAATCAATCTGATGTTTAACTACATACCTGAGTTAACAAAACTCGTTTGGAACCAAAACCCTTGTTTTCCTCATCGGTTTACCAAAGTGATGGTGGTGTGTGATTTGGAAGACGCTGGAATATTATGGAAGGCGGTGGAGGTTTATCCCATATAAAAAAAATCAGACATTAGCTAGAAACAGGCCGGTGGATTTGGGCTAACACAGGCCCATCGCTTGTTTACGCCAGCTTCGTCAGCTACTGTTCCTGGCAATAGTAAAACGACGCAAAACGACGTCGTGGCCGTCGCTTTTTAAGATATATATATATATAATTTAAAACTTTAATTAACGAACAAATAACGTAACGGGCTCGTGACTTGTTAAGACAAGGTTACATGGACCGCCAATTGGACTTAGCCGCATTGGGCCGAAATTGTTTTGGGCCCAAGAGGGTAGCCGGTTTTAGCTTCGACAAAAGGGAGAGGAGAAACCTTTTATTTATGAAATAAAATGGTTTTAAATTTAGGAAACTAATAAAATGACTAGCCTATATAATGATGACTAATCTCCTCATTTTAGACTATATACTCTTGGTTCCAAAACAAAAGAAAACCCTCCCCCTCCTACCCTATTTCTGCTGTGAATTTCAAGAGGAGAATCCTTTTGATTCTTTTGGTTTAATTTACGTGTTTGTGTTAGAATGCGTTCTAGTCACATACGTATATTTGTAGTATTGTTTGGCAAACGTGAAACTCGCAAAAGTGTTAGATTGCTCACTTGTAGAGATCGGTTTATTTACTTGGTCAAATTTTTTGGAACCTTCGTCGTTTGATTGATTATATAGGTAGAGCTCGGGGAATCAATCAAACACGAAAGCTTGGAATTGAATGTAAGAATTCTTGAAACTTTCGGTTTGTTAAATATTTCGTGTATATGTATAAGTGTATAATTAAATTGTTGGTTTAATTTGACGTATACATGATCCGTATTTGTTCTTGTATTTTAACTATACATAATGTTAAATACATGTTTATATGAATAAAATTATGTAAGTATAATTTTATTTTATGTCCGTAAACTATAACACAATTTATACAAGATTTATTACATTTAGCAATATGTTGATCCTAAAATTGTTTACGAGTTTTATATGATTAAAATGTTCCTCTTTGTTGTTGTTGGAAATAAAATTTTAATCCGACGTGTATACTTGCTATGACATGTTTAAGTACGTAAAACCCATTACTTTCTACCTAAACCACAAAGACTTGCCCCAAGAAATTCTCAAATCACAACTAGACATTCACCCGATCTAGGCTTAACCACCAAGGTACAAGACTTTATAAACCTTTGCTTATCCGTACCCGGATAAGACTTTACAAATGATTATGAGTTTGAAAGCGTTTGAACCTAACCTATCCTAGAGACTCGATTCTAATAGAAAGGGTATAGAGAAGAGGACATTTGACACAACACACAAGAGTGGATTAAGTTCTTGTATGTCTCTCTTGCAAAAGAAGTGTTCTTTCAATAGATGAGATAAGAAGATGTTATAGCACAAGAAGATAAGTTGACTTAGAGGGATTAAAGAGAAGAAAGTAGAGAGAAAGAATAAATGGCAAGAGGTGAGAATGAAACAAGGCAAGAGGTGTCTATTTATAGACAAGCCAAGGCAAGACTAGCCCTTGGCGCGCCACCTTGGCACGCCAGCACGCCAGGGCCTGTTCCATCTTGGCTTGTTTATCTTTAGCCACCTCTTGTTAAACCACTCAAGTGCACTTCACATTTGACCTTTCCAAGTTCATTATAACATACAAAGTGTGTAACTAGATAGTTGGGGAGTTGGTCCATTTTGAATGAGAAAGAAAAGAACCAATGAACTAAGGTTTTATCCAAGAATGTTCCCCAAGAGTTGGTCCATTTTGAATTAGAGATGTTATGTGTTTGTGAGAGGGTTGAGTGTTTTAGAAGGAAAGTGGGAGACAAAGATATTTGAATTCAAATTCAAATTATAAGTGTTGTAAGTGTGTGAGAGAGAGGAGTATAAAACAAGCTATGTCTTGTATAAGGGGACAAGTATTTGAATTTCAAATTCAAATAAGATAGTTGTGTATGTTTGTGCAAGGGTTGAGTATAGAGAAAGCAAGGGTGTAAGAGATGTCTTGTAGTAGGGGACAAGATACAATTTGAATTTCAAATTCAAATGTGACTGTGAGTGTGTGTGAGATAGAAGTGTGTTTGAGAAGCTTAGGTGGGAAAGGATTCAAATTTGAATTCAAATTCGAATTGTGTATATGTGAAAGAGTTGAGTGTATGAGAAACAAAGTAGAGACATGTATTGTAGTGGAGACAAAGATGCATTTGAATATTATAATTCAAATGTGTATGTTGTAAGTGTGTGAGAGGAAAGTGTGTAGAGGAAGTTAAGGTGTGACGGACGCTTCATTCAAATTCAAATTTGAATTGCGGTAAGTATGTGAGAGGGAAGATGTAGGAGAAGAAAGTGTGTAAGACAATTTGAGTTGGCAATTTCAAATTCAAATATATGAGAAGAGTTTGTGAGAAGTTTGAATAAAACTTGGGGACCAAGAGGAGTGAAATAAGAGATTGTGTAGGCAAGTAAGTATTAGTTTATTGTGTAGGAATATGAGGTGACATTGTTTTGAATGTGGGAGACAATGAGAATGAATAGAGGCTTGTGTTGGGGTGTAGGAGAAAGCAATATTGCAAAGGTGAAGGTGTGTAAGAGCATGAGTGTTGGAGAAGTAAGCATGTGCAAAGGAGGATTCATATTTCAAATATTCAATTTTTCATAATCCTTGATTAGGCAACAATTAATATATTCACTAATCATTTTGATGCAAGTAAGATAAGTGCTTTGTATCTTAAGTAAAGCATTAACCCATAAAAGCGAAAGTTGCATTTACGCCAAGTGACCTTGACTTAATTGACTAATAAGGGAGTAAACTTGTTACGTGATTAGAAAAGACATACATAAGGATTATGGTCAATTGTATAATTTGTGGAAAACTAGAAAGGGGGGTTGAATAGTTTTCCCCTTTTTTGACTTGATTTAAAACTATTACTTATGAAAACTTTAGATTCGAACTTTTGTGAGATCAATCAATCACAATATGAACACTATACTAAATAAACTACAACTACCAAAATATAAATTGCAAGATAAAAGATAAAAGATAGAAAGATCAAACGAAAACAAGAGATTTATAGTGGTTCGGTAACGAAGATCCTCTTCGCCCTACTCCACTCCTTGAGTACCCAACTCGAGAGTTCTAAGCACTATGTCAACAAACTCCCTTCAGGCGGAGAAAACAGTACAACATCGATTATCACTATTTCTGACACTAAGCTAAATGTCGAGTACTAATCTAGCTAGTACCAATCTCACCCACGATCTACTTGATCCTCACAATTCACACAATCTACAAGATCCTCATGATCCTCTCTCAATTCACTCGATCTACACACTCTCTTCACAATCTACACACTATCAACACGAGATCTCCACGACCTCTACACGATCACAATGATCCACACAAGCTAACTAAACAAGACTCAAGACTACTTGATGTATATCAAGATACAACAAGTATGTAACAAATGTTACAAGTGCAATATACCACTACTACAACACTTAGTATCTTCTTGATACAATGTGTTCTTCTCTTGCACTAGTAGAGGAATGAAGGTGATCACTTGGTTGGATGATTGGATCACTCTTAAACAAAGAAAGGTGTTTAGAGAGTATGGATTTAACTCAGAAAGTTCTGTATCAAAAGAGGTGAGTAAAAACTGTGAAATAGACTGGTATTTATTGGCAAGAAAAAAATAGCCGTTATACAGTGGACGGTACCGTTAAAGTTCCAACGTTACCAATAAATTTAACGGTACCGTCAGTCCTTTAGTGGTACCGTCGGGGACAAAAATGCTCATTTCTTTGTTTTTAGTGGGGAAGGTTTATTTGGGAATGTTTGGAGCTATTTGGGGGGGGGGATAGCTGTTGGGATTTTTAAACATATTTTCTAACTAAAACATTTATTTTTTAATTCAAAAATGATTTGTAAAATGTATTTTTGAAAAAATGTTTTGTCACATTAAAAAATGTGAAGTTTAGAGAAAAATATAATCCTTTGATCATTTGTCAAGTTTTAGATTTGTTTGTTCATACCTTGAGTGATTTGCGTCTAAATAGAATATTACGACTAAAAACTTGTTTACGTTAATTTTGACGTAAGACATTTTTACATTTTGTTATCATCAAAACGTAGAGATGTCGAAAAATACAAATAACGTTTTTAGACATTATTTGTATCAACAATCTCCCTCTTTTTGATGATGACAAAATATAAACTCATTTTATGTAAAAATTTTAGTGACAAGGTTTTAGTTGAGTTTATTCCTATTTCTCCCACTTTTGTCGAAACAAAAAGGTTGTCGAGGTGAACTTGACTAATCTAAGACTCCCCCTTGATGTATGCTCCCCCTCGTTTGGAGGCACCAAGGAATCGAGCAATGGTTTCTTGCTACAAAAACGAGTTAGAAGAGACAAGCAATATCCAACTAGTAGCAAGTATATAAGAATGCAAAGTGGCTAAAGTAAGTAGCCAAAAACTAAACATCCAACCACACAAAAAATGGCTTCAATAGCCAAAAATAGAAGCAACCAACCAAAAAACTAAATCCCATTCATTCATAAAACTAAAAAGATCATACATAAAGTTTGATTACAACATAAACATAAACTTAAACTACATGAAGCACATAAGAATCTTTAGTTACTTGAGAGGCCCTAATATTTACTTCTACATCAAAAGAGGTCCTAATCATTTATTCTTGAACACTAAACATGTAGATGTTTAGTTGGTTGGGCTATTGGTTGGTTCAGGTAGAGGTGTGAGCAGAGCGGGTGTTGGTGTCAAGAGTTGCTCCACATAGGAGAAAATGAAGTGAAGTTCATCTCTCAACAAGAAGACGAGGTTACGGTTGTGAAGAAAACATAGGAAATTAGCACTATGTAAATCAACCGGATGGAGTTGGATGGGATCGCCCATGATAGGAGATGGTGGGGGTAGTGTAAGTGATGGTGATGATGGTGTAGGCATGGCATAGTCTAAAGGAGTTATTGGTGAAAGAGTAAGGGTAATATCCATGGATGATGCCCTAGTACCAAAAGAAGAGGATGATGAAGATGTTGTCCTAGTTGATGGTGTCTTGGATGGAGCATTTGGAGGTGATGGTGAGCTAGGAGTGCTTTGGGAAGGTGGTGTTGATGAACCAATGTCATAGTCATCTTTGGTGAGATCAACGATGATTGTTTCATGTGGTGGCCTAACGGTAATCCTAGGCTTCTTGGAGATGTGAGTTGTAGATGCTTGAGTGGAAGACATGGTGGATGAGTGATATGAGGTTGAAGATGAAATGCAAGAGATGCTTACAATGGTGAAGCCTTATATAGGCAAGAATGGTGTGGTTTGAATTAAAGTTAGTGGAGGTGTCCTATGTATGATGGAGTGAGGGAATCTTAGGATTAGGGTCATGAGAGTTTGCAAAACATTGCAGGTTTGAGGGGAGGAGTGCAGGAATCTAGAGAAAAAAGGAAAAATTCGTCAACCCAGGGGACGGTACCATTAAATACCCGACAGTTCTGTTAAATTTAACGGTGCCGTGGTCTATTTAGAGGTACCATGACCCGGAAGTCATGAATTTTCCGATTCTGTATGTTTTTGAGCATTTAAAAAGAGAATTCTTAGGGGGACTATTTGCAGCAAATCCTAGTGCCTCAATCCATGATGCGGAGTTTGCAAGACCTCACAAGAAGTTTTACAATCCTCCTAGGCAGTGTACCTAATCGATGTAGTGTAGTATAGGTAAGACTCGGGGGATTGATCGTTCCCTAGGGGAATAGTGTCGTTAGGTCAAGATGTATGTCGAGATAGGTCTAAAGGAGAGGGATGATTCTTTTGCGTTTTTATATTTTTTAGAAAGCAAGTAAAAATCTCGGGATTTGAAGAGTGGGCGGTTTAGCTACTAGCTAACTAAACCAAAACTAATATTAAAATGAAATTTAAACTAATATGCGAGAAAAGTAAATTGGTAGTAACTTATATGATAGGGAAAACGTGTTCACTTAGATATCCTTACTCCCTAGTTATCTCCTACTGATTTATCGAATTGTCACGTCCTTGTTTTAATTGAAGCGTTGTATTCCTTAATATTGGTCGTGGGGAGGTGCCGAAGTCCCCAACTCTATGAACATTAGTCTCCCCTAAAATCCTTAAAGTCTATTAAGTTTTCTATGATCTACAAGCCGCAGTTCACGCAATAAATACAACGAGAAAAACCAATAGTGCACTCTATGGTTGCATTTTATAAAATGTTCAAGCTAACCCATATAGAAACTAGCCAATTTTCTTATCATAACGCGAGGCAATCAATTAAACAAGAGACGACAAATCAATATTCAATAACTAGGTTTCATTAGATCTAAGCAAACACTAATTAACTTAAGCTAGCATGTTAAAGTAAAGAAAAGATAAACAAGTAATCAAACAACACATAGACATATTGAATGATTAAAAGGATAACTTATCTTCAATGAAACATGTGTTTTGGGGGCTGTAAAACCCTTACAAAAGCTGAGAAAATCGTTCTTAAAACCCTACTCCAAGATGTTACACGAATTATGAAAAACATACGAAAGTATATATTGGTTTACGCTTGTGACAGCGTTACCTTATAGGCTGTGACGCCGTCAGCTCGCCGTCATTAGGGTTTCGTCTTGTGCAAGTCGTCACTTAAGATCTCTGACACCGTCATGAATGTCTTGACGCCGTCCCTTGGTAAATCATCTGGGCCATCTCTTGTTAACTTTTTACGTGACTTTGGTCTTCAAATACACCTGACGCCGTCAGATTATAGAGTCTTCAAATTCTTCTGGGGCGTTGCTTGTTAATTTTCCACCAAAAATCCATCTTCAGTAACAAGTGACGGCATCATTTGGTAAAGTGTGACGTCGTCAGGGTCCCTTTCCTGACAGATTTTGAGACTTGATCGTTTTCTTCTCTTTTCTTGTCGTTTTAAGCCCAAAACATGCTGATTTTCAGATTTTCCGTCCCAAGTACCTAAAATGCAAAAAGAAACAATTTTGGGCAATATTTGATCATATTCATACGATTTTGGCCTTAAATAACCCCTTGAAAAGGTACCAAATAAATCCTTATCAAATATCCCTACACTTGGGATTTGCTTGTCCCCAAGCAAATATGCTTTTATCCTAATCAATTTACAAGTTAGGGGTCATTTAACATTGATATAAAAGTAATTACAAAATACAATCGTTCCACGTTAGTCGTAATAAGCACGGAAATTATATGCTAGCACCTCACATAAAGTGTTTGGATTCTCACATCTCTCGGGTGTATAAAGTTATATAACATATGGAAACGGGAAAATAAAACACTCTCTACCTGTCATATCACATAGATTACCATAGGCTTGATAACGGATCAAACCTCCACCACTTTGGTGTAAGTACCTAGGATAAACTATCAAAGAGGTCTTTTAAAGGGTTGTAACGTTAGGTGTAAGGGTATGGAAAAACACGGTTTTGTTGGATATTGTTGGGTTTTAGAGTTGCTGCTGCTTGTTTGGTTAAGACTGCTGATAGAAAATGCTCTAAGTCATTGTTGCTGCTAGTATTAAAGGTTACAACTTCTTGTGTATTTTACTACTGCTAGTGTTGCTAAAGATGTTTCAAGAAAATACATCAAGTGGTTACTACTGCTAGACAACAAGTTACAACTGCTAGTTCAGAGTTACAACTGCTTTCAGAATTACAACTGCTGATGAACTTGAAGAAAAATACTCTAAGTGTTTAGTGCTGCTAGAAGAAAAGTTAGTACTGCTAGTACAAACTTACTATTGCTGAAGAGTTTATGCTGCTAGTGTTATAGTTAAGACTGCTAGAGTGTATAGTTAGTACTGCTTATGAGATAAACATGTATAGTGTAACAATTCAAATTTTCAGGTTACTATCCAATCCCGAATTTTTACTATTCACTTTCACTATTCATTCTCGAAATTTTTATTTCATATTCTCGTAAGTTAAACTATTTTCATGATAACCCGAGAGTTTGACACTCGTCGGATCATTTTTTCAAATATCACGAAACCGTGTCTGAGATTTACGTTTAGGTTTAAACGTCATTCTAGCATCCCGATATGTCCATAAAACATTGTAAACAATAGAAATATGAATTTCTCACATTTTACGACAATTCCACAAGTTTTGGAATTTTACGTTTTCCAGTTCAGCGTTTTACGCGAATTACGCGTTT
Organism: Artemisia tridentata subsp. tridentata; assembly: GCA_021014915.2. Lineage (NCBI taxonomy): Eukaryota > Viridiplantae > Streptophyta > Magnoliopsida > Asterales > Asteraceae > Artemisia > Artemisia tridentata. The sequence goes on from CP139508.1 coordinate 270,550,136, forward strand.
TAGACCCGCGTTTCCAGTTTTAACAGCGTTTAAGCAACCCGATGGAACTTACCACTCATTTTATATTTTATTATGGAGTATAATGATAAGTTAAATCATTTCTATAAGTTTCGTATTTTTACGATACCCAGTTTTACGTTTCGTGACTTAACGACTTACAGTTAGCGATTAACGGGACCAAAACTTAATACCTAAAACCCTAAAGTCGACTCTCTTTGGCGAAAGCGATCGAATATCACTTTCTTTCCTCAAATCGTTAACCTCTTTTATTAAATCTTCCCTATTGGTTCTTCTGATCTAGTGGGTCGGTGATATATTATTGTGTTTAACGTTTTTGAGGTTTTCAATTGATTCACTCTTGTCTTTTTCTGCATGTACGTGAATCTTTGAATCATCCATGCAATTATTTACGTGAATCTGGTGTTTTGGTTGATCCTTCTTTCCTATTATTATTAAAGTCGGTTACTTAATCCTTGCTACCATATTGGTGTTAGGCTTATTTAGATCGATTTTATATCAAGTGCTTCGACCAGAATCATGGTACCAGGTTAGGATCCGTTGTGCTTTTTATCTTAAACCCTAATCTTGCGATTAGGGTTTTATCTTTCTTTATTTGGTTCTGCATGCGTTGCTGCTACTGTTACGTGCTTCCTTGTTTACTGATTGTGGTTGTGGGTTATTGAGAGATGGAAAAGGGGTTGGGAGATTCGAATGCTGAGCTCTTGCGCTCGAGGGATGAATTGGGTGCTAGAAACCATGGTGGGTCGGTTCCTCAAGATATCACGGGTACTGCGTACATTCATGATTTGTTTGGAGTAACACTGGGTAATCATAAAGACCTTGACGAGTTCACTAAGGGGCTTGAAGAGGGTAAGTATCCGGTGTGGTCTACTTTGGATAGGGAAGGTCGGTCAAGGGTAGAAGATATATTACTACATTTTTGGGATGCTATTAAGGATGATGTTATTGCTCAACCATCGATCAATACATCGACTCATCAGTCTCCTAACCCAGAACCTGTATTTGAAGGTGTTAACATCTCCATTCCTCGTAGAGTGGTTTGCTAAGGTTTGTTCTCGATTGGAACATACTTTATATGGCTATTTTATTGGAAAAAGGATGGCGTTTCTTGTTGTTGAATACTATGCTAGGAGTAACTGGGCGAAACATGGTCTTAAAAGGATCATGATGAATTCCAAAGGATTCTTTTTCTTCAAATTTGATTCATTGGTTGGTTTAGAAGCTGTTTTGGAAGAAGGTCCTTGGATGATGCGCAAGTCTCCTATAATTCTCAAGAAATGGTCTATGGATACTTGTTTGCGTAAGGAAGAATTGACTAGCATACCGTTATGGGTTAAATTGCATGATGTCCCTCTTCAAGTCTTTGAAGAGGATGGTATTAGTTTGATTGCTTCTTTTATTGGTAAGCTTGTAATGCTTGATTCTTACACTAGCTCTATGTGTAAGGATTCGTGGGGTAGAAGTAGTTTTGCTAGATGTCTTATTGAGGTTAAGTCTGAATCTGATCTTGTGGAGGCTGTGACGATTGGTTTCCCCTCTCTCACTGGAGAGGGTTTTAATAAAGAGACTATACGTGTTGAGTATGAATGGAGGCCCCCCAGGTGCAATTTATGCAAAATATTTGGTCATTCCCATGATCAATGTCCTAAACAGGTGGTGAGGCCTCCTACACAGGTGGTTAGTCCTTCTACTGTTTCTACTTCTCATGTTGCTACTCCTACTGTGGAGTTGGATACTGATGGTTTTCAAAAGGTGGGTAAAAAAAAGAAGAAGGGTAAAGCAAAGGCTACTAATGGGAATCAATCTGTTGGTACTACGGTTAAACAGTTCAAATTTGTTCCTAAGGCAGCTACTAGTGAACCTAAGAAGGGAGCTCCTACTATGGGTAATGCATCTACATCGTCGTCTCAGTTGAAGTCTACTGGTAATACTTCTAAGGAAGTTAATGTTACTACATCTAATCCGTATGCTGCATTGGTGATGGATGATGAAGATGGTGAAGATCTTGTGGTAAATGTGTTTGATGAATCGGCCAATCTTTTTGCTAATACATGGGCAAGTTCATCTCGCACGTTTTCTGCTGGCTAGCTATTTTTTCAGTTCTTTTTCTAGATGCATTTTTTGTTTCTAGTTTTGTAAGTGCTTTTGGCATGTCTTAAGCACTAGAGTTAGGTGGTTATCAAGCTCTTTAGCTTGAGGTTAATATGGTACTTCAGCCATATTCCATTTGTACTTAAACGTTTTTGGTTAATCTATTTACCAGGGTGCAGGATTACTCCCCTTTACCCAAAAAAAAGGGGACCAAAACCCACTCCGTAAAAGCAAGATAATGCAAGAAACTTATCAAGCTTCTCATGAAAGCCTCATGAAGCTTATCAAGGAAGGAACCAAGGGCATGTGTCTTGATCTTAAACCTTGATCACTTAGGATGATTACATGTGTTCAAGCTTCCTAAGTAAGCTTTCTTAAAGTCAAGTAACTAACCTTCTCATTAGCCTATAAAACCCCCCTCCTCTCTCCTTTTTGCCGTCCCACACATAACATACAAACACATCCATTTTGCTAGTTTCCTTCCAAGTAATTCCAAGAGTTCAAGTGCTATATCAATTCCAAAACTCTTGTTAAGTTTTGATTGATCCAAAGTCCTAGTTCTTCCTTCCTTTGGTGATCTTCCATCCACATAAGAAGTGTTCTAGTAGAAGACTTCAAGTGCCTTCTCAAGTAGTCACAAGTTGGTGTCAAGGGCTTAGAGAAGTTGGAAGCTAGAGATCCTAGTTCTTGTTCAATCAAAGTCCTAATCCTTGTTCTTAATTTCCTTTCCTTAGAAAGCCAAAAGTTGTAAGAAACCCTAACACACTCTCTTGATCAACATCATTTTCATGCTTCTTATACTTCATTTATGCTATATATGGCCTTTATGTTATGTTCATGATGTACAAAAACCTTTAAAACAAGGTAAGAAAACTATATGTTAACTTATGGTAAGTAATCAAGAAAGCTAGTAACTTATGTTAGGAAAAACGACCAAAATGGTATAAACATGATATTGGATAATTAACTACTGTAAAAGGGGACTTCACAAGAAAAATATAGCAATAGGAATTGCCGAAAACAAGTATACGAGTCAAAAGATACGGCCAAAAGAAGTTAGCGAGACCAAAACGCTGAAACTGCCATTTACAAGCTGTTAAGCAGCTATCCGTTTTGAACGAGGCCCTTCCGATCCGTTTCATCAAAAAGTTAAAACACAAAAGTTGTCCGGAACGACGTATTCTTCAAAAGCACAGGAGCACGGGTCCTAGAAACGCATAACGAATGATATTTTTTCTCAAAATCTTCACAGCCCATTTTATATCTAAATGACTTTACTTTTTCGTCACGGTTAAGGAAAACCAAATGGACTGAAGGCCTAGGATTGAGATCACAAAATCGGCTATGGTCAAGGTTGAGATCTCAAAGACATGATAGCCAAGACCAAAGCTACGGCTAAGACCTCAAGACTTTCTAAACCGAAATCATTAACTAAAGTTTTAGTCTTAACAAAACAAAACAATTTGGATCTACTCCATCGATAGACCATGAGATTTTGCAAGTAATATCACATCCATACTAGACTTAATAGACTTATAAAGATAACAATCTTCATTCAAAATAAACTTTCTTAAGTTTATTCAACTTTCGGACATGTAACTTTTAATGACCAACAAATGTATATTTTCTATCGAATACTACAATACTAGGAATCTTCATGTGAGGGGTTCATTAGAGTAAAATGGATCGACGAGTTGCTGGATTTACGAATTAAAGTGTCCTAGCTCCTCGAACATTTACTGCATGACCTCTGGATTATGATGGCCCGAACGGTAGTACGAGAGATAAACTAAACATGTTTCACAAACCGTTTCTATAAAACGACATACACATCATACCAAGCACTACATCATGATCAATATAAATGACATATATAGGCTCGTCTATGTTTTTTTAGACATTGTTCCAAACCTAAGACATAACATCATATTCTAGGTTACGCGTAGAGACTTCCTGGCTTAATCCATCAATCCCGTTATACGTTGTGATATCATTAGTTCAAGGTGAGTTTCATAGCCCCTACTCTTTTAATACTGTTTTAACTCTTTGGGGGAGATACATGCTCGTTTCCTTTACATATTTTACTCATTTATCAAAATACATGACTTACATTTACATCACTACTTACATGAATACGTGATTTACATTTACATATCTACTTGTGTGAATACATGAATGCATTATTTTTGATTGCATTATTCTTTAGCAACTGTTTAACTCTTGATTAGAGTCATGGAGAGGTATTGATAGTACTCATGGGAAAATGCCCCTACCCTTGTGTCCTAGATTCATGACCTTGGGTGACGCAGTACTATTTGGGAAGATGCCCCCGCCCTTGTGTCTATTCTTGACCTTGGGTGAATATAATCTATCATAGGGTGTAAGCATATGAAAGCAAGTCGTGAGGTTCAGTTGACTGATACATTTTACATTAAGTACTTACATATATCGTATACACATATGTCATACTCATACTATATTTAGCAATGGGTTGTGAACACATAGGTTGCGAGTTTTGTATGTACGGGATTTGCAACGGAGTAGATTCACAATGCCTTTGCTGTGTGAACATTCTTTAAAGGCTTTACATGTTAAACAAACTCTATGAACTCACCAACCATTGTGTTGACACTTTAGCATGTTTATCTCAGGATCTTAAGGAATTAGCATTGGCTTAGAGCATAGAGTCGCACAACATGTTTTGAAGACTATACTTTTATCATTACCATTCGATACGCTGTAAAAACACTTTGGAACTCATGTTTGTATCTCTGATTTCATTTATTGAATGGTAACTTTTCAAAACGTCTCATTTAGAGGTCTTTTTCTATAACTTGTACTTTGTATTATGAAGTAGCACCCCAGTGACACAACCTTCCGCTGCGATATTTAGGGGGTGTTACAGATTGGTATCAGAGCATTGGTTATAGAGAACTAGGTTGCATTTAGTGCCTAGACTATAACTGCTTTATACGTTAAGACTTTCCTCCCTATTTGCCTCACACACACACTTCATGCGCATAAGCTTTTTGTTAGTTGTTCGTTTAGATCCACGCTATTGGATGATATGACTTTAGTATTAATAAGAAACCCTAGAATTTAGTCGAGTCATTAAAAATATGGAGCTTAGTAATAACTAATTATTTAACTTGATCTTGTGACAGTTCTTGTTTGATGAGACATGAGATTTGAGTTAAATTATATTATTACTTAGCTTTAAGGATTTGATGACTTGATTATCTTATTATCTGTCTTAGAAAGCAAGTTTTGTGTTAGAAATTTTTAAGTATGATGATTTAGAATCTCCTTATTTGAATGGATTGGGACGCCTCTTTATTCAAGTAAAGAAATTATAAATCACCGAACCATGAGTTTATGATCCCTTACTTACATAAATTTGGACGCTTCTTTATGTAAGTAATGAATTATAAATAAGTGGGCTTATTTGTATCCGATACGATTCCCTAATCACTATTTCCAATGAATCAGAGTGAACACCACTATTTTAGAGATCCTGAAACCACGAACTTTCTTAGACATACCGTAAGTAGTAAACGTCAACAGAACTTCGGGACGAAATTCCCTTAAGGAGTAGGTACTGTAACAATTCGCATTTTCAGGTTACTATCCAATCCCTCATTTTTAATATTTATTTTTACTATTCACTTTCACTATTCATTCTTGAAATTTTTATTTCATATTCTCGGAAGTTAAACTATTTTCATGATAACCCGAGAGTTTGACACTCGTCGGATCATTTTTGCAAATATCACGAAACCGTGTCTGAGATTTACGTTTAGGTTTAAATGTCATTCTAGCATCCCGATATGTCTATAAAACATTGTAAACAATAGAAATATGAATTTCTCACATTTTACGACAATTCCACAAGTTTTGGAATTTTACGTTTTCCAGTTCAGCGTTTTACGCGAATTACGCGTTTTAGACCCGCGTTTCCAGTTTTAACTGCGTTTAAGCAACCCGATGGAACTTACCACTCATTTTATATTTTATTATGTAGTATAATGATAAGTTAAATCATTTCTATAAGTTTCATATTTTTACGATACCCAGTTTTACGTTTCGTGACTTAACGACTTACAGTTAGCGATTAACGGGACCAAAACTCACTCCGTAGAAGCAAGATAATGCAAGAAACTTATCAACCTTCTCATGAAAGCCTCATGAAGCTTATCAAGGAAGGAACCAAGGGCATGTGTCTTGATCACTTAGGATGACTACATGTGTTCAAGCTTCCTAAGTAAGCTTTCTTAAAGTCAAGTAACTAACCTCCTCATTAGCCTATAAACCCCCCCTCCTCTCTCCTTTTTGCCGTCCCACACACGACACACAAACACATCCATTTTGCTAGTTTCCTTCCAAGTAATTCCAAGAGTTCAAGTGCTATATCAATTCCAAAACTCTTGTTAAGTTTTGATTGATCCAAAGTCCTAGTTCTTCCTTCCTTTGGTGATCTTCCATCCACATAAGAAGTGTTCTAGTAGAATACTTCAAGTGCCTTCTCAAGTAGTCACAAGTTGGTGTCAAGAGCTTAAAGAAGTTGGAAGCTAGAGATCCTAGTTCTTGTTCAATCAAAGTCCTAATCTTTGTTTTTAATTTCCTTTCCTTAGAAAGCCAAAAGTTGTAAGAAACCCTAACACACTCTCTTGCTCAAAATCATTTTCATGCTTCTTATACTTCATTTATGCTATATATGGCCTTTATGTTACGTTCATGATGTACAAAAACCTTTAAAACAAGTTAAGAAAACTATATGTTAACTTATAGTAAGTAATCAAGAAAGCTAGTAACTTATGTTAGGAAAAACGACCAAAATGGTATAAACATGATATTGGACAATTACCTACTGTAAAAGAGGACTTCACAAGAAAACATAGCAATTGGAATCGCCAAAAACAAGTATACGAGTCAAAAGATACGGCCAAAAGAAGTTAGCGAGACCAAAACGCCGAAACTGCCATTTACAAGCTGTCAAGCAGCAGTCTGTTTTGAACGAGGCCCTTCCGATCAGTTTCATAAAAAAGTTAAAACACGAAAGTTCTCCGAAATGACATTTTCTTCAAAAACACAGGCGCACGGGTCCTGAAAACGTATAACGAATGATATTTTTTTCTCAAAATCTTCACAGCCCCTTTTATATCTAAATGACTTTACTTTTTCGTCATGGCTAAGGAAAACCAAATGGCCTAAAGGCCTATGTGACAAATCGTAATTCCAGGTCATTTTCCAAACTTTGAAATTTACTATTCACGGATTACTATTCATTATTTCACTATTCATCCTTTTTGAAGTCAGTTTGCGACTTTGAAACGTTATAAAAAATTTTACTATTTATGAAACACTATTCATTCTCGGAGAGAAATCACTATTCATGGTTATCATTCATCATTTCGTAAACTAGGTTTACGGGTATCAAAATTCGCATAACCGTAAGGGTTTAGCTGCGTATTTTTGGAGCATCACTAAGGACACATCATATAGACTAGAGTAGTCTACATATTATCAGTAACATCATCTTCATATTAGGTCATTCACGGGTTTGCATAATTTCAATTCACGTATATTTATTTATTAAATAAACGCCATCACTCGATCATTTACTACGAACAATATACCCGACACTCCCGACTATGATCCTAACATATTTTCACGCTCATCACAGTGATATAAAAATTATATTATTAGTTTACCCATTGTTTTAAAATTATTTACTACATATACCGTTAAAAGCTTATAACTACGACTGTTTACGAAATTTCAACGCGATAATTATTTGAGCGCCCGATACTTACAAGGAATGTGATTTTATGATTTTTATGACTTAGTCATACTTTATTTTTGTTCCGTCAAAATTTATTTCTAGCTAACTCAGTGCCCGATAACACAATATCCTAGCTAAAAACTAACCTAAACACATATAAATCTAGCTAGATCACACCAAGACAAGATTAATAAATAGCCCACACACCTCATCCCCCTTTCCCCATTTTTACGCCCCGTGCCCCCCCCAAGTCATGATATACTCAATTACTTTGACCGAAAATTCCTATAACTAGATATTATAACTACAAATACTTCATAATACTTCAAGTAAAATAAAAAGCTTTGATGAAGCGAAAAGTGTACCGCTTTTAAGGGGTCATTTAAGCCCTAAATCGTATTTATTTGATCAAATATTGCCCTAAATCGTTCCTTTTGTCATTTTAGGTACTTTTGAGAAGAAATCTGGAAAAGGAAGCATTTTGGACGTTTTTGGAGCATTAAAGTGAAGAAAACGACAAAGTCTCAAAATCGGCTAAAAGTTACCTTTGACGGCGTCAGGATTATCTCCAGACGGCGTCACAGCTTGGCAATAAAATGGTGGATGTGAAAATTACTCATGATAAGCCAGTGAAATTTGCATGAAATTCTGACGGCGTCACGCTTTAATATGATCAAGGTCGTCACGGCTTAATTTAGAGAGGGACGGCGTCACGCATAATCCTGACGGCGTCAAGCCTTGATAAGCCAGAACGGATTTTGAAGAGCTAAAGAGGGACGGCGTCAAGAAGGTCATCCGGGAACCCTAAAAGCGGCGAGGTGACGGCGTCACACTCCATAACGTGACGCCGTCAGATCTGAAAGTCTATATATAGTTTTGCAATTTTTTGTCATTAGTGTGGAACTTATTGTGGAACTTATTGGGGAACTTTGTGTGTGAAAACCCTAGGACGAATTTGGCAGCTTTTTTTAGGCTTTTTGCCTTGAGATCTTCCATGTTACATTGAAGATAAGTTATCAATTAATCATTCAATATGTCTATGTGTTGTTTGATTCTATCTTGTTCTTGTCTTTTGTTTAACATGCTAGGCTAGATTTATCTTGTGTTTGCTTAGATCTAATGAAACCTAGCTATTGATTATTGGTTATTAGTGTGTTGTTAGTTGTATTGGATGATTGTTCATCTATGTTAGGCTTAAGAAAACTGGCTAACTTCCTATTCGGTAACTTGCTTGAACGTCTTAAGAAACATGAACCAATGCGTACTAAAGGTTTTTATGGTTGTATTTAATGCACAAGTGAATTCTAGTGATCCCATGTTAGGAGCTTCCTAGCCGGCTCGACATAGGAGTGAAGTAGGAGCTTGTAGAGTTGGGGAAGTACGTACGCCACCCCACAAATGGTATTAAGGAATACACCCGTCATCCACGCAACTAATACACACTAATCAACCGGTAAAAGATAGTTAGGGAGTAAGGAAATCTAAGTAAACACATTTTCCTCCACATAAGTTTTCACCAACCTTTTCATTTCTGTTATTTTATTTTATTTGCATTCGTAGTAATTTGGGTTAGTTGACTAGCAACTAATTCCGCCCACTCTTTCAAACCCGAGATTTTACTTGCTTTCATAAAATTATAAAAACTCAAAAAAGAATCTTCTCTCACCCTTAGACCTATTAGAGTAGTTTTTCATACCTAACGAACACTATTCCCTGTGGAGAACGATCAATCCCCCGTACTTACCACTACACTATACTACATCGGTCAGGTACACTGCCTGGTGGGGTTGTAAGCCTCTTGAGATCCCTCGAGAGGTAAAACCTGTTGTAAGGTTGCAAAACCACGCATCAAGCTTCATCTTCATCCTCTCTTTGTGGAGAATTCGGCCAAGATCAAGAACAAGGAGAAACCATACCATTTTCAAGATCAAGTGATTTTACAACTCTATTAGTGTTTCTTGTTTGGGTTTTGAAATAAAAACCTAGAAATAACTAAGTCATTAACCTCAAAAACTCATCATCCTCAAGTAAGTGTTCTAAGTATTTTTTTCTACTCATTTAAACTTCTACTTAATTTATTTTTATGAGCTAGTAGCAAAGCATGCAAATATATCTATGTTGTATACCACTTACCACTTATTTTTGTCACTAAAATGAATTTAAAGAATTTTATTAGTGATCTTGTGAACTCCATCATTTTTGGTAAAGATTAGGAACCCATGACACCCTAATAAGGTGTATGGTAGGTTTAGAATAGCTTTGGTGTTGATTGGAAGGGATATGTACAAGCCTTGAACTAATAAAAATGGTTTTTGACAATATATAATAAGGATCTGTCCATTTTTGTAAAATCTGGAAATTTAAGTAGATCATGGATTATTTTGGTTTACATATTTAGAAAATACACTCAAAAACGAAGCTGTGGCCGCTGGAATGAGTAAAAACGAGCTTACGACGAGAAAGATACGTTAATTCTAAGTTTGACGACTAAAAACTATTTTCTGAAAAATAACAAGCTCCCACACGATTTTCAATGGGTAAAACGAGGCGTTGAACGCGAACTAGACGAGCTTACATATAAAAAATCTATTAGTTCGCTGTAACATGAAGCCGAGGACATAGAGAACGTAGAAAATGAGCTTATAACGACCGAGATACAAGCGTTTGAAACCCGACGTTCACAACACATTTTCCATCAGCTTTTACTTAAACATTTATTGTGTTAAAACTGTCTTTGCAAGTGACCAAGTTTGGAGCCGTTTTTCTCATTGATCGAGTCAGTTTGAAACATTAACACCTTGAAATAAAATCAAGTACTCCCGACCTATTTTCCAAATTGACCAGCCATTCGTCAACCGGACTTGTAACGAGTAAAATACGACCTTTCAAATATACCCGAAAACTACACAAAAACAGCAAATTTAGCCGACTATCTAACTTGACTATTATTTTTCTTTATGATCGGGACTCGTATGGAAGAAACTTTGGTGTTACGAATTTAAGATATTGTTACAAGCTTTCTAAAACCACGGAGATCGTTTCCTAACACTCAATATTCACCAACTTACGACTAGTTTTGCGAGGCTACTTAGTCATTTTCAGAAATTTATCAAAGTGTCTTATTTGCGATGAAAAACTCTATTTTTCCAATAATTCATCAAACGACGATCGTGGAATATCGTTACAACATATATAGACGTAAAGTGTTTTATAACTTAACAAGACGTCAAAAATATATTTTTTGACGATAAACATTATTTCCAAATTTCACGAGTGGTATCGATAACATACGTATTTGTATGTGTAGCATCATTTCATGACTTACATTAGATCATATCATTCATATTAGGTTGCGGTTAGAGATCGTGCCTCGTTTCAGTGTATCCACTTTTGTCATCATAACTATTGCATCAGGTGAGTTTTCATAGCCCCGTTTTCAATTTATAATTTCATTTCTAAACTTGCGGGGGAGAATACATTGCACCATTTTTCATACGGACTAAAGTATCAAATTCATTTACATTGCTTAAGTTACCTCATTGCCATGTTAAAGTCCCCTTTTATTTATCATGAACCGTTAATTAGAGAGTAAGTGAGAGTGAGTGAATAGATCTATTGAGGGTGACTCCTCCGTTCGGGTTGGTAGCGCCAACTAGTCTACGAACGAATTTCATTTAATATCAGATTCAGAGTGTCTGGAAAAACACTTTGGTGGGGCCTTCATAATCAGTCTAGCTTCGGGGTCATGAGCTTAAGTGCCAATGTATGATTTTTATGTAGCATTCTTGTCTTTTCACTTTATACTTGTGGTTACCATAGAGCCTTATCATTTACGTAAACCTATGATTCTCACCAACTTTATTGTTGACCGTTTTAGCAATGTATTTTCAGGTAATTAAGGCATTCGCATCATGGCTTGCATGTGGACATATCATAGTGTCGCGGTGACGATGCGTCTCACTTGTAATTATATGCACTTTAAACTATCGTTTGGTTTGTAACAAACTTATTTCCGCAACTTTGGCAAATCTTGTGGGACCTATCTTTTGTAAACTTTGAATGTTTTATATAATCAAACGATGTATTTTTAAACGACACTTTAGGTCATTCAATATAACTGTAACTGTGATGCTATGGCAGTCACGCCCCAGGTATTCCATTCCACTGCAAATCAGGTATTTGGGGGTGTGACAGATTGGCATCAGAGCTAAGGTTATAGCGAACTAGGTTGTCCATGATACCCTAGACTATAACCATCATTATAGCATCTCATCATTTCATCATAAGTGCATATTCACTATGCATGCGATTTCATACATACACTATGCGAGTTACTTATACTTATATATATTTATATTGACCTGGTTCACATCGATATATCTTCACCCAACCACCCTATTATCATTCCAGCAGACTCAGATATCGAGGATGCTTTTTCATCCACTAATACACCTACATCACTACTCTCACCTTCCTATACCTCGACATTCTCATATCACTCACCATTGTTAGATGATAACTCCCACCTATTTGAAGTATTAGCACCACCTGAGCCAAACTTAGAAGAAACTACCAGATATGGCACTGAGACTTTTGAGATTCAGGAGACTGCCCCTACCTTCCCATTATCACCATTGTCATTCCCCTTTTCCATTCCCACATATCGGGAATTTGATGACACCTTGTGGATGGTACCAAGATCGCCGACTCAACAGGAACATCAGCAGATTCCTCAAGAATGGTTTGGGATCTATACTATCTCGGATATTATCGATGCACAACTCCAGACCCCACATCAGGACTTATCCCAACTCTATGATGCCGCAACCCTGGATCCACTCAGAGGAGCACCAAGAAGCTTCTAGACTAGACTTATACCCTTACTAGCTTTTACTTTTATCCTAGCCACGGAATGTGTGGCATAGTTTAAGGAAACTTGTAGTATTTTGGTTGTTGTACAACGAACTTACCAAGTGTTGACTCTACTATATGGGTATGGTTGTGCTATGCTTGATATCGGTCTATGTAGGCCGAAATTTTCATTTTATATATTCATGCGTGCTATGATTATATTTATGATATTTTTCGTGGTTGCATCTTGTTGTGATTTCACTCCATTTATACACGTTATGGTTGCATATATGTAAGTGTAATGATCTTTACTACTTATAAATTCTTATGGTCTCTTATGATTTTGAAGAGTTATGTCGAAGCAAGCCTCTCCAGCCATGACACAAGCCACTGTTGAACAAATCATTGCCAAGAGCATAGCTACAGCCCTCGCCAAAAATCTTACTCACGAGGAATTTATGGATTGCGACCCCCACACATTTAGCGGAACTGAAGGCGTGAAGGGATTTTACAAATGGTTCGAAGAAGTAGAAACAATATTTCGAGGTGGCAACTGCCGCGAGGAAGACAAAGTTAAGTTCGCCACTTGCACTTTTCGGGATCATGCCCAGGAATGGTGGACTAAACATGTTCAGATAGTAGGGGTCGACGCTGCTTACTCAATCTCTTGGGAGAAACTAAAAAGGATGATGACTTTAGAATATTGTTCAAGGAGCGAATTACAAGAAATGGAGCAGGAAATCCTAGACTTTATCATGGTAGGAGATGATGTTGCCAAATACACTGATCATTTTTATGAATTAGCACGACTAGGCCCTGCAATGGATAAACCGGAATGGAAGAAACTTGAGAGGTATATCGGGGGACTCTCCCTTGAAATTCGTATGTTGGTCGTCTCATTAGAATCCGATACCATGCTTAAGGCTATCCATATGGCGATCGAGGCAAAGGAACACATAGCTCACACCAAGGCCGTAGGAAACAATAATGACAACAAACGAAAATGGAACAACAACAACAACAAGAGAAAGTGGGACAACAATCAGAGTGGCAATGCTACACAACTACCACCTAAGAAACAAGAAGTTGCTAAGGCCTATGCTGCAGGACCAACTGAAAAGAAAGGATATGCAGGGACTTTACCCAAGTGCAATAAGTGTCGGTTTCACCACAATGGACCTTGCCCCACTCGATGTGGAAACTGCCAAAAGGTCAGACACAAAGCCAAGGATAGCAAGGCTCCCACCCTCGTAATGAGTCAGAAAGTCACGGTAACCTGCCATGAGTGTGGAGTAATTGGACACTTCAAGAGTGAATGCCCCGAGCTGAGAAACCAGAATGAAGGAAGACCTTTTTGAAGTGCGAAGCTCGTCAAGACAACAACGATAATGACAATGGTTAAGAACAAGGAACTTCTGCTCTAGTAATAAACCATAGACGGAGCCCTCTAGGGTTGTATTTCTCTAAGTAGTCTATCTTAAAGTACTTTCTTGTAACCTCGTTGTATCATGTACTTTTCTATCTAATGTAATCTCTATCTTTTATCATCTCCACAGTAATCACAACCTTCGTTTATTTCATTTCCTATTCCAATTGCCCAATTTTCAATCATTTCGCAACAACATACTGCTATCCTAGTAGGGGTTAGGCAAATTTTGTCTTTAACTATAGATTAGTACCATTTCGTAAGATTCTCCACACACATCCTCTAACCCATTCAGCAGATTTTATCCCAAACTATTTCGCTACCACTTTATAGAACTGTTTTACATAATTTTAATACAAGATATTTCACTACCGCTTTATAAAACTGTTTCACATAACTTTACCTCAAGCCATTTTACTACCATCTCAGGAAATTATTTCACAAAATTTTAAAACGAGTTATATTACTACCACCTTATAAATTGATTTTCTGTCATTCTACCAACTATTTACTACTACTTTACCAAACAACAGTTGAACGCCATCTAAAACTTTTGAGAAACATAAGACTACTTTGACTAAAACGAGCATCGCATCATTAGTCCTCAATTATACATAGCCTAATCACCTATGTCTAATTCAGGAAGAATTATGCCATGAAGGAAACAATCATCTTTTCAACAATTCTTAATAACAATCTTCATTCAAAAGTTTTGTAACCAAATACAATTTTTCATAAACATCCCTATTGACAAACCCTCTCTAGATACCTGCAGCACATGTCACTCACTCAGCTGCTAAGTGGATTTTTACCATTGACCTCTCTAGGAAAGACTTTTCATTTACGCGGAGTATTCCATGACATAAGAAAACATCGAAAGGATTTCAGAACTACAAACAAGGACTGGAAACAAACGGTAAGTTGATTCATGACGCAACAGAAATCTTAAGACCTCTCGAGGCAATCCAAATCACTATATTTGGCATAGTCACCAAATCCTATCATTTCGGAGGTACTAGTTAGACCAAGTAAGACAACAAACCTAAGTCATGATCCATTTTAGAAATGACCAAGTAAGTTGGATACCCATAATTGCAAGTCTTGCCTAATGTTAACCAATAGGCATTATCCGACACAAGAAACAAAATGATTCATGCAGACATACCTACCCGACTATTTCATCCTCTTTAATGCTTTCAATTCAAACGAATTTTCTTTAAAATGCAATTATACAAATCATATACCTTGTAGGAAAATATTTTTCTAAAGAACACATTTTGACAAGTAATCCCCTTATGGTCAGCTTTTAACAAAACTATCATACGTTAAGAAAGGTATAACATCAATCCTTACTAAACGGTTCTATTCACATCATGTCAAAGACATGCCTATAAAACTTGGGGTCACATTTGAAAATAGTCCAATCTTGCATAACCACTGAAACTATTCAAACTTGAAAATTCACTTATTTAAAGAAAGATTTCAAACAAAACCCTCCATATCGAGTCAAATTTTGAAAATCAACCACCATACTACAACACTTCATACATTTAGGATCTTGTGGTTGACAACCAATAGCATGGAAACTTTTGACGAAGGAAATCAAGGGAAAAACTATTAAACAGTAAGAATCTTAGCAATGAAGACTAAGCACCTTAGGCAAAGGGAGACTCATATCGTGACATCAGTTAGAGCAAGAAACGAGGAATCAAAACTGTTACCTTAGCTTTATCCTTCCGATAATGCCCTTTTCGACGAACCTATCATCATAGAATTAGTCACGAGACACGTTGTGCAAATTTCAAATACTCCTAATAAAGGATAGACGATACACCTCAAACTTCTGACAATCCCTTTAAGATATTCTTACCCAATCAGATGTACACACGATCTACCATCCTCGGACCAACGAACATTGAAGAGAACTATCCAAGCACTATAGGACGTGCTCATCGCCATATAATCGACTTTGAATTGTTTGGAGTAATCCTTTGACATTGACATATTTCACCTTCAACAATAGCCATCACACGAATACAAAGACTGAACCCTTTAAGGCACCCTATCGTCGAAGTACCAATTACCTATTGACAGACCGAAATCGGAAAAGCTAACTCACTAGTCTAGGACCTAATTGGGAAAAAACAAAGGAGAATCGTACAGGTCGAGAATCAGTCACCAGCGACAAGAGAACAATAGAAAAGCTAGGTTGGTACATGACGCAAATCATTGGAATTAGGTGTCCCTAAGCATCAAGTTAAGGTAAATAAGCTTGAGTTTGCATCTGAAAGTGTAAATAAGATAATTGAGTGTCAATTAATGAGGAGAGGTAGTGGTATAGGTTATAATGAAGTTCCTCCTTCAATAACAGGTAAGTATGTACCTCCTATACCTGAATTGTCTTGTTTAGGTGAGTCTAATGCTAAGCCTTTAGGAGAAAATATTCAGTTTAATGAGGAGAAACCTAAGGATGAAAAGACATATTATGATGCACCTATCATTGAAGATTGGGTGTCTGATGATGATGAGGAACAGGTGAAGACTAAACCTAAGGTTGAAAGTGTAACAGTTAAACCTAGTGTTTAACAGATTAAATTTGTCAAACCTAGTTTTGGTAATAAGGTGTCTAGAAAATTTTTTGAATACACTGAGCAACCTAGGGAGAACACTAACAGGCCTAGAGGTAATAAGAGGAGTTAGAATGGAATGATATCTCAAAGGTTAGGAAGTGATTTTGAGATGATCAATAAGGCTTGTTATCATTGTGGTAGTTTTGAACATTTACAAGACAATTGTTTTTACTATCAAAAACTTGTGTGGAACTATACTAGGAGGGTGAATCATAAAAGTTTTTCTACAAATACTCACCCACATGCTAAAAGAAACATGGTTCCAACTGCAGTGCAAACAAAATCTGGTTTAGTATCAGCTACAACTGCTATGCAAAATGTTTCTAAACCAGCAGTAGTAACTAATACTGCTAGATCAGTTAGTACTGCTAATAGAAAAAGAATACTAAATGGTGCTAAACAATTGTCAAAGTTTTCAAACAAAGCACATTCCACTGTAAAGAGGCCCATTCAAAAGAATACAACAATTAGTGCTCCTAAGGAAAAAGCAGTAGTTTCTACTGCTAAGCCAAAAGCAATAACTGATACTATTTTGGGAAATCATTTTTATGCTGTTAAGGCCGCCTCAGCTTGTTGGGTCTGGAAACCAAAAGTTAAAGTTTTAGATCATGTTTCCAGAAATAGCAGTGCATCCATAGTTTGAAAGAGGTATGATTATGTAGATGCACAAGGCAGATCCAAGTCAGTATTGGATTGGGTCCCCAAAATGAACTGATTTTCTTACTTCATGTGCAGGGCAATCCACAGGTGGAATTGGAAGATAAAGGAGTATTTGACAGTGGATGCTCAAGGCACATGACTGGAAACATGTCTTATCTTGAAGATTTTGAAGCTATTGATGGAGGATATGTTGCTTTTGAGAGTATTCCCAAAGGAGGGAAAATCACTGGCAAAGGTACTATAAAAACTTGTAAATTAGATTTTGATAATGTATACTTTGTCAAAGAGCTTAAGTTTAATCTCTTTTGCGTCTCACAAATGTGTGACAAAAAGAACAGTGTTCTTTTTACTGACACTGAGTGTTTTGTCTTATCTCCTGACTTTAAGTTGACTGATGAAAGTCATGTTCTACTTAAAGTTCCTAGAACAGACAACATATACAATGTTGATTTAAAGAATATGGTTCCCAAAGGAGGCTTGACTTGTCTTTTTGCAAAGGCCACATCAGATGAATCTAAGCTTTGGCATAGAAGACTTGGACATTTAAATTTCAAAATAATGAATAAACTGGTTAAGGGAAACCTTGTAAGAGGTTTACCTTCAAAAGTTTTTGAAAATACTGAAATCTGTTTTGCTTGTTAGAAGGGAAAACAACACAGAGCTTCTTGTAAGCCCAAAGTAGTGAACTTTATAAGTCAACCTTTACATATGTTGCACATGGATTTATTTGGACCAACATTTGTAAAAAGTTTAATGAAAATGATGTATTGCCTAGTTGTCACAGATGGCTATAGTAGGTTTACTTGGGTTTTCTTTTTAACAACTAAGGATGAAACCAGTAGTATTCTTAAGGCTTTCATAACCAAGGTAGAAAACCTAGTTAACCATAAGGTTAAAGTGATAAGATGTGACAATGGAACTGAGTTCAAGAATAGGGATATGAACCAGTTTTGTCAAATGAAAGGTATTGAGAGACAGTATAGTGTAGCTAGAACTCCTAAACAAAATAGAGTTGCTAAGAGGAGAAATAGGACACTTATTGAGGCTGCTAGAACAATGTTAGCTGATTCTAAATTACCTACTACTTATTGGGCTGAAGCAGTTAATACTTCTTGCTATGTGCATAATAGAAGTAAAGTAGTTAAACCTCATAACAAGACCCCTTATGAACTTTTACATGGTAGAAAAGCATTGCTAGATTTCTTAAGACCATTTGAGTGTCCTGTTACTATCTTGAATGCCATAGATCACTTAGGCAAGTTTGATGGCAAGGCTGATGAAGGATTCTTTGTTGGATACTCAATGAATAGCAAAGCTTTTTGAGTATTTAATAGTAAGACCAGGAAAGTGGAAGAGAACTTGCATGTTAGGTTTAGTGAGAGTACACCTAATGTTGCAGGGAGTAGACCAAACTGGCTTTTTGATATTGATTCACTAACCAAGACTATGAATTATGAGCCAGTTGTTGCAGGTGCAGAGTCTAACAATTTTGCAGGTACAAAAGCAAGTAATGATGCAGGTCAAGTTGATAAGGAGACAAGACCTGACAAAGATTATATTTTGTTGCCTATTTGGACTGCTGATCCACCTTTCTCAACCCAAGAGTCAAAGAGTTCACAAGAAGATGATCTTGCTGGAGATCCAAAAGATGATAAAGAAGATGGTGCAAAATCTTCTGATGATGATAAAGTGGTTAATGAAGAAAAGCAGACTGATGATCAAGAAAAGGATGATGTATCAGAAATTAACACTAGTAGTACTAACTATGTTAATACTGCTAAGACAAGTGTTACTGCTGCCAATGAAGAAATTAACACTAGCAGTACTAATTCTGTTAATACTACTAAGCCAAGTGTTAATGTTGCTGGCAAGGAAGGCATATCTTTTGATGATGATGACTATCCAGATGATCCAGACACGCTTGAATTGGAAGAAATATATCCTGATACTGATGATGATGTACTTGGTGCAGAGGCTGACTTAACGAATATGGAAGATGTGGTACCTGTCAGTCCTATTCCAACTACAAGAGTTCACAGGAATCATCCTAAGGAACAAATCATTGGAGAGCCAAAATCTGCTGTTCAAACAAGAAAAATGATAAAAGATTTGAAGGAACAAGGTTTCTTTGCTAGATCCCTTCATCAAAGAAACAATCACAAAGACCTTCAAAACTGTTTGTTTGCATATTTTCTATCACAAATAGAACCCAAGAATGCTCATAAAGCATTACAAGATCTAAGCTGGGTGGAAGCTATGCAATAAGAGCTTCTATAATTCAAGCTTCAAGAAGTTTGGACACTGGTAGATTTGCCTAATGGGAAGTGAGCAATTGGTACTAAGTGGGTTTTTAGATGCAAAAAGGATAAAAGAGGCATTGTGATTTGAAACAAGGCAAGGTTAGTAGCTCAAGGATACACTCAATAAGAAGGTATTGATTATGATGAAGTATTTGCTCCAGTTGCAAGAATTGAAGCTATCAGATTATTCTTGGCTTATGCTTCATACAAAGATTTTGTAGTGTATCAAATGGATGTTAAAAGTGCTTTTCTGTATAGGACTATTGAAGAAGAATTTTATGTCTCACAACCACCTGGTTTTGAAGATCCTAATTTTCCTTACAAGGTTTACAAGGTGGAGAAGGCACTATATGGTTTACATCAAGCTCCCAGAGCTTGGTATGACACATTGTCAACATACTTGTTGAAAAATGGTTTTAGTAGAGGGAAGATTGATAAAACTTTGTTTATCAAAAGGAACAAAGATGATATCTTGTTAGTTCAAGTTTATGTTGATGATATCATATTTAGATCAACAAACAAGGTTTTATGTGTTGAATTTGAAAAGCTTATGCATGAAAGATTTCAGATGAGTTCAATGGGTGAACTTACATTCTTCTTAGGGTTACAAGTTAAGCAAAATAAGGATGGCATATTTATCAGTCAAGATAAGTATGTGGCTGAAATTTTGAAGAAGTTTGGATTTACTGATGTGAGACCTGCAAAGATAACTATGGAAACATCCAAGCCCCTGCTCAAAGATGAAGATGGTGAAGAAGTTGATGTTCATTTATATAGATCAATGACTGGCTCATTGATGTATCTTACAGCTTCAAGACCTGACATTATGTTTGCAGTGTGTGCCTGTGCAAGATATCAAGTCACACCAAAAGTTTCACATCTTAATGATGTGAAGAGAATTTTTAGATACTTAAAAGGTCAACACAAATTAGGCCTTTGGTATCCAAAAGACTCACCTTTTGACTTGGTTGCATACACTGATAGTGACTATGTTGGAGCTGGCTTAGATAAAAAATCAACAACAGGAGGTTGTCAGTGTTTGGGGTGCAGGTTGATTTCATGGCAGTGCTAGAAACAAACTATATGCAAATTCCATAACTGAAGCTGAGTATGTGGCTGCTTCAAGTTGCTGTGGACAAGTGCTCTGGATTCAGAATCAATTGCTGGATTATTGGTACAATTTTATGCATACTAAAATATATATTGATAATAGCAGTACTATGTGCATTATAAGAAATCCTATTTATCACTCAAAAACAAAACATATTGAGATAAGACATCATTTTATAAGAGATTGTTATGAAAAGAAGTTAATTCAAATTGTTAAAATTCATATTGATAATAATGTTGCATATTTGGTCACAAAAGCTTTTGAGGTGGGTAGATTTCAATTTTTGGTTGTCAGTATTGGCATGATTAATCTTTGAAAATTCTTATCTCTTTATGTTTTTGTAAAGTTTTGAAAGGATTAGTACTGTTATTAGGTCAATAAATTGTTTCTGCTGCTAAGTATACTTAGTGTTGCTAGTGTACTTAAAACTGTTGTGTTAATGCTGCTAATTATACTTAGAACTGCTAGTTATACTTAGAACTGCTAGTTAATGTTGCTAGTTTTTCTGAACAACTGCTGAGTATAATTAGATGGTGTAAAATGTTATTGCTTGTGTTTTTCTTGGTTTTGGACTAACATTTGCAGGTTAAGCAAGCAATATGATTGGCATTGATGGTGTGTGAGAAGCAAAGTGCTGATTTGTTTGTTGTGGTGAATCTGATTAATGATAGAATAGATTTGGGAATTTCTTGACAAAGGTTTACACCTGAGTTAGGAAGTTCTTTAAAATCTTTTCTTGAAATCACTCTATTTTGAACATGATTTGATGGCATAGTTAGCCAGATAGTAACTGCACTAACTCACTCTTTACCATTTTATACTTTCATTAGTATAATGAGTTAGTCTAAGGAAATCTGGTATTGAGAACAGCGAGCAAAAGTGAATCTAATGCATTTGTGTTAGAGGCAACACCTGCCACGAGCTGGAAATCCTGTCAAGAAGGCTCATTTAATGAGTTTATCTGATCACATGCAGTATTTATACTGATATTAATGGCTCTCACACAACCAGAGGTTAAATGCAAATGAAAAAGATTAAGTGTCTTCCTTTATACTTAATCCTTTCAAAATATTTGAGTGCAGTATTATTTTTAAAGATATTGGGAAAGTACTGCTGGGCAAATTTTTATTTGGTTAAAAGTTTGTGTTGCTAAGCGTAAACTTAGTGCTGCTAAGTCTAACTTAGTGCTGCTAGGTTTCTGCTGCTAGGGTTAAGAGTGCAGGGTATGTTTATGTAACTTTTTACTTAAAGGGTATAAATCCCCAATTGCGTCACACAATCACTTTCACGCGCAGACAATTCACTCTCATCCAAGCCCTAATTAAGTTTTTATCCTCAAATCGAAAAACCCCCAAATCAAATCATCATGTCGGACCTAACTTTTACCGAACCACACAATAATGTTTCATTTTTAGAAAGTCCAATGAGTCTGTAGATTTTACTGAAATCATTGATTTCCTTAATGCAAGCTATATCAAGTTTGCTTTAACAGTAAAACCTACTATATATATATATATATATATTTCCAAAATTATACAATTTTGGTCGTCTGTTAAGGTCAAAACTAATAATGGGGAAGTAAAAATTCATGCCCTTGTAGATGGGCAGAAGATCCTCATTACAGAGGCGTTTATTAGAAGAGATCTTCTTCTAGGAGATGCTAATGGAATTGAGAATCTTCCAAATACTACAATTTTTCAAAAACTTTCACTGATGGGATATGAGAGAAAAACTGATGCTTTAAAATTTTACAAAGGAAACTTCTCTCATCAGTGGAAATTCTTAATCCATACCGTCTTAGTGTGTCTAAGTCCAAAGACCACTGGTTGGAATGAATTTAGTAGTAATTTGGCATCTGCTATAATTTGTTTGTCTGAAAATGATCAAAGATTTAATTTTTCTAAATTAATTTTTGATAGTATGGTTAAGAACTTAGAGAGTTCTTCAAGTAAATATTTTATCTATCCAATGTTTTTACAACTATTTTTGGACAATCAGTTTGTAAATAAGAAAAGTCATAACAGAGTTTATCCCACTCCTTTTACTAAAAAGGTTTTTACTAATATGAGGAGGGATGGAAACGATTTTTCAGGGAAAGTGACACCTTTGTTTCCAACAACGGTGGCACTAGCCCAAACCCAAATGGGTGAAGGTTCAGCAATCCCAGCTGTTACCCATCACACACCTACACTTTTGGCTACATCATCCCATTAACAACCTAAAAAGACCTATAAACGTAGGACTCACTCAAAGAACACTGAGCTACCTCAGGCTAGTGGTTCTATTCACAATGTTGCAGATGAGGCTGTCACTGGTGTGGAGAGTGACATGTTGGTAAGGGCTGCCACTACTGTGACTAGCTTAGAAGCAGCACAAGCCAGTGGTAACAGTCACATGGAAACCATGTGGGGTTCAGATGCTCAACCTAGTGTTGAGACTGAGCTTAATATTTCCAATGATCCACCTCTCGGGCTAGGTAACACAAGCCGAAGTGGTGAGGATAGAATTGAACTTCTTAATGAATTGATGGACACTTGTAACA
The DNA here is from genome assembly GCA_021014915.2 of Artemisia tridentata subsp. tridentata. NCBI lineage: Eukaryota > Viridiplantae > Streptophyta > Magnoliopsida > Asterales > Asteraceae > Artemisia > Artemisia tridentata. The sequence goes on from CP139508.1 coordinate 270,573,550, forward strand.
AACTGTCTGCACAGGTTCTTAATCTACAAAACCTAGCTGCTTCTCAAGGAGGTGTAATCAAAGCTCAAGGTGGTGAAATCAAGGCTTTGAAGAGAAGGGTTAGATATTTAGAAGGCATCAAGAGATCAAGAACTCCAAAGCTTAAAGGAGAACATAAAGTGGGCACAGCTCAAAAGGTTAGATCTTCTGAAGCTCAAAAGGATGCTCCCAAACAAGGGGGAATAAAAGCAAAGCTTTAGGGGAGACTAAGGATGTTGACGGTGCTGGTGCAGAAAGTGAAGAAATGGATTTTGTGGTTGCTGACAATCAAGGGAAAGAAGTGGTGATTGATAGCTATGTGGCTAAAGTGGATAGTGCTGTTGGTCAAGATGTTACTGCTGCTAGTGAGCAACTTACTGCTGCTAGTGCAAAAGATAGTGCTGCTACACCAGAAGTTACTACTGCTAATGAATTGGCTCATGTACGAACAGAACTAAAGACATCCAAGCCAATAACCAAAGGTGTTGTAATACAAGAACCATCTTCTAAACCACAAGGTACACAATCAACTCCATAATTCAAAGGCAAAGGGAAAGCAATACTTGTTGAAGAGTCTGTAGAGAAACCACTTTCCAAAAGAAAAGCAAATGCAACTTGATGCTGAGGTTGCAGAGAAGTTAGCAGCTGATTTTGAAGAATAGAATAGGAAAATTTTGGAAAAGAGAAGAACTGCTGCTGAGAAGGATGCTAAAAATGCAGAATTGATTGCTGCATGGGATGAAGAAAGAGCTCAAGTTGATGCTGATTGGGAACTTGCTCAGAAACTTCAACAAGAAGAGCAAGATCAATATTCAATTGATGAAAGAGCTAGGATGTTGAAAGAACTAATAGATGAAAGGAAAAAGTTCTATGCAGCACAAAGATTAGCAGCAAAGAAGAACAAGCCACCCACTAAAGCACAAAGAAGATATTTCATGTGTGCATATCTCAAGAACATGGATAATTGGAAACAAAAGAAGTTATCACAGTTTGATGATATCAGAATTGAAGAGCTATACAACATTGCCAAGAGAAAGATTGAAAGTTTTGTGAATACTGAAGTGGTGAGGGGCACTGATGAAAGAAAAGAAGAAAGCATAAGTTCTAAAAGAGCAGGTGACAAGTTAGAAAAGGAGAGCAGTAAAAAGAAAAATTCTGAGTATAAGGCAGGGCAAGAGCAGAGTAAAGAGCAAGAGCAGAGTGAGCAATTTGATGATGATGTAGAAAAGATGCAAGCTCACACAGAACTTGCATTAGTAACTAAAGAAGAAGCCATGGATGTAGAGCCTCTAAGTGTCAAACAACCAATTGTTGATTTCAAGTCAGGATTACATGGGAAGACAACATATTGGGATATCAAGAGGTATGATGGTTCATCTGTGAGATTTGTGAGCTTTCTACAAATGGTTCATCACTTTGATAGAGAAGATATGGTGACTTTATGAAGACTATACAAAGAAAGGTTTGGTTATGATAAACCAGAACAAATCTATGATAGAGTCATCTGGGATTATTTGAAAGTGATGTTTGAACCATATCATGAGGATGAAGTATGAAGAAGTCTAAGGCACAACACAGTTCTAGAATGGAAAATTTATTAGAGTTGTGGAGTTCATTATTTGGTTGCACATGGGCTAATAATCTACATGCTTGTAGAAAAGGACTATCCTTTACAATATCATAAGGATATTTTACATCAGATGCTGTATGGGAAGAAAAGACTCCAACTCCAGTATCCTTATGATGAAATGGCATATCAACTGCTCAAGAATATGGAAAAGTATTAAAGAATCAAGGAAAAGAAATAGAATTAATTGTTTGGAAGCATCCACTTAGTGTTTGTTCAAGATTAGATAGAAACTTGATGATTTTGGGATAAAAAATATCAAGTTTATGGGAGGATTGTTGGGTTTTAGAGTTGCTGCTGCTTGTTTGGTTAAAACTGCTGATGGAAAATGCTCTAAGTCATTGTTGCTGCTAGTATGAAAGGTTACAACTGCTTGTGTATTTTACTACTGCTAGTATTGCTGAAGATGTTCAAGAAAATACATCAAGTGGTTACTACTTCTAGACAACAAGTTAAAACTGCTAGTTCAGAGTTACAACTGTTTTCAGAATTACCACTGCTGATGAACTTGAAGAAAAATACTCTAAGTGTTTATTGCTGCTAGAAGAAAAGTTAGTACTGCTAGTACAAACTTACTACAGCTGAAGAGTTTATGCTACTAGAGTTAGAGTTAAGACTACTAGAGTGTATAGTTAGTACTGCTTATGTGATAAACATGTATAGTCGGCTGGATAATTATAGAAAAGATTCTTTTAAGATTTATCTTGTATAGCAAGCAATTGTAAGCTGACTAGGACTCCTTAGTCTATAAAAGGAGGTCCTAGGGCATGGAGATAGATACATGATTCGTACGTAATTCTTTAGAAAACTTCAAGGTTGTAAACCCTAATACTTTAGAGTATTCGTATTATTAATAATATTGATGTGATTTGTTTGATATTGTTTGTTAAGTTCTTCTTAAGATTAAAGTTTAGATTCCGCATAAACTTTAATACAATCAAAAACAGTTTCTACATAAGTTGTATTGGATTTATTCAATATTGCTTAACCTTTACAAGCTAAGGGAATTCGATCAAGGAGTCAACTGGGATCAACAGATATAGGATATTTTACTGGTAGCATGTATACTTCTTGACACTTTCTTTACTTAAACAAAAATAAAAGACAGGATGGTAGTCCGTATGCTTTTTCTCTTTTCTTTTTCTTCTTTTTTTTTTTCTTTTTTCATCATTTTTTCATCATTTTTTTTTTATTTTTCATTTTTTTATTTTTATTTATTTATTTTATTTTTATTTTTTTCTCATACACTCTTGCCCTACCATCCAAAATAATACTTGATGAACTCAAATAAGTACATTTTATTACCATCATTTATCCTATTTATTAAACTTGTTTTATTATATTATCTGTGAGAATTGATACGTTAATGTTTACTTTTGTAATTGTCAGGTAAAAACAAGTATTATGTGAAACTTGGCGATTTTGGACTAATTATGGAGCAAAACAAGCAAGAAGTTAAGAGTCTACTGAAATGTACAAGATCAAGATCATTCTGCTCCAGATATGCCGCATCTTACTTATTATTTACGGCGCATCACTATCAAGATTTCACAAGCTACGATCCAAGACAGCAAGGACATGCGCCGCATCTAAGAATGGAGTTACGCCGCATCTTCTGGCGGTGTACGAATATTCCTGAATATATTAATCTTGGACCCCACTCGAAGTTAAGTCGATGCGCCGCATCTACTTAACCTATGCGCCGCATCTAGCCCTCAGACAGAAACTATAAATACCCCAAGGTCAGACGAATTTCGAGAGCATAAGATATACGAAGTACAGAAACCCTAAGCCGAATTCAGACGAAGTAGCAGCACAAGACACACCTTGAACGAAGATACAAGAGCTGTAAGAAGGTCCTGCATGTATTCAATTCATTAAGTAGTTTTGTTTTATTGTATTAGTACACTTTAATTGGTCAGGATTGATGGGCTTGTGTCATTGATTTAATCATGCACTTCAACTCCCCTTAAAATTGCTTTCCCATTAATTAAAGTTTATATGTTGATGTCTTTGGTGACTTTTATTAGTGCATTGATAACCTCTGTGTCTAGCTGAGCATTGCTTGGGTCGCCATGCCCCTTCCTCGCCTATTTATTAGATCGCCTATGCATTCTATCGTCTGTAGAAAAGTAGGAAGAAAGATAAATAGGATAGTCATAAGTAATCATTAAGGGTTTACTCGCCGATAAGATTAGAGCCAACGAGAAAGGAATTAATCTCGGTGCGTTGCATCGAACTATACACTTCATATAAAACTAGCAATAAAACAAGTGACAAGCTACTTAACTATCAGGACAGGTCTTCTTATTGTCTCAAGTATTTATCTGTGTACGTGTGTGCTATTCGCTGATTCGTGCTTATTAGTTTAATTTATTATTTAATCATAACCAAACTGTGCCAGTCTCTCAGACTGAACCCCCTTGCGTTAGATTAGTTTGTATAGCTAACTTAAGATATTAAAATACTGATTAGGATAACTAGATAATACGTTCCACTCTTAGTGATCGACACTCTACTTACCATTATATTCATACTGACTGGGTACACTGCTCGTTAAAGTGTGTGTGTTATTGATAAGTCGGCTAAATATAAATTTAAAACTTGAATACTGCTAAAACCACAACGACATACCGTGGGTATAAATTAGAGCATACGCACACGACACATCAAGTTTTTGGCGCCGCTGCCGGGGAGTGAATTGTTATTATCTGTTAATTTGATTAGTATTTTAATTAGGTTTTTCTTTTTAATTTTAATTCTAACCACTAACTCTGTTGTATATTAGGTTAAATTGCATTCATTGTATTATTTTGCATATTTTCTGTTTTTGTGTGTTTTTATTTTTGTTTATTTTCGTTTGTTTTTATTTTTGTTTTTATTTTTTTTATTTTCTTGTATTCTGCTATCGTTGTACTGAGCTAATTCAAACGATACAGCGCATCTATTTTCATAGATACGGCGTATTGCGTTTAATTTTTTTAAAATACAACGCGTTTAATAAATTCGATACGACACATCTTTCCCCAAGATACGGCGTATCTGTTTTTAATAAAAAATTTTTTCTAAACAATAACGCCATACGACGCATCTGCTTTAGTATATACAGCGTATCTATTATTTTTATTAAAAACAGTTTTCGAATTATTAAACAGATACGACGCATCGATTTTTATCGATACAGCGCATCTTCTGAATCAAAAATCTTGTATTTTGAAACATAACGAAAATACGGCGCATTAACTTTTGTTAATACGACGCATTTAATTTTAAATAAATATCGATTTTTGATAAATAAAACTGATACGGCGCATTCTAAATTTATAAGCGGCGTATCTATTTTCTGAATAAAGTCTGATTAAATTTTAACGATTATAAGATACGGCGTATCCAACTTTTTGGATACGGCGCATCATCTGCAGATATCAGCAACTTTTATTTTTCTTATCTCCGAACGGAAAATACTCTGACCCTTATACTAGGAAATTTTTACTTTGAAATCTACCTGTCTTTAATTTTCAGGAACAATGTTTGATATTTTCCCCAACTGGTTCGGAAGACCCCAAAGAAACCTTACCATGGAAGAGTTTGCACTACAAATCGCTCAAGCAAATGAAAAAGAACATCATGAAGCAAGAAACTTTATTAATGAATTCAAAGGCAGTCATGAGCTGTTACTAAAGGAACAAAACAACATGATTAATGGATTGGCAATTGAAGTGCACCAATTGTCAACGGTGCTTAACAAGATTCTTTTGGTAAAGCAAGATTTGAAAGGGATTACAACTAGAGGCGGAAAGTCAACCTTTCAAATCGGAGAGACACCCGAGGATGACAGTACAAACAAGATTTCCCCTGAATCTTTATCACCTGAGCAAGAGCAACCGAAAGAGACTAATCCAGAACCTGTAATTAGAGAAGAACCTTCTGTTGAACCTAACGATCAACACTACCTTTCCCACATAGGGTAAGGAAGGAGAAAGAAGATGCCTATCAAAAGAAGTTCTTGGAAAATCTCAAGCAGCTGCAGCTAAGCATACCATTTATGGAAGCCCTAGTGCAAATGCCAAAATACGCTAAATATCTGAAGAGCTTACTTACAAACAAGTCCAAACTTGAAGAGGCTTGCACTGTAACAATGGGGGAAAGAAGCTCAGCAGCATTGCTCAACAAACTTCCATCTAAGGAAAAAGATCCAGGGAGTTTCACTATTCCTTGTCAAATTAAAAATTTACATATTGGAAATGCTTTAGCCGACCTAGGAGCTAGTATAAGTCTTATGCCCTCTTCTATGTATGAAAAATTAGGCTTGGGTGAACCAAAACCTACTAGGATGTGCTTAGAGCTAGCTGATAGGTCCATACAATACCCATTAGGAATAGCTGAAAATATATTAATAAAAGTTGATAAATTTGAATTACCTATTGACTTTGTTATCCTCGATATGCCCGAAAATTCTAGAACTCCTATAATATTAGGACGACCATTTTTAGCCACTGCTAGGGCCATGATTGATGTTTTTAATAAAAAGATAACTCTTACCATAGGAAAAGATGAGGTTGAATTTAATATGGAACAATCTATGAGTAAAAATAATTCTGAAGACGATGAATGCTATAATATCGATGTTTCTGATGACACGATTAATCAATTTACTTAGAAATTGTTAAAAAGTAATTTGCTTGATTCTTTTCTTCTTAAAAATTTAGAAAACACAATTGCTATAGAAGATCAAGTTGATGAAAATATTTTTGATAATTATTTCGCTGTTGATTCAACTGTTTGTAACGTCATGCGGCGCATAAGAAATAACGATGCGGCGCATTTATCTGATGACAGCAATGAAATAATTAAAGAACAAGTTTATTCCGCTAGTGCTAATGAAATTGATAATGTTAAACCTGAACTTAAGGATCTCCCTTCCACTTTGGAATATGCCTATTTAAATGGGGACACTAATTCGCCCGTTATTATTGCATCTGACCTAACGCCAAAAGAAAAAGAATCCCTTTTGCAGGTATTATATAAACGAAGAGGAGCATTAGCATGGAGCATGTCTGATATTAAGGGAATTAGCCCGTCATTCTGTACACATAAAATCCTTATGGAGGATGAATTCAAACCAACTATCCAACCCCAAAGGCGTTTGAATCCAAAAGTCCAAGACGTGGTGAAAAATGAAATTGTGAAATTACTTGACTCCGGACTTATCTACCCAATTTTCGACAGCTCGTGGGTCAGTCCTATCCACGTTGTACCAAAAAAAGGAGGAATGACGGTAGTACTCAATGACGATAATGAGCTAATCCCTTCAAGAACTGTTACTGGATGGAGAGTTTGCATCGATTACCACAAACTCAATGATGCTACGTGAAAAGATCACTTCCCTCTTCCATTTATTGATCAAATGTTAGAAAGACTATCAGGACATGATTATTATTGTTTTTTAGATGGTTTTTCAGGTTTCTTCCAAATACCCATTGCCCCCGAAGATCAAGAGAAGACGACTTTCACCTGCCCTTATGGAACCTTCGCTTATAGGAGAATGCCGTTCGGACTATGCAACGCCCCTGCTACTTTCCAACGTTGTATGACGGCTATCTTCCATGATATGGTAGAAGAATTTATGGAAGTCTTCATGGACGACTTCTCGGTGTTCGGTAACTCATTTAGTGATTGTCTCTTTAAACTTGATAAAATGCTTGCTAGGTGTGAAGAAACTAACCTTGTTCTTAATTGGGAAAAATGTCATTTTATGGTTAGAGAAGGAATTGTGTTAGGACATAAGATTTCTGGGAAAGGTATAGAAGTCGACAAAGCTAAAATTGATGTAATTGCCAAACTACCTTATCCCACTAATGTAAAAGGTGTTAGAAGTTTTTTAGGGCATGCTGGATTTTATCGTAGGTTCATAAAGGATTTTTCAATGATATCTAGGCCTATGACCCAATTATTGCTAAAAGATGCGAAGTTTGATTTTTCTGAAGATTGCAAAAAGGCATTTAATATACTTAAAGAAAAACTAACTTCCGCACCTATTATAATTTCGCCGGATTGGAATCTGCCTTTTGAACTAATGTGTGATGCTAGTGATTATGCTGTTGGAGCTGTACTTGGCCAAAAGATAGATAAGAAATTTAAGCCAATTTATTATGCTAGCAAAACATTGAATAATGCCCAAGAACATTACACCACCACGGAAAAAGAACTTTTAGCAGTAGTTTTTGCATTCGATAAATTTAGGTCATATCTTATATTGTCAAAAACTATGGTTTACACTGACCATTCTGCTTTGAAGTATTTGTTCAATAAACAGGATGCCAAGCCAAGGCTTATTAGGTGGGTTTTATTGCTCCAAGGATTCGATATTGAAATTAAAGATAAAAAGGGTGCCGAGAATCTAGCTGCTGACCACTTATCTAGACTTGAAAACCCTGACATGGAGGTGCTTGATGAAAGGGAAATCGCTGATGACTTTCCTGATGAACACCTTATGATGGTAAGAATTAAGAGCAATAATAATGGACCATGGTATGCCGACTATATAAACTTTATTGTTGCAAATGAAATTCCAAAAGGGCTAACATCCGACGAGAAAAGAAGATTTCTAAATCGCGCTAGTGAGTATATTTGGGATGAACCATATACTTTTAAATTATGTCCTGACAATATTATACGAAGATGCGTAGATGGAGATGATGTCCCAGCAGTATTAGCACATTGTCATTCAGGGCCAACGGGGGGACATCACGGTGCAGTTATTACAAGAAGAAAAATCCTTGATGCAGGATTTTATTGGCCCACTATGTTGGATGATGCAAAAGACTACATAAAAGGATGTGATGCGTGTCAACGATCCAGGAATATAACATCGAGAAACGAAATGCCGCAAAATTATATCCATGTATGTGAAGTTTTTGACATATGGGGATTGGACTTCATGGGACCGTTTCCTGAATCTAAAGGTAATAAATATATTTTGGTTGCTGTTGATTACGTATCAAAATGGGTCGAAGCGCAAGCATTACCAACAAACGACAGCAAGGTAGTACTTAAATTTTTGCAAAGTTTGTTCTCTAGGTTTGGAATTCCTAAAGCATTGATTAGTGATAGGGGAACACATTTTTGTAATCACCATCTGGGAAGAGCCTTGCAAAAATATGGAGTGTATCATAGGGTTTCCATTGCATACCATCCTCAATCCAATGGGCAAACTGAAGTAACCAATAGGGCTATAAAGCGAATTCTTGAAAAAATGACTGGATATAATCCGAAAGGGTGGTCTGATAAGTTAAATGATGCTTTATGGGCATTTCGTACAGCGTATAAGACACCAACGGGATGCACTCCATTTCGTCTTGTATACGGAAAAGCATGCCACCTACCGGTCGAAATTGAACAAAGTGCATATTGGGCTTTGACGAATTGTAACATGGATATGGAAGCTGCAACGAAGAACCGTTTCATGGAACTTAATGAACTCTATGAACTAAGAGATGAGGCCTACAAAAATACTAAGATCTACAAAGAAAGAACTGAAAGATGGCATGACTCGAGGTTACATGGGGATAAAACGTTTACTATTGGAGAGAAAGTGCTGCTATTTAATTCCAGATTAAAGATGTATCTTGGTAAACTTAAATCAAGATGGACGGGTCCGTTTGTTGTCAAGAAAGTGTATCCATATGGAACTATTGAAATATGCGATAAAAATGGTTATATATTCAAGGTAAACGGGCAACGAGTCAAGAAATACTTTGATAATAAAATTGAGGATACTGAGAACGAGGTGGTGGAGTTTGAACCTGAAGTATTGGAATAAAGAGCTGAACGTGAGTCTGACTTGAAGACTCTGGAATAAAGACAAGCGCTGACCGGGAGACAACCCGGAGAAAATTTTTACTATTCTGTTCTGTGTCGAGTCAGTCAGGCCCGCAGAAGATACGGCGCATCTCAATCCTGAGATACGACGCATCTCCTGCATTGGTCATATCTTACTTTATTTTCTGCATTTTTATTTTTGACTTTAAAACTTTTTGTCAGTTTATTTTAATGCGGCGCATCCCTGGTTAAGGATACGACGCATCTTCTATTCTGATTCGTATTTATTCCAGGCTCGATATGGCGCATCTTCTTCCATAAGATACGGCGTATCGACTGACCTGATGATTTTCAGTTTAATTTTTATGTTTTATTTTTACTAACTACTAATGTATTATGCAAGTTTGAACCTTCTTAACTTAGGTGTGTTAAAGTCTTGGTGGTATTATAGATTCCTGCATTTCCTGTGGATACATCAACTATGAAGCTTAAACGTTCTCATCCACAAGAAAGATGATTTTTGCTCTTATACAAATAATGGAAGATCATACCGAGCAAATCTCAGGGGAGTTTTTCTGTTCTAATTCTTTTATTTTCCAGTTTTTAACCTTTTATACAAACAACGAGGATGTTGTTTAACTTAAGTGGGGGGATTGGAGAATTAGAACACTTACTTGTCCTAAACTTTTTCAAAATATGCTTAAAATGTGCTTAATATATCAAAATTTAAAATTTTTAGCATGTTTTTGTTTAAAGTCTAAATTACATAGCCGCACACATGACGTTAATTTCAAAAATTGTGAACTTTTCAAAAATTCACAAATCTATGAGTGTGCCGGTGACTTGTAAACTTTAGAACTTGGATTGTATATTATTCGAGACCACCATAATAAGTATTATTTTTATAATTGGAATGACTTGTCTAAATTGGTAAATTTCTAGGATTACACCCAAATAGCCTTTATATGTTATGTGTTATTAGCTAACTACACTGGTTAGTTAACCCCCGTATAAACCCTTTTGTTACTCTCATTTTTAGAGTAAGATACCCCTAGAAAAACACTTAGAGCCATTCCTTTCGTTTCTTACACCTTTGTTATAATGTTTCGTTACACCCTTACACCTTAGCCTACCCTGTAGATTAAAATCCGTGGTTGGTTAATTGCTTTAGGCAAAGTGTGTTTCCTTACATTACCTGTGTTCGCGTGCGTAATTCATTATCTTTGGTTGAGTCAGGAAATTGCGCAATGCAATTGGAGTAAAAGTAAATATTGTATATCTTTGAGTTTGTTTTTTTTGCGTGTTTACTACTTTCACTATTACCGTTATTTCTGAATACATGAAAAGTATGGAAAAATTATCCAGAGTTATCATTATAGTGATGTGGTGAAATTTTACACATCTATGTTTATGTTTCAACTTAAAAAAAAAAAAAAAAAAAAAAAAAATCGAAAAAAAATAGAAAAGAAAAAGAAAAAGGAAAAGTTGGATGTTTGTTTAACCAACTTATGTAAAGTTTTGTATTAAGTGGTCGATATCACCACTATTTGTTGTATATTATATTTATGGATTGATTGGGAGTTGGACGTTATGGGAACGCCAATTAAGGTTATTCTTTGATTGAGATCTTGTTGAGTATAATTCGTGTCTACCTAAAAGCGTGTGTTTCAAGTGTTAAAGCGTGAGTTATTCTATGATATGAGTCTTATTCATGGGATGGTTGGGATAGTGATTAACCACACTTAGGATTTTAATTTATCTGTTTTGTTTATTTTTCATTTTACACCAATTTATATCCCAAATATTATCCATACCCTATATTATTCTTTATCCAAACCTTTGATTTATTGAGATTAGGGATTTGAGCAATCTTAAGTATCGTAGTCGTAGATTCGGCTATGTATTTATGATTTTGTCGCCCTTTTTGATATAATATTATTGGTAAAGATTACTTGGTCCTATCTTTAGCCTATTCGAGTTAAGGATTTGAGCAATTGCAAGTATCGTGTTCGTGGATTCGATCATGTATTTATAATTTTGTCGCCTTTTCTGGAATTTGAGATCGATAGAGATTAAGGAGAATGATTAACCCTTAACCAACAAACCCTTTTTACCGCTTTAGACTTGTTATTCCTTGGCTTTAGTGGAGGAGATGCGTATACTTGCCAAGCTTATGATAGAATATTCGTCACGACTGGACAGTTAAACGATTAGATTTGCTTTTATCAAATTATTTTATTTTACTTCTAATTCGTTAAGTGTTTGGTTGTGTGATTATGACAAAAAATGAATACATGCTTAAATATAAAAATAAATCCTAACATCTTTTAGGATACATTTTCATAAGATTAATTCTAAGGTTTACTTGGGGACAAGTAAAGTTCAAGTGGGGGGATATTTGATGAACTCAAATAAGTACATTTTATTACCATCATTTATCCTATTTATTTGACTTGTTTTATTATATTATCTGTGAGAATTGATACGTTAATGTTTACTTTTGTAATTCTCAGGTAAAAACAAGTATTATGTGAACCTTGGCGATTTTGGACTAATTATGGAGCAAAACAAGCAAGAAGTTAAGAGTCTACTGAAATGTACAAGATCAACATCATTCTGCTCCAGATATGCCGCATCTTACTTATTATATACGGCGCATCACTATCAAGATTTCACAAGCTACGATCCAAGACAGCAAGGACATGCGCCGCATCTAAGAATGGAGTTACGCCGCATCTATTGGCGGTGTACGAATATTCCTGAATATATTAATCTTGGACCCCACGCGAGGTTAAGTCGATGCGCCGCATCTACTTAACCTATGCGCCGCATCTAGCCCTCAGACAGAAACTATAAATACCCCAAGGTCAGACGAATTTCGAGAGCATAAGATATACGAAGTACAGAAACCCTAAGCCGAATTCAGACGAAGTAGCAGCACAAGACACACCTTGAACGAAGATACAAGAGCTGTAAGAAGGTCTTGGATGTATTCAATTCATTAAGTAGTTTTGTTTTATTGTATTAGTACACTTTAATTGGTCAGGATTGATGGGCTTGTGTCATTGATTTAATCATGCACTTCAACTCCCCTTAAAATTGCTTTCCCATTAATTAAAGTTTATATGTTGATGTCTTTGGTGACTTTTATTAGTGCATTGATAACCTCTGTGTCTAGCTGAGCATTGCTTGGGTCGCCATGCCCCTTCCTCGCCTATTTATTAGATCGCCTATGCATTCTATCGTCTGTAGAAAAGTAGGAAGAAAGATAAATAGGATAGTCATAAGTAATCATTAAGGGTTTACTCGCCGATAAGATTAGAGCCAACGAGAAAGGAATTAATCTCGGTGCGTTGCATCGAACTATACACTTCATATAAAACTAGCAATAAAACAAGTGACAAGCTACTTAACTATCAGGACAGGTCTTCTTATTGTCTCAAGTATTTATCTGTGTACGTGTGTGCTATTCGCTGATTCGTGCTTATTAGTTTAATTTATTATTTAATCATAACCAAACTGTGCCAGTCTCTCAGACTGAACCCCCTTGCGTTAGATTAGTTTGTATAGCTAACTTAAGATATTAAAATACTGATTAGGATAACTAGATAATACGTTCCACTCTTAGTGATCAACACTCTACTTACCATTATATTCATACTGACCGGGTACACTGCTCGTTAAAGTGTGTGTGTTATTGATAAGTCGGCTAAATATAAATTTAAAACTTGAATACTGCTAAAACCACAACGACATACCGTGGGTATAAATTAGAGCATACGCACACACGCATCAATACTTCATTACAAAGGAATTTCTTGCAACCTCCCTACACTTGAACTTTTACATAAATAAAAACTAACTAACGACCCGAATTAAGAAAATCAAAACACGTGGAGTACTTTAAACATTAACGCACATATGGGGGTAATAACATTGACGTTCTTCCCCATTACTCCATAACTGATAGATCGTTTATAGCTCGAGAGTTTTTAGATCTCATCTAGGATTAACAATAACAAAGTTCAAACGATATGCACAACTGAATAAATCAAAACACTTTGTTATTAACAAGGTTTTACAACATAAACGCCCCAATTCTACTTGATCAAGGTAGAACGTGTTACACACCTTGTAACAGGGATCAAGGCTTGACCTTGAGGCGTAAAACCAACTAACCAGTCAACTACATCTTTCTATTGTGCACACATAAAACATACGCCCTATGTCTCTTTATATAATAGAGATATTAGGGTTTACAAAAGACTCTTAACTATATTAGGAAACAAATCTTCCTAACTTTAATCTTTATCTTCTAAAGTAATCTTGTATAATCTTTCATAGCTTGTAGAATTCCTTCTTTGTCATTTAAGCCCTTCTTGTTTCGTATTTGCCTCATTCTTCTTATATTGTTTTGTATTATCAACTCAATATAATTCCCAACAATCTTCCCCTAGTTGATAATTACAAAACATTCTTCTAGATCTTCCCTGAATGAAACAATGTTCCCCTTAAGCTCAACTCGTGAACTTACATAACATGCTGTACCACCAAGAATCTGCAAGTTGCAAAACTTTTATGTACTTCTTCCCCTTTTTGTCATTATCCACTAGGAGATGCTAAGTAGATGCAACTTCGATTTTGACAACCACCAATCAATATCACACTTCTAATCCAGCCTTCCAATGTCTTAAATTACCCTCCATGAAGAACAGAGTGTGCTAGAATACTCAAAAAATGAATTTAAGACAATAGAAACTTAAACTAGCAGTAGTAATAATGACTAGCAATAGTAAAAACCTTCCCCTCAAATGGTGCATGTAAATGATTAAACACTCTATAATAAGCTTCCCCTGAAATCCATGTATTAACCATTTCAAGAATCTCCAATTCTGTAGGCTTCTTGTAATGATTACTGTTGAAGAAAACTAAGTATAACGAACTTGATGCTGAAGTAGAACAACTCAAACTTATGTATTATGTCTTGTACTTTCCACGTGACTTTGAACTTATATGAACTCCAAAAGTATAAGTAGATCGCAACCTCTTGACAAAATCCTCATCTTCTATGAGACACTTGGCACTACAATGTAACTCCTTTAAGTGATAGAAAATACCAATTGCTAGATTTGACAAGTCTTCGTCACAACTTTAAAGCACGAACAAGTTATCTCCTGCTAGTAAGATATAATGAGAACACACGTTCGTGAAACTCCACTTCAACTTCAAATAAGTGATAAATAATCATATCCGTAATCAACAAATCCAAATAAATCCAATAAACAAGCCTTTTAAACGTTTTAAGAACATTTAAACCAAAATCAAACTTCTGTGTGTGTTGTCTGACATCTCTTACAAATCCAAAACCAATCAATGTACTTTTAAACAAATCACCATGTACTTTATCAGACTCAACTCTCATATACCCATTATCCTTATGCTCCTTAACTTGGCTGTCCACCAAACTCATTGTATTCGAACAACATTTAAATCAACCAGCTTTAACCAAACAATACAATCTCCATAATATTCGATCAGCCATGGATATATGAATGAAACCCTCAAAACATCAATATACTATCTTATCTTCTAATGAAAATTCAGATCCACAACCCCATAAATGATTTAAAACTTGAAACAATTCGAATATAGGCAGCAATAACATAGGACCAAATGTTAAGATAAACAGCAGAAACAAGTCAACTTGCCATTACAACTTGACCTTCAACCCTAAGTCAAATTGATCACCAATAATAGATACTCGAATTCAGCAGTAGTAACATGTAAGAACATCATTAACGAACTAACAAGCAACAATAAAATCTCACAAGCAGCATTACGTCAGAACAACAAGCATACCAACAGCATTAACAATGCTCACAACAGTATTAACAATCTTCAAATAGCAGACTTAACTACCATGTCTTCCCCTCACTCTCATAACCTGCTTGAAATTCTACGCCAGCATTAAAATGATCAAGCAACATAAATCATTAACTGGCAGCAGCAAGTAACATTAGTTTCCAATGGCAGCATTAAAATTCAACCGAGCAGCATTAACCATCAGACACAGCTAGCAGCATTAACAACGAAAGCAGTACTAACCGTCCAAGCAGTACTAAGTATATAAGGAGCAACATTAATGAATCATGGACGATCAGTATTAACCTTATAGCGGCAGTAATCTTGGATCTATGAGCAGCAGTAGTATTATGCTTCAATACCCCTCCTCCTTTGTCTACACCGAATTACATTAGGGTTTGCACTTGTCTTAAGAACAAAAACCCTAAACGAATAATTGTGTTACGAATAAAGTTTAGGTTAGGGTTTCGACCAGTTATAATTTCATAAAACTTTTAGTTGCATCAATTGCTCCAAACTAGGGTTAAGTACAATTCTCATAGCTTTTCGATCTTTCATAACTAATATGCATGAACCCCATCCAGATTCTCACCACTTGATGATAGAATATCCTTGATCACAACCACGCTTTTGATGACAGATTTAATAAATCATGCAGCGAGTATAATATGCATTTAAACACCGACCCATGATTGATCAAAAACAATAATGAGACAATAAAGAATATCAACAATCGACCAATAAGGAGTGAGGGTTAGTAAATCGTAAATCAGTTTTAAATATCCACCGACTACTCTTGTTAAATATAATGAATATTAAATTGATCAAGAATTAAATCAGTAGGTACAATAAATAGTTGAATACCATGTTAACGTTTGAAGAAAAAGAATGATAGGAACAATCGTATATTTTCTTCAATCGCCAAACAGAAAGGTCGATATCCATAAAACCTTAGACAACCGATTAAACACCATCCAAAGATGCTTCTTTTCGACAATAAAACCTTGTACAATCCCTAGATCACGAGCTCCATAGCTCTGATACCACCTAATAGATCGTTTATAGCTCGAGATTTTTTAGATCTCATATAGGATTAATAATAACAAAGTTCAAACGATATGCATAGCGGAATAAATCAAAACACTTTGTTATTAACAAGTGTTAGGTCACAAGTTTATCACACAAGATTACTTAATTCTAGAGAGAGAAAGTTAGAGAGAGAAAGAGAGTGGAAGGTTAAGCATAAGAATGATAAAATGAATGTAACATTAACCAACACCCCTTTCCTTCAATGGAAGGGGTATTTATAGTTTTCTACATGATGTGGCTTTTGCCCTAATTAATAAAGTAAATAAAATACATAAGACGCCACGACCCATGGGCCTTCTACACAAGCCGTACCTTGATAACTAACATAAAGGCCTAAGCTAACTATTACAAACTATGATCAATACTTGATAATTAATAACGTGTTCCCAACAATCTCCCCCTAAGTATTGGTCATCTAGGTTACTTGAAGTCATCTTTGCTTCATTGGCTTTGACGTCTTTTGTATCTTTGTTCCTTAGTTCTTGAGTTTTGTGATATGGAAGTGTCTTGATCTGCCTTCCATCAACATTCTTTGATGACTATGTCTTTACGTCTTTTCCACCATGCTCATATGTCTTTTGACTTTTGTTCTTCAAGTGGTTCTCATTTCATACGCTTCAATCTTTGACTTGTGAAAGTTTGTTATACTTGATCTTTGACTTTTCTTTAACTTCTTTGAACTTTTGTTATCTCTTAGTCTTTGTGAGAACTTTTCTTCGGGATATGAGCATGATGGAATGGTGGTGGTGGTACTCCCGGTCTTCATGATTTCCTACAGGTAAACAGTTAGCAATAAATCATCCAGCACTTACAGATTCTGACTTCGAGATCATCAACAGCATAGTGTGAAGACTTTCTCTAATCCTAGCCAAGGCAGTTTTGAATCGGATGCCCCCGAAAGAGCTGACACAGATACACTGAAGTGTATCAACGATTCAGTGTGTTGATTGACGAAGCGAAAAGTGTACCGCTTTTAGGGGGTCATTTAAGCCCTAAATCGTATTTATTTGATCAAATATTGCCCTAAATCGTTCCTTTTGTCATTTTAGGTACTTTGGAGAAGAAATCTGGAAAAGGAAGCATTTTGGACGTTTTTGGAGCATAAAAGTGAAGAAAACGACAAAGTCTCAAAATCGGCTGGAAAAGTACCTTTGACGGCGTCAGGGATTGTTCTAGACGGCGTCATGGCTTGGCAAAAGAGGTGGATATGAAAAATACACATGATAAGCCAGGGAGTTTTGCAATGGAAATTCTGACGGCGTTACCCTTTAAGGTGATCAAGGCCATCACGGTTTAAGTTAAAGAGGGACGACGTCAAGCCCATTTCTGACGGCGTCAACCTTTGATAGGCCAGAGCGGATTTTGGAGGACTAAAGAGGGACGGCGTCAGGAAGGCCATCCGGGAACCCTAGACACGGCGAGGTGATGGCGTCAAGATCTACAACGTGACGCCGTCAGACCTTAAGTTCTATATATAGTTTTGCAATTTTTTGTTATTAGTGTGCAACTTTGTGAGGAGAAACCCTAAGATGAATTTCTGCCATTTTTAAGGGTTTTCATACCCTTGGATCTCCCATGTTTAATTGAAGATAAGTAATCACTTAATCAATCAATATGTCTATGTGTTGTTTGATTATATCTTGTTCTTGTCTTTTGATTAACATGCTAGGCTAGATTTATCTTGTGTTTGCTTAGATCTAATGAAACCTAACTATTGATTATCGGTTATTAGTGTGTTATTAATTGTATTGGATGATTGTTTATCGATGTTAGGCTTAAGAAAACTGGCTAACTTCCTATACGGTAACTTGCTTGAACGTCTTAAGAAACATGAACCAATGCGTACTAGGTTTTTATGGTTGTATTTAATGCATGAGCGAATTCTAGTGATCCCATGTTAGGAGCTTCCTAGCCGGCTCGACATAGGAGTGAAGTAGGAGCTTGTAGAGTTGGGGAAGTACGTACGCCACCCCACGATTGGTATTAAGGAATACACCCGTCATCCACGCAATTAATACACACTAATCAACCGGTAAAAGATAGTTAGGGAGTAAGGAAATCTAAGTAAACACATTTCTCTCCACATAAGTTTCACAACCTTTTCATTTTCAGTTATTTTATTTTATTTGCATTTGTAGTTATTTGGGTTAGTTGACTAGCAACTAATTCCGCCCACTCCTTCAAACCCGAGATTTTACTTGCTTTCATAAAAATATAAAAATACAAAAAGAATCTTCCCTTACCCTTAGACCTATTAGAGTAGTTTTTCAATCCTAACGACACTATTCCCTGTGGAGAACGATCAATCCCCCGTACTTACCACTACACTATACTACATCGGTCAGGTACACTGCCTGGTGGGGTTGTAAGCCTCTTGAGATCCCTCGAGAGGTAAAACCTGTTGTACGGTCGCAAAACCACGCATCAAGTTTTTGGCGCCGCTGCCGGGGAATAGTTATTGTTTAGGTTGAATTTTTATTTATTAGGTCTACTCACTAGATTCCTTTCTTGTGAGATTTTTATTTTATTTTTCTAGGATTTCTTTAGTCTATCTTTTTTCTTCGTTCCTTTGTTCGTAACCATTACCATCCGACATCATGGAAGGTGGTAATATCCTCGATCCCAACAACCCACCACCACAACAACACCCACCTCCTAGAGCCCGTACCTTAGGAGACTACTCTCGTCCTAGCCACCGTGGCTATCGAAACACCATTGAGCTCACCCAAGGAGCCAATGTCACTCCCTTGCGATCCGACACCATCCGGTTGGTGCAAAGCGGTTGCGCATTCCATGGACTTCGTTCCGAAGATCCTAACCAACATCTCAAGGACTTTCTCAAAATCGTTGATTCCATAGACCTTGATGTTGCCACTCGAGAGACGAACTGACTGCATCTCTTTTAATTCTCTCTGCGGGACCAAGCTAGTCAATGGCTAGAGCGTCTACCCGCAGGATCCATCACCTCTTGGGATGATCTCACCACTCGTTTCCTTGCTCAGTTTTTCCCACCAGGAAGAACTACCAAGCTAAGGAATGATATCTTGATGTTCCAACAACGTCAAGGCGAAACCCTCTACGAGGCATGGACTCGATTCAAGGACTTACTCCAAAAAGTCCCTCACCATGGCATGTATTCTTGGCTACAAATCCAACGATTTTATGATGGCGTAAACCATCAAACTAGAAGAACCATAGATTACGCTGCCAATGGAAGGCTGAGCAGGCTCAGTGTCGATAAGTGCTGGGAAGTCATTGAGGACTTAGCACAGTACGAAGAAGAAGAATGGAAAGACTCAACGTTCTTGGAAGAAGGGATTTTAAATTGCATGAGTGCAACCCAAGAACAGCTGTTCGAAAACATAAAAAGGCAGGTTGAGAGATTAATGAAAGCTGAGACACCTACGGCTGATGAAAATCTCGATGAGTGTGAGAACACAATTGGTAAACATACGTTTCATCAATTCTCACGACAAGATGAATTTGAAGGGATAATGCTAACTTTCGTAAACAACCAAGAGAGACGGATCCAGAAATTAGAGACTCAATTGAAAAACACCCAAGATATGTTCATGGAACTAGCAGAAAAGTTTATCGCGAGAATAAAGGAGAAAATTAGGGAAGAAGCTTCACACAAAAAGATCGAGAAGATCTTTGAACTCCCGGTCCCTAATGAACCATAAAACGAATGGGATGATGAAACCCCTCTCCCCGAGCCTTCACCTTTAAAGCCCTCTTATCCATCTTGATCCCCTCGCGAGAAAAAGAATTCTCAAGATCATAGCATTTTCGTGGGAAGCATGGTTGTCACGCTCCCTAACTTTCATGAAGCTAGGAAACGATCTTTTGGCTTTAAGCCAGGTGTGAGAAGAACTCAATTAAAGCACACCCTCATTTCGAAAACCCCCTGGAAAAGTTCCCCTCACTCCCTGAATACCTGCCGTAATGGAAATTGAAACCTGAATGAGACGTCAACCGACCCTTTCCAACATTTTACTACATTCCGTGACAGTAACAAAACATTTGACCCAGGAGGAACTTGTTAACGAGACTAGCTATCAGGGTTATTGACCCTGACTAGCTGCTCACTTAAAGTACAAGGGGCTCATTTGTAAACTGGCACAAAGTGGTAAATTACGCTGGTCTGACGGCGTCAGACTATGAACGTGACGCCGTCACCCCGTCTGCACAACAATAATAACTTTACTTCCATCACTTTCATCACAAACCCCACAGACCATATCCACTCCAACCCCACCCACGAATTTTCAAGGTCAAATTCACCGACTTTCGTTACCAATCTCCACGTGGTAAGTAATTCTTATTCATTCTTTTCGCTTTAATTACTCATAGGATTCTTAAATTTCAAAAAACCCCAACTCATGAAACCCTAGGATTGATTCATGCCTAGAACTCATAATGCCTTTAATTAGTGTTATTTAGCAATGATTAAAGCATTTGATGATTGGCAATCAAATGGGTCTATTCACTAATTGGGTGGCCACGAATTTGAACCATAACCTATGATCCAATCACCCATTTTGCTGTAAAAAGGGGCGTTTAGTTTATGAACTTGAAGTTTGGATATTGATTTTTCCCTCGTAATTTTGGATTTGAATTTGGTCGAACCTGACGGCGTCACCTAGCAAAGGGTGACGGCGTCAGACTTGTCTGATGCTTAACCGATTCTTTGATTCACAAATTAACCCTCTTTGTTCCTCCTTGCTTTGTTCCAGATAATGAGTAAGCGTCAACGACCTAGCAGAGGGAGTTCCTCTAGATCTCAACAAGAGAGCTTTGGCGACACGGTCCTCAGTTGGGGTGTCTTCGATGACGATGCTGCCATAACTAAATACACCCAATTGCTACAACACAAAGTTGAAAATGGGGCCGTGGTAGATTGGAGCTTTTTGAGGAGGGAAGGTCTTGAGCAAACCTTTCTCCAAAGCTTTCAGACGGATGAATTTACCGGCCCTCAGTGGGAAAACCTGTTTAGAACTCAAGAGCCGGTCTATGACGAATTGGTACGTGAATTCTTTGCCACTTTTCACTTTGACATGGCTGAGGCAAGGACCGATGTGGCCAGAACCACAATCTATTTTAGGCTGGGGGGTGAGCTTAGGACATGCTCGGTTACTGAGTTTGGATGGAGACTAGGGTTGTACAGTCAGCATGAAACCACTCAAGCAGGGTTCATGACTAGGTTGTTGCATGGAGAGACAATGAGGAATGATTTTAGATGTTCCATGTTCTGGCCGACTATTGGAGATGGTGTGTACACCTCGACTATTGTGGCATCTCAAATCAGGGAACCTAGGGTTAGGTTGACCCATAGATGTCTCACCTACAGCTTGACAGGGCGCCACAGCTCTCACCACCGCGTCACTGCTTCAGACCTCTTCTATTTGTACACCATTTACTCAGATGAGGTTTACTGCAACATCCCATTTTGGGTAGCTAGCTTTCTGAATGGTGGAGTTGGGGAAAGGGAAGGAGATAGGATTTATGGTGGGATGTTTATCACCCGGCTGGCTCGATCCTATGGAGTCCTCAGGCCCGAGGTCATGAGGTATTTGAGTGGTGGTGATGCATGCAGGACAGTGAAGGTTAGGTCCCTGAAGCAGATGGAGGTTGTTATGGAGATGCATGATGGGACCTTTATGTGGTATAATCCAGACGGAGATGAGGATGTTTGGTGGTGGGGATGATGAGGAGGAGGAGCATCAGCAGCAGCAGCATGGGGGTTATGAGGCTGGTACGGCAGATTACTACCGGCACATGAGCAGAGGGGATTGGCAGGCTCACCAGGGGGCCTGGATGGGCCAGGTTGATACTTGGAGAACCCGGTTGGACGAGAGGTTCGACTGGATGTATGATCACAATGTTCGGCAGATGCAACATTTATCTATGCGTGATCAGTTGGACCCACACCTGCAGATTGACCCTTTCCCTGGGCGTGAGCAGGACTACCCACCATATGGGTACTACGGGCACCTCCCTCCTAACTATGACTATCGCCAAGGTCCCCCACCCCAGTGATGATTTGATTTGATGTTATGATGTTTTAACAATTTAATCTATGGTTGTATGTTTTGGAACAATTTGGTCTGTAATAGTTTAGGATTAGGCATCTTTTGGCCTTTGAACATTTGTGACATTTGATTTTCTTTATTGCATGTAGGATTTATTTTGCTTTGTGTGTTTATTTATTTGGTTGTTTGATTTTATTTGCTTCCGTATGCATGTTTAATTATTATTATTATTGATTCATGTTCAAAACTAAATTGTGAAAATGCTTTATCTTGTTTTTAACTTCGTCTTAACTACATATAAAGGTATTTTGCAAAAGTTAAGTGTAAGGGAAATCCAAATCAGTTTATTAGAACACAAATGAACATGAATCGTAATAATATTAAATTAACATACATATTAGTATTTGTTTGAGTCAAATGCTTGTATCGAGTCATAATGATGTTTTGCAGGATTTCCAGGAAGTAAGGTATAGGTTTTTCCAGAAATTTTCCGGAAACATAACATGAGAATTCTGTCAGATCATTTCTGACGGCGTCAGGATTTACAACCTGACGGCGTCAGGTTTTAATTTTCTGAAATTTTTGAAAGTTTTGTTTTCATAAAAAGTTTTTACTAAATCTCTAACTTATAATCTCCAGGAATCTGCAAAATAATCATTCCACAAGCATTATATCCTTATATATAGATTTATCCCGCCGATGTTATGCAGGTTTTCGTGTTTGTTTTCTCAGGTTTAACAGGTTATTTTGGACAAGGAGATGTATGTGGAATCAAGCTTATGGCGATGCATTAGTCTTGGAGCTTCTACTTTCTCTTGGAAGAAGATCTAACCATGTTACCTCTTTATCCACCAAACGAATCAGGGGAGTATTTGATTTCATTCTTTTACCTTATTTACTTTTACATCTTGTTATTTGAACATTGGGGACAATGTTCATCTTAAGTGTAAGGGGGGGTAAAGTATGATACTTTAGAGAATGCTATTACGCTTGATTTTTGTTTTTTTAATGGTAGATGTGTAATAAAACTGAGAGAAATACCTGTTAGGGCAATTTTAGTGCCAAATTTAAATTTTTTTACAACATATAGGAGTGAAACTTTGATCTTAATGAGCGTCTCATGGATAGGAGTTATATGACTAGCACAAAAAACCGTACCACTAAAAAATTTTCCACCCCCAAATATGTGAGGTTCGCCCCTAGAATTGCTAGGAAAAGCATTTATGCTATGATGTGTGTACCGGTAGCACTTAGATTCTAGAACTTGCGTTAGGACCATTCCGAGGCCACAAGTGAGACTACATTCGTGTAGTTAGATTTACTACATGATAAGAGGCATTAGGATTAACCCATTGTTTTACACCCGTGTTTTTGTTATAATTACATTGGCTACATTGGTCAAGTAATTCTCCCACACCCTTTGCGTTGTACTCATTTTTAGTACACGATACCCCTAGTACACCCCTCAGAGCCTATCTTTTCGTTTCGACCTTTAAGCATTTTACTTAAAGGAAGAATTTGTTACACCCCACTTAAATGTACACCCAAATCGCCTTAGCCTACCTTGTATGCACTCATTTTTAGTGCATTATTGTGACAACATTTGTTTAAACCCTTAGTTAATTATCTAATTGATTACATGGTTGCTAAGTCGAGTCATATCCTTGTACATATTGTTTTGGGACGATTGGGACTCATGGGTAAAGTACTAGTGTAATGGAGTAATGGGGAAGAACAACATTATTACCCCCATATGTGCTAAATATTTTAAAAGTACTCCAAGTGTTTCGATTATCTTAATTCGAGTCATTAGAATAGTTATTTGTAAAGTTATGTAAAAGTTCAAGTGTAAGGGGATGCAACGCCCCTATGATGTATTATTTTGGATGGTAGGGCAAGAGTGTATGAAAAAAAAAAAAAAAAAAAAAAAATCAAAAAATCAAGAAAAATACAAAAAAAAATGAGAAAAAGAAAAGTAGAAAAAACATACGGACTACCATCCCGTTTCATTTTATGTTTATTTTATGTTTTTGTTATTTTGTTTTTAGCTTAAGTCGAGTCTAGTCTTGGCTTAGCAACGCCATATTTTACATGTAATTAATCAAGATCTTTAACTCGCCACCAGTAAAATATTCCTTATCCAACAAAACCGTGTTTATCATATCCCTACACCTCACGTTATAACCCATGTAAAAGCCCTCTTTGATAGTTTATCTTAGGTGCTTACGCCTAGTGGAGAAGGTTTTGATCCTTTCCCAAGCCTATGGTAATCTATTTGCTATGACAGGTAGTGAGAGATATTATCCGTTTTCATTTATGAGATTTATTTTGATGACACCTGAGAGATGTGAGTATCTAAACACTACTTGTGAGGTGCTAGTTTGTAATCTCCGTGCTTATTATGATTAAAGTGGAACGACTATTTGTTGTAATTACTTTTATATTAGCGTTAAATGACCCCTAACTTGTATTTTGATTAGAATAAAAGCGCATTTGCTTGAGGACAAGCAAATCTCAAGTGTAAGGGTATTTGATGAAGCGAAAAGTGTACCGCATTTAGGGGGTCATTTAAGCCCTAAATCGTATTTATTTGATCAAATATTGCCCTAAATCGTTCCTTTTGTCATTTTAGGTACTTTGGAGAAGAAATCTGGAAAAGGAAGCATTTTGGACGTTTTTGGAGCATAAAAGTGAAGAAAACGACAAAGTCTCAAAATCGGCTGGAAAAGTACCTTTGACGGCGTCAGGGATTGTTCTAGACGGCATCATGGCTTGGCAAAAGAGGTGGATATGAAAAATACACATGATCAGCCAGGGAGTTTTGCAATGGAAATTCTGACGGCGTCACCCTTTAAGGTGATCAAGGCCATCACGGTTTAAGTTAAAGAGGGACGATGTCAAGCCCATTTCTGACGGCGACAACCTTTGATAGGCCAGAGCGGATTTTGGAGGACTAAAGAGGGACGGCGTCAGGAAGGCCATCCGGGAACCCTAGACACGTCGAGGTGACGACATCAAGATCTACAATGTGACGCCGTCAGACCTTAAGTTCTATATATAGTTTTGCAATTTTTTGTTATTAGTGTGCAACTTTGTGAGGAGAAACCCTAAGACGAATTTCTGCCATTTTTAAGGGTTTTCATACCCTTGGATCTCCCATGTTTAATTGAAGATAAGTAATCACTTAATCAATCAATATGTCTATGTGTTGTTTGATTATATCTTGTTCTTGTCTTTTGATTAACATGCTAGGCTAGATTTATCTTGTGTTTGCTTAGATCTAATGAAACCTAACTATTGATTATCGGTTATTAGTGTGTTATTAATTGTATTGGATGATTGTTTATCGATGTTAGGCTTAAGAAAACTGGCTAACTTCCTATACGGTAACTTGCTTGAACGTCTTAAGAAACATGAACCAATGCTTACTAGGTTTTTATGGTTGTATTTAATGCATGAGCGAATTCTAGTGATACCATGTTAGGAGCTTCCTAGCCGGCTCGACATAGGAGTGAAGTAGGAGCTTGTAGAGTTGGGGAAGTACGTACGCCACCCCACGATTGGTATTAAGGAATACACCCGTCATCCACGCAATTAATACACACTAATCAACCGGTAAAAGATAGTTAGGGAGTAAGGAAATCTAAGTAAACACATTTCTCTCCACATAAGTTTCACAACCTTTTCATTTTCAGTTATTTTATTTTATTTGCATTTGTAGTTATTTGGGTTAGTTGACTAGCAACTAATTCCGCCCACTCCTTCAAACCCGTGATTTTACTTGCTTTCATAAAAATATAAAAATACAAAAAGAATCTTCCCTTACCCTTAGACCTATTAGAGTAGTTTTTCGATCCTAACAACACTATTCCCTGTGGAGAACGATCAATCCCCCGTACTTACCACTACACTATACTACATCGGTCAGGTACACTGCCTGGTGGGGTTGTAAGCCTCTTAAGATCCCTCGAGAGGTAAAACCTGTTGTAAGGTCGCAAAACCACGCATCATTGATGCAAATAATGTTCTAAAAACGTTATTTATATCTTTCGATAACTTCACGTTTTGAGGATGACAAAATGTGAAAACACGTTACGTTAAAATTAACGTAAACAAGTTTTTAGTTGAAAGATCCCATTTCTACGAAAATCACTCTAGGTATGCACAAACAAATTTACAGTTTGACAAATGATCAAAGAAGTGATTTTGTGTTTAAGACTTCACATTTTTAATGTGACAAATCATTTTTTCAAAAATATACTTTACAAGTTATTTTTGAATAATTAAGAAATGTTTTATTGGAAAAATATGTTCAAATAACATACCAGGTATTCCCCCCCCCCCCAAAATTAGCTCCAAACTTCCCCAAATAAGTTTTCACCACAAAAGAAAAAAGAGGAGCGTTTTGGTCTGGCACGGTACCACTAAATTTAGTGGTAACGTGGGTGATTTAGCGGTACCGTATCCCCATAACGGCTAGAATTTTTCTCCCTATAAATACCAGCCCACTTAACAGTTTTTGGGCATCCTTTTTCACACAGAATTTTCTGAGTTCAATACTCTCATCACATTTTCTCTTCTTGATCATTTAGTTTAGTTTTCTTTTGTTTTAAGAGTGATCCAATCATCCAACCAAGTGATCCTCTTCATTCCTCTTCAAGTGTAAGAGAAGAACACAAGGTATCCAAGAAGATACAAAGTGTTGTAGTTGTAGTTAGAGCACTTGTAACATTTGTTACATACTTGTTGTATCATTGTATACATCAAGATCATTTTTCTTTTGAGAGTTTGTAAGAGAAGATCATTGTGATCTTATAAAGATATTTATTATCTCTTGTAGCTTGTGAGCTAGTGTGTTGATCAAGTTGATCAAGAGTAGATAGGGTAGATTGAGTCAAGTGAGAGTTGATTGATCACACATAAGATTCGAATCAAGGTTTTCAATAGAAAAGTTTTTGAAACAAATTAAAAACCGGTAAAACTATTCAACCCTCCCTTCTAGTTTCCCACAATTGGTACAAGAGCCAGGTTAATCAAGATTTTAAAGTAAATTGTATTTTAAAACTTGAATCGATCAATGGATTCCGACAAATATCTAGAAGGGAAATCTATGCAAAGACCACCACTTTTCAAAACTGATTGTTTTATATAGTGGAAAACAAGATTCGAAACGTATGTGAAATCAAAAGACATTGATCTTTGGAATATTATTACTGAGGGTGACTTTCAACCGATTCAAAAGAATCCAGAAACTAAAAGGGATGAAATAGTTCCTTATAGTAAACAAAGTGATGAACTTAAAAGAAAATTAGCCAAAAATGATGATTTACAACTCTTTTCCTAAAAAGGAATTTGGAAGGCGTTGTTAGTCACTCACCAAGGTAATAATCAAGTCAAAGAGAACAAGATAGATTTTCATGTGTAATATGGAAAAAGATATTTGGAAAACGTTGTTAGTCACTTACCAAGGTAATAATCAAGTCAAAGAGAACAAGATAGATCTTCTTGTGCAACAATATGAACAATTTTCCATTTTGGAAGATGAATCTATTGATAATGCGTTTACTAGATTTAATACTATTATCACTAGTCTTAAAGCTCTTGATGAAGGTTACTCTAGCAAGAATTATGTTAGGAAGTTTCTTAGGGCTCTACATCACAAATGAAGAGCAAAGGTCACCGCCATTGAAGAGTCAAAGGACTTGGTGATATTATCTCTCGATGAACTAATAGGAAACTTGAAGGTTCATGAGATGATAATCAACAAAGACTCTGATATAGTCAAAGGCAAAAGCGAGAGAGTTAGATCTCTAGCATTGAAAGCCAAAAAGGAGTCTAGTGATGAGGAATGCTCGAATTCCGATAGTGAAGATGAAGAGTATGCGTTAGCCGTTAGAGACTTTAGAAGGTTCTTTAGGCGAAGAGGTAGGTTTGGTAGGTAACCTCGTGATGAAAAGAAGCCATCACACAAGAACCGAGTTGAGAAGAAAGGAACGAGTGATAGGAAATTTTTTAGAATTGGAGATCCTAGTCACCTCATAGGAGAATGTCCCAAACCATCAAAAACCAACAACCAAAGAGCTTTCATAGGAGGCTCTTGGAGTGATAGCGGTGAAGAAGAAGAGAAGAAGCCCAACGATGAAACATGCCTAATGGCTCAGGCTTCGAATGAGATACACTCTGACTCTTCTTATTATAGTGATGATAATTCGTCAATAGATGACAATAGATTACATGACGAATATAATAAACTATGCGAAGTAAGTTCTAAAATCTAAGGTAGAAACAAAACACTAAAATTAAAATTGCATAAGCTCGAAGTGCAAGTTTTAGAACTAAAGGATCAAGTTAAAAGACTTGAGAAAAAAAAAGAGATAGATGTAGGATGTAGGTCATGCATAAGTCTTCGAGTAGAAAATGAAAAACTCAAAGAAAATGCTTTAAGGATCATTAAGTTTGAAAAAGGGACAAAGTCACTTAATGATATGTTTGAAAACGTTAGGTATAGTGAACATGCCAAAGCGGGCTTAGGATTTGACCCAAGTAAAGCTTTGAAAAGTAAAACGAAACAAGTAAAATTTGTCAAAATCTCAAGTTCTATCGAACAGGTAGACGGTACCATTAAAGGTACAGACGACACCACTAAAGTTAGTGGTACCGTGGTATCGTCGGGTACTAGAGACAGAAATGAGTCGAATTTGAAAAATAATTCAAGTACTAAATCACGTCACATAGTTGTTAATAGTGTTAAAGTACCTATTGCTAGTAAGAAGGAAGTCAAAAGCTTTTACAAACCTTAGTCAACCCTCGGACTTGGTTTTGTAAAACCCGATACTAGGTCAAAGACTCCTCCACTTAGAAAAACAAATGTTCCTAAACCTCGGTCAAGAACTCCTCTACCGAGAGGTAACTTTAGAAGAAAAAGTTATCCAGGTAACTATCCCGTAACTTGGAATAACCGTCAGCTACAAAGTTACTTACCATGGGAAATTTGTCCTCCGTTCCAACATCCTAACCAAATGCAACTAATGCATGGGATGTTTAATGCTAACAACTTTGGACCCATGAGATATTGGGGACCAAATGTTTGAATGTTTGTCTTATTCAATAGATATGCTTGGGAATCGACTTGGAGCCCGACGAATGGGTCAGTGATTGTGGATGCACTAATCATATGACGGGTAACCGGAGTCTATTCTCATCATACAAGGTGTACAACGGAGGTAATGTTAATTTCGGTAGCAAACTTAAGGGTAACATAATAGGAAAAGGTACGATTACTCAAAACTCCCTCACTATTAGAAATGTTGAGCATGTAGATAACTTAGGATTTAACTTGCTTAGCATTAGCCAAATGGTAGACAATAAGTGTAGAGTTATATTCTCCGAAGAGGGTAGTGAGATCACTAAGAATGGCAAAACCATAGGCAGAGGAGTTAGGAAAAATGGCTTATTTGTTATGAAAATAGGAAATAAGCCTCAGGATAAGATTTGTCTAGCAACCATAGATGACAATTCCACTCCATGGCATAGGAGACTAGGTCACGCCAATATGCGTTTAACACAATCATTGGCGTCTAAGGAACTAGTTAGAAACTTAGCTAAGATTAAGTTTGATAAACACTTTTGTGATGCTTGTAAGGTTGGAAAACAAGCTCACTCTAGCCACAAAGCTAAGAATATGGTCTCGACCTCTAGATGCCTAGAATTCCTTCACATGGACTTATTTGGTCCATCCGCCGTACGGAGCTACGGAGGAAATTACTACACCTTAGTAATAGTTGACAACTACTCTAGGTATACTTGGACTAGATTCCTTAAGAATAAGACACAAGCTTTCGAGGAATTCAAAATCTTTAGAAAGAAAGTCCAAAATCAACTAGGGTGTACAATAGTTTCTATTAGGATGGATCATGGTCGGGAATTTGATAATGAAGTGCAATTTGGAGTATATTGTAATGCTAATGGTATTACACACAATTTCTCAGCACCACGCACTCCACAATCAAATGGGGTAGTTGAGCGAAAAAATCGTACTCTACAAGAGATGAGTAGAACGATGTTGAATGAACAATCAATTCCGCAAAAGTTTTGGTGTAATGCGGTGGACACCTCAAATTACATACTAAATAGGATTCAAATTAGACCTATCTTAGGAAAAACCCAATACGAAATCTTGAAAGGTAGGAAACCTACTCTTGACTACTTTAGAGTATTTGGAAGCAAGTGCTTCATGCTAAACACTAAAGACTACCTCACCAAGTTCGACCCGAAGTCTTACGAAGGTGTTTTCCTATGTTACTCCCAAAATAGTAAAGCATATGTTATCCAAAACAAGGAAACAATGAAAGTCAAAGAATCACTTAACGTGACATTCGATGAAAGTCCTCCACCAACTAAGACATCACCCTTGGTGGATGATGACTTAGATGAGGAAGAAGCCATTAAGGTTAACGGCAAGAAAACCTTAGAAAATGAAATTGAGGATGAAATGGTTGAAGTTGAAGAAGTTGTCAACATTAAGGAGTCCAAGAACCATCCCATTGAAAATGTCATAGGAAACCTAAACCCAAGAACTCTTAGGTCACAAGCACAAAACAAAAGTAATTTCTTTTGTTTTATATCTACCGTAGAATCTAAGAATGTCGGTGAAGAAATTAAGGATAAAAGTTGGGTAGTTACCATGCAAGAAGAATTAAATCAATTCACCGCAAACCAAGTTTGGGATTTGGTTCCTCCACCTAAGAATCAAACCATCATAGTAACTAAGTGGGTGTTTAGGAATAAACTCGACGAAAATGGCGTCTTAACTAGGAATAAGGCAAGGTTAGTAGAACAAGGCTATAAACAACAAGAAGGAATATATTACGATGAAACTTATGCACCCGTAGCTAGATTAGAGTCTATTAGAATACTCCTTGCCTATGCTTGCGCCTTAGACTTTAAGTTATACCAAATGGACGTGAAAAGTGCATTCCTAAATGGTTATATCAACGAGGAGGTATACGTTGCACCACCTCCGGGATTTGTTGATTTTGAGAAATCGAATCATGTTTATAAACTCAAGAAAGCACTCTATGGTCTCAAACAAGCTCCTAAAGCTTGGTACGATAGACTAAAGGCATTCTTGATTGAACATGAATATACCATAGGAGTAGTTGACAACACACTTTTCACGAAGAAACGAAATTCACATCTCATCATTGTTCATATATATATGTCGACGACATCGTATTTGGCTCAACTTGTCTAGAACTGTGCGATGATTTCTTAAAGATCATGCGTGACGAGTTTGAGATGAGCATGATGGGTGAATTAAATTTCTTCCTTGGTCTACAAATAAAACAAATGGAAGATGGTATCTTCTTTAATCAATCTAAGTATAGTAACGAGATGCTAAAGAAATTTAGTTTAAAAGAGTCAAAGCCCATTAAAACTCCCATGTCCACGGAAATTAAACTTACGAAAGATGAAGAAGGTGAGTCCGTGGATAGCACTAAGTATAGAGGTATGATAGGAAATTTACTATACCTCACGGCAAGTAGGCCCGACATCACGTTTAGTGTGTGCCTTTGTGCTCGCTTCCAAGAGGATCCCAAAACCTCTCACCATGAATCGGTTAAGCGTATCTTCCGATACATTAAAGGCACTATACACTTGGGATTATTCTATCTTAAGGAGACCGGTGTAGAAACTGTTGTCTATGCCGACTATGATCATGCGGGAGATTACGTGGATCGAAAAAGTACGAGTGGCGTTTGTACCTTCATGGGTTGTTGTCTAACTTCTTGGTTCTCCAAAAAACAAACGGCTCTTGCTATCTCCACGACCGAAGCCGAGTATGTAAGCGCCGGAAAGGCATGTCAACAAGCACTATGGATGAAACAAGCTCTTAATGACTATAACATCCATCTGGACGACGTTCCCATTATGTGCGATAATAAAGGTGCTATTGACTTGAGCAAAAACCCCGTTCAACACTCTCGTACTAAACACATCGAAATTCGTCACCACTTCCTTCGGGATAACGTTCAGAAAGGAAACATTTCTATTGGGAAAGTTCCCTCTCAAGACAATATCGCCGATATCCTAACCAAACCTCTCAAACGAGAATCCTTCAACTATCTTTGTCTAGGTCTAGGAATGATGGAACATATTCCATAAATCTCATGACTATTTAAATATTTCACTGGAAATATTGAAGTCATCTCGTGTGTCTCGTCTCATGACTCTTTAAACATTTCATTGGAAATATTGAGTCACTCTTCACATCCCTCGTATGACTATTTGAATATTTCACTAGAAATATTAAAGTCATCTCCTTTCGTCTAGTCTAGGTTCTCCTCGTCAAAAGAATTTATTAGGTATAAATTCTTTCCTCATGTCAAAAAGTCTCACTAAATCAGCGAGACTTATTCGTCAGAAATCAAAACGGGACAAAAATTCATCCCTGCAGATCACGACACCACTAAAGTGGCACGGCACCATTAAATTTAATTTTACCGTGGTACCGTGTATCTGATACATCCCGTATTTCAGTCCTCTTTTCCCACATTATTCATCTTAAACCTTCTCAACTTCTGCAATTGCTGTCAAAACCAAACCTCACAACCCCAAACTCAATTACACCTCTTCAAGATCATATTCAAGGCATTATTTTTCAAGATTATCAACTATTCTTACCTTGTCAACATAAATTGTAAGTCATTTGACTCTATTCTTCTTTAATCTTGAGTCAAGGGTTTGTTCATACATGAAAATTGAATTCGGGTTTTCAATTTTAACTGAGTCTCTATGAAATTAGGACTAGGATTAGACAATGCATAACCTTCATGATTCCCTTAACATAGGATTTGCATAAACCCACTTAAATCACATATTTTAGTCCAAACCTTGTTTTTTTATTTTTTTATTTTTATTTTATTTTTTATTTTTTTTATGTAGGTTTAAGAGGAATCATGTCTAGGAAACTTGCAATGAGGATTAGGAGTCATCAACACTCAAATTTTCAAAACTTTTGGCGCCAAAACTTTGAAGTTGCCCAAACACCCCAATTCGCCGTACGGAACTACGGAGGAAATTGATACACCTTACTAATAGTTGACAACTACTCTAGGTATACTTAGACTTGATTCCTTAAGAATAAGACACAAGCTTTCGAGGATTTGAAATCTTTAGTAAGAAAGTCCAAAATCAACAAGGGTGTACAATAGTTTCTATTAGGACGGATCATGGTCGGGAATTTGATAATGAAGTGCAATTTGGAGTATATTGTAATGCTAATGGTATTACACACAATTTCTCAGCTCCACGCACTCCACAATCAAATGGGTTGTTGAGCGGAAAAATCATACTCTACAAGAGATGAGTAGAACGATGTTGAATGAACAATCAATTCCGCAAAAGTTTTGGTGTAAAGCGGTGGACACCTCAACTTAAATACTAAATAGGATTCTAATTAGACCTATCTTAGGAAAAACCCCATACGAAATCTTGAAAGGTAGGAAACCTACTCTTGACTACTTTAGAGTGTTTGGAAGCAAGTGCTTCATACTAAACACTAAAGACTACCTCACCAAGTTCGACCCGAAGTCTTATGAAGGTGTTTCCCTAGGTTACTCCCAAAATAGTAAAGCATGTGTTATCCTAAACAAAGAAACAATGAAAGTCAAAAAATCACTTAACGTGACATTCGATGAAAGTCCTCCACAAACTAAGACATCACCCTTGGTGGATGATGACTTAGATGAGGAAGAAGCCATTAAGGTTAATGGCAAGAAAACCTTAGAAAATGACATTGAGGATGAAATAGTTGAAGTTGACGAAGTTGTCAACATTAAGGAATCCAAGAACCATCCCATTGAAAATGTCATAGGAAACCTAAACCAAAGAACTCTTAGGTCACAAGCACAAAACAAAAGTAATTTCTTTTGTTTTATATCTACCGTAGAACCTAAGAATGTCGGTGTAACAATTAAGGATAAAAGTTGGGTAGTTACCATGCAAGAAGAGTTAAATCAATTCACCGCAAACCAAGTTTGGGATTTGGTACCTCCACCTAAGAATCAAACCATCATAGGAACTAAGCGGATGGTTAGGAATAAACTCGACCAAAATGGCATCGTAACTAGGAATAAGGCAAGGTTAGTAGCAAAAGGCTATAACCAACAAGAAGGAATAGATTACGATGAAACTTATGCACCCATAGCTAGATTAGAGTCTATTAGAATACTCCTTGCCTATGCTTGCACCTTAGACTTTAATTTATACCAAATGAACGTGAAAAGTGCATTCCTAAATGGTTATATAAACGAGGAGATATACGTTGCACAACCTCCGAGATTTGTTGATTTTGAGAAACCGAATCATGTTTATAAACTCAAGAAAGCACTCTATGGTCTCAAACAAGCTCCTAAAGCTTGGTATGATAGACTAAAGGCATTCTTGATTGAACATGAATATACCATGTGAGTGGTTTATAACACACTTTTCACGAAGAAACAAAATTCACATCTCATCATTGTTCAAATATATGTCGACGACATCGTATTTGGCTCAACTTGTCCAGAACTGTGCGATGATTTCTCTAAGATCATGCGTGACGAGTTTGAGATGAGCATGATGGGCGAATTAAATTTCTTCCTTGGTCTACAAATAAAACAAATGGAAGATGGTATCTTCTTTAATCAATCTAAGTATAGTAAGGAGATGCTAAAGAAATTTAGTTTAGAAGAGTCTAAGCCCATGAAAACTCCCATGTCCACGAAAATTAAACTCACGAAAGATGAAGAAGGTGAGTCCGTGGATAGCACTAAGTATAGAGGTATGATAGGAAATTTACTATACCTCACGGCAAGTAGGCCCGACATCATGTTTAGTTTCTCCCCTTGTGCTCGCTTCCAGAAGGATCCCAAAACCTCTCACCTTGAAGCGGTTAAGCGTATCTTCTGATACATTAAAGGCACTATACACTTGGGATTATTCTATCCTAAGGGGACCGGTGTAGAAACTGCTGTGTATGCCGACTCTGATCATGCGGGAGATTATGCGGATCGAAAAAGTACGAGTGACGTTTGTACCTTCATGGGTTGTTGTCTAACTTCTTGGTTCTCCAAGAAATAAATGGCTCTTGCTATCTCCACGACCGAAGCTGAGTATGTAAGTGCCAGAAAGTCATGTCAACAAGCACTATGGATGAAACAAGCTCTTAATGACTATGACATCCATCTACACGACGTTCCCATTATGTGCGATAATAAAGGTGCTATTAACTTGAGCATAAACCCCGTTCAACACTCTCGTACTAAACACATCGAAATTCGTCACCACTTCCTTCGCGATAACGTTCAGAAAGGAAACATTTCTATTGGGAAAGTTCCCTCTCAAGACAATATCGTCGATATCCTAACCAAACCTCTCAAACGAGAATCCTTCAACTATCTTTGTCTAGGTCTAGGAATGATGGAACATATTCCATAAATCTCATGACTATTTAAATATTTCACTGGAAATATTGAAGTCATCTCGTGTGTCTCGTCTCATGACTCTTTAAACATTTCATTGGAAATATTGAGTCACTCTTCACATCCCTCGTATGACTATTTGAATATTTCACTGGAAATATTAAAGTCATCTCCTTTCGTCTAGTCTAGGTTCTCCTCGTCAAAAGAATTTATTAGGTATAAATTCTTTCCTCGTGTCAAAAACTCTCACTAAATCAGCGAGACTTATTCGTCAGAAATCAAAACGGGACAAAAATTCATCCCTGCAGATCACGACACCACTAAAGTGGCACGGCACCATTAAATTTAATGGTACCGTGGTACCGTGTATCTGATACATCCCGTATTTCAGTCCTCTTTTCCCACATTATTCATCTTAAACCTTCTCAACTTCTGCAATTGCTGTCAAAACCAAACCTCACAACCCCAAACTCAATTACACCTCTTCAAGATCATATTCAAGGCATTATTTTTCAAGATTATCAACTATTCTTACCTTGTCAACATAAATTGTAAGTCATTTGACTCTATTCTTCTTTAATCTTGAGTCAAGGGTTTGTTCATACATGAAAATTGAATTCGGGTTTTCAATTTTAACTGAGTCCCTATGAAATTAGGACTAGGATTAGACAATGCATAACCTTCATGATTCCCTTAACATAGGATTTGCATAAACCCACTTAAATCACATATTTTAGTTCAAACCTTGTTTTTTTTTAAGTAGGTTTAAGAGGAATCATGTCTAGGAAACTTGCAATTAGGTTTAGGAGTCATCAACACTCAAATTTTTCAAAACTTTTGGAGCCAAAACTTTGAAGTCGCCCAAACACCCCAATTCAATCATTTTTGAAAAATTTCATGAAATTAAGATCATGAAACATTTTTCGTGCATTGCTGATGCAAACTAAAAACGTTTTCTCATGCATACATGATCTCACGAATATTGATCGAATTACATAACTAATATGTATTTATCGACATATTCGCTAGAGCAAAAGTGAAGTTAGGAGCGTTTGGGTAATCTCATTATTTATCTTTAGAGTCCAGATTACCGCACCTCCACATAGTTTGCATATAGGCACACACTAGGCACGTGTCTTTAAAGCAACTATTCTCAATTTTAATTTTCCTTAAATTTTCTTATAGGCAACAATAATGTCTCATAAGTATGATTTTGATCATCTTCTAACCGACACCTATACTCCCGAAATCTCTCGTGAACCTTCCACACCCGGTAGTCACATTCGTACCTATGTCAATCTTGAAACCCGTCAGTTTCATGAAGGTTGAGTCATTGATCCATCCTTAGCTTATCATAGGGATAGCAACACCTCATTTAGAGCTATAGGATTCAATTGCTTGCTTCACATTAACGAGCACATTTGTCCTTGTTTTTTGTTGGAATTCTTTCGAAAAGTTGTGTTGATATAAATGATGCCTAAAAACATTATTAATACTTCTTGATATCTCTATGTTTTGATAATCACAAAATGTAAACTCATTAAACATAAGCTTATTAAATAAACAAGTATTTAGTTGTAAATATTCATTTCTACAACTTAATCACTTAAGGTATGAATAAACAAATGCTTAATGCATTAAATGATCAAAGAAACATTTTCTTAATCACTTGATTTTTAATAAAATGACACAAACATTTTATATCTTTTAGAAAATCATTTTTGCTATTTAATAAAAATATTTAATCCATTATAAATTTATGAATTCAAATTTTTAACCAAAAATGGCAAAAATGTTCCAGAAAAACCTTCCCCACAAAAAGACAAATCTGAGCAACGTTCGGGTAGGGCGGCCCCCTTAATGTTACTAGGTGGCCCCCTTAATTTTAAGGGGACCGGCACCCTATTTAAGGGGACCGCCCCGCTCCTCCAGCTGTCAGATTTTGCCTATAAATACTGGTTCATCCCTGGACTTTTTCCTCACCATTTGCACCCCCAAACCTTCTGTTCTAAATATCTTCTTAACCTTCCAAATCCTTTCTAAATCTTTGATTATATATTCTTAAGCATTGATTTCCAAGTGATCCAAGCTTCTACCATTCAAGTGCAAAAGAAGAATACTCCTTCAACAACTAGAGAAGAAGTATTGCAACTTAGTATCATCTTGCTACCTAAGTTGCTTGTATAATCATTCATTCGTTTTTGTATAAGTTGTGTATATTTGTTTGATAGGTGTGAGCATTATTGCTTGGGCTAGATTAGTGTGTAAGTAGTGAAGTTGTGAAGAAGTTAAGGTGTGTAAGTAGTGAAGGTGTAAAGAAGTAGAAGAGTACATAAGTAGTGCTAGGTTGTGAAGTAGTTGTGAAGCCGGTATGAAGAAGTTGAGAAGAAGTCGTGAAGAAGTTGTGAAGAAGTCGTGAAGCCGTTGTGAAGAAGTTGTGTAGAAATTGTGAGATTGGTTATAGCTATGATTAGAACTCGACATCTAGCTTTGTGTCGTTAAACTGGTGTAAGCAAAAGTTGTGTAAGGTTTTCTCCGCCATAAGGGAGCTTGTTGACATAGTGAAGAAAACTCTCGAGTTAGGTGCTCGGGGAGTGGAGTAGGGCAAGGAAGGTGTCCTTGTAGCCGAACCACTATAAATCTTTTGTCTCGCGGTTAGATCTTTCCATCTCTATCTTTCTTTTCATTTCATTACTTTACTTGCATTGTTTATTTAGATTTACTTATATCTGTTCATATTGTTCAAGAGTTGAGTTCACATAAATTCGAATCTAAGTTTTTTAAAAGTAAACAAAGTTTTCATAATAAAATTAAAAATGCGTAAAACTATTCAACCCCCCCTTCTAGTTTTCCACAATTGGTATCAAGAGCCACGTCAAACAAGATTTTTAAAATAAACTGTATTTTAAAACTTGAATCGATCTATGGAATTGGAAAAATATTTAGAAGGGCAATCTATGCAAAGACCA
The DNA here is from genome assembly GCA_021014915.2 of Artemisia tridentata subsp. tridentata. NCBI lineage: Eukaryota > Viridiplantae > Streptophyta > Magnoliopsida > Asterales > Asteraceae > Artemisia > Artemisia tridentata. The sequence goes on from CP139508.1 coordinate 270,612,431, forward strand.
CCGCTATTTGAAAGTAATGTTTTTCTTTATTGAAAAAATAGATTCGAAACTTACGTGAAATCAAAAGATCTTGATCTTTGGCATGTTATTACCTATGGTGATTTTCCCCCTATTCAAAATAATCCTTTAACTAAAAGAGATGAAATTGTACCTTTTGAAAAACAAAATGATGATTTGAAAAAGAAACTAGCTAAAAATAATGAGGCAAAAATTGTTATTTATAATGCGTTACCACGTAAAGAATACGAAAGGATCTTTATGTGTGAGGCCGCAAAAGAAATTTGGAACTCCTTACTAATAACTCACCAAGGTAATAGTCAAGTCAAAAATAATAAAATGGATCTTCTTGTTCAACAATATGAACAATTTACGATTCTGGAAGAGGAATCAATGGATAATGCTTTTGCTAGGTTTAACACTATCATCACAAGTTTAAAAGCACTTGATGAGAATTTTTCTAGTAAGAATTTTGTTAGGAAATTTCTTAGGGCTCTTCATCCAAAATGGCGGGCTAAGGTTACGGCGATTGAAGAATCGAAGAACTTGTCAACTCTTCAACTTGAGGAGTTGATCGGCAACTTGAAAGTCTACAAAGCAATAATAAAGAAAGACTCCGAGATGGTCAAAGGAAAAAGAGAGGAAAGCAAGTCAATTGCATTGAAAGCTAGGAAGGAATCTAGTGAAGAGGATAGCTCAACCTCTGAAAGTGATGACGAAGAATATGCAATGGCCGTAAGAGAGTTCAAGAAATTTCTAAAGAGACGAGGAAGATTCACAAGACAACCATGAGATGAAAGAAGATCGCTTCAAAGAAATAGGAATGATAACTACGGGAAAAGAAAGTGCTTTAGATGTGGAAGCCTAAACCATCTCATTGGCGAATGTCCAAAGCCACCGGGTTATGATTACCAAAGCGCCTTTGTTAGTGGAGCATGGAGTGATAGCGATAAAGATGAAGCGGACAAAGCAAACGACGAAAAATGTCTTATGGCAAAGACATCAAATGAGGTACTTTCCGAAACCGAATACTTTAGTGACAAAAATCAATCATTAGACGAAAAAGACCTAGATAAAGAATATAATAGGTTATGCAAATTAGGTAAAAAAGTCATGGCTAAAAATAAATCACTAAAACATATTAATAATCGATTAGAAAATGAAGTACTCGAATTAAAAATTAAACCACAACATTTAGAAAAAGGAAAAGAAGTTTTTATAGAATGTAAAACATGTCTAGAGGTCAAAAATGAAAACAAAAAACTTAAAGATGAAATTTCCAAACTTGACAAGTTTAAAAATAGTAGTAACTCACTTAAGAAAATAATAAGTGGTCACGGAACTTCGGGAGATAAAACCGGTCTAGGATTCAACTCAAATAATGTTTCAACTAGTGAAAATAAAAATGTAAAGTTTGAATGTCAATCTAGTAAACCAAAACCATTAGAGTCAAAACCTAAGTATATACTTATAAAAGATAGAAAAATACCTATTGCGAGTGATGAGGAAGTAAAAAGTTTTTATAAACCATCATTAAAAGTCAAAACCGGATTTTCTAAACCGAAATTAAGATCTAAAACTCCACCTCTAAATAGACCAAATAATCCTCATCCTCGGTCTAAACCCCTCATCCTAGAAGAAATCAAGGTAGACAAAACTTTCCTAATAATAATAATCACCCAATGTGGAATTATTCACTTCAACCAAGTTTCAACCCTTGGGGAATACTTTCACCATACATGCAAATGCAAACCATGTTTGGTTCAAACAATTTTGGACAAATGGGATAATGGGAACCAAGTGGCTAAATCATCACTCATTGAATTATTCGGAAACTCATCTATGTTTGGCTTTCATAAGTCAATATGACACCTTGAAGCGTTTGAAGAAAATCTACTGAAGACTAAAAGGTACGATTTCCTTTTAAGTTTATTGTTATAATATATGCTTAGATTAATGACTAGTTATTTCATGCCTATTTAGCTCATAATGCCTAGTTATCTATATACACATAATAGCTTATATGAATCTACTTAAAACCTAGAATCACTTGTTCTTTTCCCTTTGGCCCACTTAAGCTATAACGTTTATAATGGAAATCTTCTATGTCCATTATTCGAAAACTCATGGTGATGAAGTGAAATGAGTTAAGTGGATTAATCATTAACATAGAAGTAAGACTAGGTTTCTCGCGTTAGAAAACTATGGATGAAACAAGCTCTCCTAGACTATGACATGAAGTTAGATAAGTGTGCGACAACAAAGGAACTATAGATGTTAGGTTATACCACATTCAACACTCTCGCATCAAACATATAGAATTTCGTCATCACTTCTTTATGACCATAGGATATGTAGAAACGGGTAGCATGTGACAATAGCCTTAACCAATTCCCTTGAGTATGAGATCTTTAACAACCATTTTTCAAAATCTAGGATTAATGGTTTTTGTTGTCAAAAATCTAGTATCTTTAAAAATATACAGAAACTTCACATTTTGGAAAAATGATTTTTTTTTGATGACTATTTCACTTTTCTATTAACACGTTTTACTATCTCATTTTTCTTCTTAATCTGTGTCCATAATTCTGTTTTGATCAAAGTCAAAGATTGGGAATTCTTTTTCTTACCCATTCTTCATAAACACATTTTGAAATAAAACCCAATCTATTTTATTCAAATAACCTTAACATCTACATAAAAACCCACTTTCAAACATTGTTGAATAATGCTAAAAATATTTTTTTAAATCATGCATGGTGATCTCATATTTGTCATCTATATTTATGTACATGGCATTTATAAGTGAACTAAGTCAAATCAAGCGGACCATGGTTTGTCTATTAAGATTTTGTTTTAACAAGTCTAGAAGTCCATGCTATCTTAAGTTCACATTTATTGCACATAGGCACACATTAGGATCCCTCAAATAGTTCATTAATCTTCCACATATAATTAAGAAAATACTTGGTGTAGTTTATTGCTTCCTAGTCCATATATATTACTTGCTTGATGAGTATGTTTACATGCTAGATGAAATTACTTGATTGCTCAATCTCTTTAATTAACATGTTTTGCATAAATATCTATTACATGCTTAATTGCCTCAAAGAGTTGGACTTGCTTGAAACTAAACCCAAAAACACAACCCTTTCTACAATTTTCTGCCAAAAACCCATTTCCAGTAATCTGGAACCAACAGATGGGCGGCCCCCTTAAATCATAAGGCGGCCCCCTTAATATTTAAGGGGACCGACCCCTTAATTAAGGGGACCGGCCATCTGATGGTCGAAGGTGCTGTTCCCTTTTCTATTTTTTTTGCCCATTTTATCCTACACTTCCCAAAATTCAAAAACATATCTTATTCCAATCCATCCAACAAATTATCCATTCCTTAATCCCATCAATCCTACACTATAAACACTCCCATTCCTCATAATCTTCCATCATCTTATCACGCCATCTCCCATCAAACCAAAGCCAAAAACCTCAAGGTTAGCAAGGATGACCGAAAAACCCATTTGGAAAAGAAAACCTAACCCCCGAAACAAGTCCATCTCAACAAATGATGTGGCTAAACAAACAACACCTCCACCCACATTTGTTCCCAACTATACTCCCAATCCTCAAGCTTATTTCAATGAACCCTTTCACAAACCTCATCATAATAACTAGCCATCCATCTTTACTCCCAAAAATACACCATCATCTCATCCATATGATTCATATGAAGAGCATGATCAACCCCTAAACAATGATTCCAATCTCATTCACAACACCTCACATCTTATTCAACCTACCAATGCACCATCCAAAACACTCACCACTCTTGGAATATCCCCTTCTTCCATACCTCCATCCTCATCCACTCATGATTACCCAAGCTCACAAATGTCTCCACTACCAAAAGTATCACCACCACCTCCTACCAACTCACATGTTACTTCTATGTTGTATATCCAAACATCCATCCAAAATAACAACCACACCCCACCATCATCACCTTTTTCCAAACACTTGAAGTTCATTGAAGAACTTAAAGAAGCCCATGAGCTTTGTGCTCTTCTTTCCTTACACCTTGCTCAGCACAAGATTGGATCAACTCCCTTCTAGCCCTCCTTCATCACAAAATAACCTCAACCTCCACCTTCGTTCCAAACTACACATCTCAACCTTAAACCAACCTCATTGAAACCTTTCAAAACCCTCATCATATTGGTCAAACATCCAACTTTAATTCCAACTACACACCCCAATTTCATCCACTTCCACCAAATGACCAAATCCACATTCCCACAAAAAAGGAAAAGTTCGTGAAGAGATAAACCAAATCCATGACCATAGTGATCTCCTTGCTATGCACCTTGCAACAAGGGCCAACCTCCATCCTCCATCCTCACCCTACTCAAATTGCTTACCTCACCCCCCATAACTTGAATCAAGTTGATAATTATGTCAACTATTGTCCTTGTTGTGTCCTTCTCCAAAAACAAATCATTGCCTTTAATAAACATTTCACTTGTACTGAGTATCTTCTTACTAGATCTCATCCAACACCTCCACTAGCGCAACACTCTAACCCTCATTCAACCGATTCCGCTCCACACTCTCCACTTCCAAAAATATACCTCTATTAATCAAACATCCTTACCCTCACTCAACCAATTCCATCCCAAACACTCTACCATCAACCATCTAAGCATAACTATATGCTTATTTTCCAAGCTTTCGTGATGCAAGCAAGTCCGAAAGCTCTCTTTGGCAATTTAGGACCTTTTTCTTGTTATATGTTTCAAGCATACTAATGAATGTCTTGCTATGTGTTCTTAATATTTGTTTGCCATGATTGTTGTTTTTATATTCCATATTTTGCTATGTATGCTTGTACTTCTAATATATTTTTTGCAAGCATTCCATATCTCGATTCTTTGATGCCCTCAAACGAGGGGGAGCACACATCAAGGGGGAGTTCTCGTTCGGACAATTTTTGTATCTAAAACTTGTCGGCATAACCTTTTTGATTCTACAAAAGGGGGAGAAGTGAATACAAACTCACTAAATACTTGTTCAAAAATAAATTTTTGGATTTAATGAGTTTAAGTTTTGTAATCATCAAAAAGGGGGAGATTGTTGATATAAATGATGCCTAAAAACATTATTAATACTTCTTGATATCTCTATGTTTTGATAATCACAAAATGTAAACTCATTAAACATAAGCTTATTAAATAAACAAGTATTTTGTTGTAAATATTCATTTTTACAACTTAATCACTTAAGGTATGAATAAACAAATGCTTAATGCATTATATGATCAAAGGAACATTTTCTTAATCACTTGATTTTTTATAAAATGACACAAACATTTTATATCTTTTAGAAAATCATTTTTTGTATTTAATAAAAATGTTTAATCCATTATAAATTTATGAATTCAAATTTTTAACCAAAAATGGCAAAAATGTTCCAGAAAAACCTTCCCCACAAAAAGACAAATCTGAGCAACGTTCGGGTAGGGCGGCCCCCTTAATTTTAAGGGGACCGGCACCCTATTTAAGGGGACCGCCCCGCTCCTCCAGCTGTCAGATTTTGCCTATAAATACTGGTTCATCCCTGGACTTTTTCCTCACCTTTTGCACCCCCAAACCTTCTGTTCTAAATATCTTCTTAACCTTCCAAATCCTTTCTAAATCTTTTGATCTTATATATCTTAAGCATTGGTTTCCAAGTGATCCACGCTTCTACCATTCAAGTGCAAAAGAAGAATACTCCTTCAACAACTAGAGAAGAAGTATTGCAACTTAGTATCATCTTGCTACCTAAGTTGCTTGTATAATCATTCATTCATTTTTGTATAAGTTGTGTATATTTGTTAGATAGGTGTGAGCATTATTGCCTAGGCTAGATTAGTGTGTAAGTAGTGAAGTTGTGAAGAAGTTAAGGTGTGTAAGTAGTGAAGGTGTAAAGAAGTAGAAGAGTACATAAGTAGTGCTAGGTTGTGAAGTAGTTGTGAAGCCGGTGTGAAGAAGTTGTGAAGAAGGCGTGAAGAAGTTGTAAAGAAGTCGTGAAGCCGTTGTGAATAAGTTGTGTTAGAAATTGTGAGATTGGTTCTAGCTACGATTAGAACTCGACATCTAGCTTTGTGTTGTTAAACCGGTGTAAGCAAAAGTTGTGTAAGGTTTTCTTCGCCATAAGGGAGCTTGTTGACATAGTGAAGAAAACTCTCGAGTTAGGTGCTCGGGGAGTGGAGTAGGGCAAGGAAGGTGTCCTTGTAGCCGAACCACTATAAATCTTTTCTCTCGCGGTTAGATCTTTCCATCTCTATCTTTCTTTTCATTTCATTACTTTACTTGCATTGTTTATTTAGATTTACTTATATTTTTTCATATTGTTCAAGAGTTGAGTTCACATAAATTCGAATATAAGTTTTTTAAAAGTAAACAAAATTTTCATAATAAAATTAAAAAGGCGTAAAACTATTCAACCCCCCCTTCTAGTTTTCCACAAGTTGAACTCGTACGTAACGAGGATCAATCTTTGTCACTCTGGTTTTGTATCCGAAACATACAATTTCTCAAATTCTTCGAATTCCCAATCATGGGCAATGCGCCTATACTAAAGATTGGTGTCTTGAGTCCTTCTTCAACTATCGAGAAGAGGATAGTCCGTATTATTCCTAGATACCCTCACCAACCGAACTTACCAAACTCATTCGTACTCATTAGTACTCTTCTTACCCAAATCCAGTGAAAATTCGTTTGGAAGAGGTTCGTCATGAACTACTTTTTTGGGCAGTCATCCTGCGAGAAAATGTTCTTAGTCTAACAGGAAATCGTGAGCAACTTCCGGCGTGTTGTGCTCAAATGATTTACTGTCTTCTTACTCAACAACCGTACAATCTTGCTTACTTCTTCGCTAAGCGAATTGTACATCTCAAGGGTAACAAAAATAAATTGATACCCTATGGGAAGTTCCTAACTCGTCTTTATCACCACTTCATGAACTCTCATCCATACCTTCGTGGTCCTCATTACTCACTTTTCGATCCCGTCATGAAACCCCTAAATGATTCGTATGTCTCATCTATCCTCATTTCTGAAACCTCCATAAACTATGCAACCTTTGATGATCCAAATCATGAGGAAGAGATGCATGCTCAAGACGAGAATGTGTTAAAAACGGGAGAATGCTCAAGTCACAAGTAGTTAGGAAGGGATTAATATTTCTTATTAGGATTTATTTATGATAAGTATATCAAGGATTAATACTATTTGCTATCTTGCATGCTTGACATTTAATCTATCACCTTGCATGAATTCTTTTATGTGATATTTAGATGATAGCTTATTTTGTCTCTTATGTTTGCATGCTTATGGATTATCTTAGAAATTGCATGATAATCTTTATGTGCTAGAAGTAGCTTATTATGGGACACATTAGGAAAATAAATCTTTAGTGATTTGAGGCACCAACATTTCCTGCAAATAGTTCCCCTAAAAAACTTCCCTTAGCTGCCCAGAACTAGGCTGCACAGGAAAATTCGATCAGTACCTAATCCAGGTCCACGGTACCGTTGTTAGTGGCCCCTTTTTTGACGAATTTTCACTGTTTCCTCTAGATCCCTAAACCTCAAACCTCAAACCTGCAAATTTTGCAAACTCATATACACCCCAAGATTCCCTTCCTACACCATAGGACACTCCCATCACCTTTAATTCAAATTCCCCAACTCTTGCCTATATAAGGCCTCACCATTGCAAGCTTATCTTGCACTTCATCCTCAACCTCACACAACTTAATCACCATGTCCTCCACACAAGGATCAACAAACCACATTTCCAAAAAACTTAGGATAACCGTAAAACCACCATCCAAACCTCTATTTGTTGATCTAACAAAGGATGATGAAGTCACCACACCACCTTCCCAAGCCACTCCTCACTCACCATCTCCACCAAATGCTCCTTCCAAGACTTCTTCCACTAGAACCACATCTTCATCATCTACCTCTCTCAACACCATGCCATCATCCATGGACTATGCTCTCTCACCCATCACTCCATTGGATTATGCCATGCCAACCCCATCACCAACTAACTCACCACCACCTCCTTCCCCAATCATGGGACAACCAATCCAACCCCATCCCTTTGATCTACATAGTGCTAATTTCCTATGTTGCCTCCACAACCGTAACATCATCTTTTTCTTGAGAGATGAGATTCATTTCATGTTTTCCCATGTGGAGCATCTCTTGACACCATCACCACCCCCAATCTTGTCACCATCTCCACCACCTCCTATCCCACAAAACTAAACATGTTCATGGTTAGTTTTCAACAATAAACCTTAGGACCCTTTTGGAAATGAAGCTTGCCTCTAGTCATTAAGGATTTATGCTTCTTATTGTTTCTCTTTGTGTGTTATGTAGTCAAACCTATGTATGACATTTGGATTTATGAATGAATGGGCTTTTAAGGTGGTTGTTTATCTTTGGCTACTTAGCCATTTTTTTTTGTGGTTGGATATTTGTCGTGATTGCTACATGTTAGATATTGTATACTTGTCATCTAACTTTGTTTTGTAGCAAGAATCATTGCTCGATTCCTTGGTGTTCTCCAAACGAGCGGGAGTATACATCAAGGGGGAGCCTTAGCAACCTTTTTGCTTCGACAAAAAGGGGGAGAAATGGGATATAAACTCATTAAAAACTTGTTAAAATTAATTTTAACTTAAAATGAGTTTAGGTTTTGTCATCATCAAAAAGGGGGTGATTGTTGATGCAAATAATGTTCTAAAAACGTTATTTATATCTTTCTATAACTTCACGTTTTGAGGATGACAAAATGTGAAAACACGTTACGTTAAAATTAACGTAAACAAGTTTTTAGTCGAAAGATCCCATTTTTACGAAAATCACTCAAGGTATGCACAAACAAATTTACAACTTCACAAATGATCAAAGAAGTGAATTTGTGTTTAAGACTTCACATTTTTAATTTGACAAAATATTTTTTCAAAAATATACTTTACAAGTTATTTTTAAATAATTAAGAAATGTTTTATTGGAAAATATGTTCAAATAACATAACAGCTATTCCCCACCCCCCCCCCCCCCCAAATCAGCTCCAAACTTCCCCAAATAAGTTTTCACCACAAAAGACAAAAAAAGGAGTGTTTTTGTCTGGCACGGTACCACTAAATTTAGTGTTACCGTGGGTGATTTAGTGGTACCGTGTCCCCATAATGGCTAGAATTTTTCTACCTATAAATACCAGCCCACTTCACAGTTTTTGGGCATTCTCTTTCTCACATAATTTTCTGAGTTCAATACTCTCATCACATTTTCTCTTCTTGATCATTTAGTTTAGTTTTCTTTTGTTTTAAGAGTGATCCAATCATCCAACCAAGTGATCCTCTTCATTCCTCTTCAAGTGCAAGAGAAGAACACAAGCTATCCAAGAAGATACAAAGCGTTGTAGTTGTAGTTAGAGCACTTGTAACATTTGTTACACACTTGTTATATCATTGTATATATCAAGATCATTTTTCTTTTGAGAGTTTGTGAGAGAAGATCATTGGAATCTTATAGAGATATTGATTATCTGTAACACCCCTGTTTTCGATAATCGCAGCGGAATATAATTTGGGGTATTACTTCAAGTATCACAGTCATGAAAATAGAAAACGACTCGAAAAGAGACGTTTTAGATAAAATTGTTATCATTCATTTATTTAAATCAGAGTTACATAATAGTGGTCCCAGCGGGAAGTTCTGAAATACATTATAAAAGTTACATTATTTGTTGAATGATAACAAAATGGACACCCTTTTTATAAAAAGAAAGTCCACAGCCACTCCGTGCCAAATCGTACTTCTAGTTACCTGAGATAAAACATGCTTAAAAAGTCAACACAAAGGTTGAGTGAATCCATAGCGTTTAAAGTTATAATCAGTTGAAGACAAGCTATGTAGAGATTAAATCGGTAATATTGCAGTTCAGTATAAATTGCTCTAAGTCTCATGACACGCAAAACGTTAACAGGTTTTCGTTTTTACTCACATAATAAAATGAAAGTAATAATGCCCCCGAGTAGGAGCTTGCTAGACTCTTTATTGAACTCAAATAAAATGCATTTGTCTATCTGGCTAACACTAAGGAAATCCATCTGGCTAGTACAAATGGGACGTCAATTCCAATAGATCTATTCACTATATTTGCGCTCACCCGAAAGTGATTAATGGTGCATGATGGAGGGTCTTTTTTTAAAATAGGCAACAGTTAACTTAGGCAATATCAATCAGGAAAGCATACAGTAAAATACTTGTGTTCGGTTTTGTAGCATGTATCTCCCCACAAGTTTGGAAAACGTATAAAAAGTGGGACTATGAACTCACCTTAGCAGTCTGGATGGAAAACAAAGTTAAAATAGAGTTGATAAACGTCTCCGGCACGTAACCTGGGTTGTTATATCAAGTTTCAGTAATCGTATTCAACATATATATAAGTTGTAATATTCGTTTCGTTTCGTTTTGGTTGATAGTTAAAAGTTTAATTGAGACAACATGAAGCCTCTTCAAAAGTTAGATAAGATTTTATCTTATTTTTCATTTTTATGTTTCCGTTTGTTCGTTATTGAGATAAATGTATTTGGTTTATTAGTTTTTATTATAAATATATATTTAAAATATATTTCTAATAATAATTATATAAATTTATGCTTTTTACCCTTAGAGTTTCATATATTGACAGTTTATACCCCTGAACTTTCATAAAATGACAATTTTTACCCCTGAACTTTCGTAAAATGATAATTTTTACCCCTGAACTTTGGTGAAATGACAGTTTTTACACCTGTAGTTTTGAAATTGACACTTTATACCCTCATCTATAAGTCTTTGACACAATTAGCCCTTGTTTTAATAACTTTGGATTATTTACACTTTTGGCCCAATAAAACTCTATCTTTCAAAGTTGGCAAGTTTTCCCCTTAAACTCTATGCTGATTTCATTCTAAGTCCTAGTTATAAAAATAGGTGGAGTTTTGGCAGAATTTACCCTCAAAGAATTTTTGGTATTTCATTCGAAGTCCTTATTTTCATTTTTAGGCAAATTAAGCTTAGGAAAAAGGGACGATTTGCTACGACTCTTTTATGAATGTTATAATAAGATAGTAAACATCTTATTTATGGCATATTAGCTTATATTTTGAGCTTATCATGCTCGAAATAATTAAAATGGTACGTTCGAATGCAGTTTTGCGATGGGCAGAAAGAGACTCGAATAACTTTGAGACGAAGCAATCTTTTTACGAAGTTCTTTTTCTTATTATTAGCTAGCTGGGTCGTCTTTAAATTGGCAAATTTTCAGAATTTATAGAGATCGTTTAATGGTCGGAACAATTGTTCCAAGTGGGGCGATTGGGACAGCTTTGCGATAAGAAAAGAAATGGAAAAACAATTTGGTTTTTGATCATTAAGTGTTCGAATTAATTTTTAATGCATGTTATCTTGATCATAAGTATATTTAACCTATCTCCTATGTATATTATGGTTTCTTGATTAAAATTGTGAAATAAATATAAATAGGGTGCGCTTGGTTTTTCTCGACAAAAAGAAAAGAAAAGAAAAACATGGTTTTTGAACTAGCTAGCTTTTACCACTTATTTAGTATCATTTTTAAGAGCATTTAGAATTTATAAAAGGAATGAAAAAGAGTTAGTTTGCTTACTTGCTATCTTGGTCGAGTATGGGAATATATGGCGAATTAGTTTAGAAATTGAACACTAGAGGTTTTCATCCTTCTAAGCTTCCTAAGATCCTTCCTTGGCTTCTAAATGGATTGTTTGTTCAGAGTTTATATGTGTGTGGGTTGTTTTTGGTTTGTGTCGAATTATATGGGAATTGAGGGAATGGAGTTCGGTTTTTATAGAAGAGGAAATTTAGGGTTTCAAGGTTGCTAGGTAACCATGTGTTGTAACACCCAAACCCGATAAGGGTAGAAGTATTACTTTATAGTAACATATCAAAGCAAACACAAGCATATGACTTAAGTAATACAAATGAATTTCAAAGGTTACAAGGGGAAAATCTGAATTACAAGGTTACAAAGGAGAAAAACAATAACTATTAAGTCTAAAAATATAAACACTTCTAGTCATCTCTAATCCAGGATAGCTATCAAAGTATAGTCTTCTAAGTCCAAAGTGCTCTCCACTCATAACCCAGCTTCCTACTAAAACCTGCCGCAGGAAAAGAAATGCGGTTGAGCTTAAAAAGCCCAGTGAATAGATATATATAAACGAAACCAAAAGATAAGGTACGAGCATATAAAGTATGGTGCATTGGGAAAAGCATAAGGTATAATAGTTTGATATCAAATAAGGAAAGGAAAGGAAAGGTCAGTAATCTACCACGAGCCCAAACAAATCAAGTCAAATATCATAGTAACCATGGAGTAGCTAGCTCCCAAATATGTGAAGGACGTGTATTGCACACAGCATCAATCACCAAATCAAATCATATTATATCATGTTAAATTCACTAAACAAAACAAATCTAGGATGCATCCATACGCCCCAACAAACAAATCATAGTGGCCAAACATATATATTTTTGAGCTCATAATCATATAACAAAAAGGGACGGTGTGGCACATCACTCGACCACACTAGAGTCATGTAATTGGTGCATCAAAGACATGCCATGTTACCTTCATGGCTAGGAAACAAATTTTGGCTCGGGTATCAACTGAAGGGTTCTAATGGCCTATCCTATCAAGGTCAAATGTCTAAGTCATCAAGAATCATAATCAAATTCCAAATATCAAAGGTTCATAAATCTAAGATTCGAAATCAAATGATTCATAGCAAGGTTCAATTCCAAGGTTTCTATCAAATGTTCCTTTAAAGAAATATGTTAATAATGGTTTTCATAAAGGTAGTCTTTAAAAGTAGTTTTCATAAAAGGTTGTAAAATTTCATATAAAAGTGGTATCGCATCGTGCTCATAACATCGTTTTAAAAATAGTTTTTCTCAAAACATTTCCATGATATAGTTAAGAAAAGTTTTCACATCCAGTTACAATATCAAATGAACCTTCAAAGTATCAAGTAATTCGAATACTCATGTCACAGGGTAACAAACGAATTATGTCAAGTATCATATCACAAGGGTCATAATGAACGAATATCAAATGGATCATCATACCAACGAAGCATATCAAGCGAATGAATCAAAGTACAAGGGATCATAGCAATGGCTTAAGGGAGTCATATCAGAATGATGAATCAATAATCAAGATCAAGTCATGAGAGTGAAAGCACCCTTACTGAAAAAGGGTAGAATATCTGTACCTTAGACCGCAAGTGAAGACATAACAGAAACATAAAGATCAGAAGCAAACTCCTTCTTCAGCGGATCTACACGAATTCATGGTCGTCTTAGTTAATAACTTATTTTAAATCAGATTTCTCATTTTAGTCGGCTTTCCATTTTTAGTAACTTTCCTTTTTTAGCAGCTTTCCAAAAATAGTAACTTTCCAAAAATAGCAAGTTTCCTCTTTAAGTTGTTTAACTATTTTAAGTAACTTTCTATTTTTAGCAGGTTTCCCGAATTAGTAAGTTTCCATAGTTAGTAGGTTTCCATATATAGTATCTTAGGGTTACTTTTATTCTAATTAGGGTTTTATCGTGCTTAAACATGTAGTAGTCGAATTAAATACTCTATTAGTTTATATAAAGATCATAGGTAGTTCATTTACTGTCTTAAACACTTAATTAAATATCCATTATGATCAGGTTACACATATTAATGATATAATAGGTTTAAGTGTGCAATTCACCCTTTTAAGAAAACTCAGCTTTTAGTATTAAACATGTATCACATTTCTGGATTTTTTTGGTATACTTGTGCATCTCCTGGAGCCTTAGCAAAATTACTCCAGGTGGCTATATATTTGAAGTACTATGTGTAATTTTTGTATAATTTTCCAGGTAGTATAACTATTGGACAAAAATTCATTATCAAAACTGGTCCAGATTCGTTAATAGATTTGAGACTCAAAAAGTAAGCAATTAGGAGACCACGTTGTACTATTCTAAAAATTCCACCAAAAATCACAGAGACCAAAAACATCCTATATTTAAGCCCTGTCAAATTAGAGCTAATAATTCCTTACTGATTTCAAAACAAAAATCATATAACAAGGTTGAAATTCGGATTACTAATTGACAGTTTTGACACTTGAACTTGTAAAATCAGAAAAGACATTTTCCCGACCTCCAAAAATTATAAGGCTTACATATTCAGAAAGCTCTTTTCCAGAACTTCATTTTAGGCTCAAGAATCACTCAAAAACACATTGATGTCATGAAGATCCACCCTAATCAATTCGACCCAAATTTCTTGACAGCTTGTAACTCATAAAATCACCACCAAACCCTAACTCCTTTAACCCTAATCCGACCCCTAACAAATTTCTAGGGTTCAAGCTTTTAACACTTCATTAATTGAGTATTTAAATGTTTAATTAAGGCCTACAAACTTCATTAGGTGGACATATATGAAATCGATTTAGGGTTATTTAGGGTTTTAAACCCCTCGTTAATTTTCATATACTTGTAATATGTTATATAATGATATAAACCGATTAGAGCATGTTCCAAAAGATGTTTATAAGACGAGAATGAGGTGATCATGGTACCTTGTCATGGCAGCAAAAAAAGGGAACAAAACCAAGGAAAAGATCACCAATCGAATCACACCAAAACCTTATACATATCCGCACCAAATCCTTCTTCTAAACCCTTGTTGCCTCGTTATCTTGAGGCCAAGAATTCACCAAGACTTCTTCTTGTTCTTCACCTTGTATGCCGTAATATGTGTGTGTTATGGAGAGAATTATGGAGATCGTATAGTTTGTTAGGTTTTAGGGGAAACCGTGTTTTGTATTATCGAATGTATATCATGGGCCGATTTCTTTTGGTGTACAAGTGATTATACGGTTTTTAATTTAGATATAACTCTTGATTTGTTTTGTGCTTATCTCTTTATGTATAATGTATCATGTATATGTGTACAATTATAGACCAAAATTGAACAATATAAAAATATGGGGCGTTTATTTTATAAGTAGTGTAGGATTGATATTAGTTAATGTAATGTGTAGTAATTTAGGTATTTAAAGGTTAATATGTGCACTTAGAGTATAGTTTTAATATTGTCATGATTTCTTGTGATAGAGGGGGTTATTTAGGGATTTCAACTGAATGGAAAATGAGGGTTTTACAACTCTCCCCCTCTAGAAAAATAATTTCGTCCTCGAAAATTGAAGTGAAAAGAAACGGAAAACACAATGGACCGTGAACGGAAATGTGAATGACTTGTTTCTCATGACTCTATCTTGTTGATCAAAATAGCTTCGGCTTCCTCAAAAAAGACATACCATAATGAATCAAAAACAAAAGAATAATACACCAAACGTAACAGATGATAATCGTATTCTCTCGGAAGAGATACAGGGAATACGTAGGATTTGACGGATATATCGTCCATGGAATCTGATTAGACAAACCAGATGAGAACGTACCGAATCGCAGAAATATGAGGGTGATAAATATGCTTATGGAAGATAATTCAATCGATAACATCGGACGGTAGAAAGCTCTAAAACGAACCCTAAGATCGTTATCAAAATATAGAGGTCAACAAACATATCTCGAGGATCCAAACATACCAAATCGTATGGCGATAGGGCAGATCAAACGTATAGGTCGAAAGATCCTAAAGTCTTACTATTCGCAGATAATCTCAAACAGCTATCAGAAATTCTAAGGTTTCTAAGGCACTCCTCGAAATATCCTATAATCACAATAAGTGCACGTTATATGATGTAAGTATTATCACGTTGACCAGACGTTATAATACTAGCATCATATAAATATGCCCTCATGATGACCATACTTTATCTCAAGTCGTGAAATAGCAACTTATCTTAACCACCTAATAGTCCTTCTATTCCCTAGGGTTGGTCCAAATCGATCATCATTACGAATTCAAAATTAGAGAAACAGAACGTACAAATAACTTAAAGGAATTAGTAAGCATTCAAATGAAGTACGTCGTCAAAAGTGTCAGGTCTTCCACAATTCATCAAAATTCTCATATTAAAACCGTCATCCAACATACGCAGAGTGAACACAGAACGTAATTACTAACACAGAACCTAAATCATTCAAAGGATCTTATTATCAGGTAACGGAAACTTAAGTAGGTTGAGAGGAAGTGAATTACGTCATCAATAGCTTCATCCTTCACAAAATCAACTCTTCCAAACCCAAACGTTTGCTTCAAAATTCATCCATTCAAATACATGATCTCAAATCTCTTCCATCCGCAAGTCTGCTCCTGCTATTAATTCATCTTAGTACAACCAAAATGAAAAGAGAAGCAAGACTGCGTGTCTTCGACAGGTCTTCTAGCACAGCTCTAAATTCGCCAACTCGATTACATTCTCCTTCTATGTCCGCCATCACCTTCGTCTTACAAGAAAGGTCTTCCAATCTTCAAGGTGAACACCGCTGCTGTCTCCTCCAGGTGATGAGTTGAATAGTTCGTCTCATACGATCTGGTTGTCTTGATGCCCTAACTGAAATCTCCACATGTTGCATGAAATATAATCTAGTCCTTTCTCAGTTTCTCTCCTCTTATATGCTTCTTCCACGGTAACACCTGTCACGATCATCTCCTACTACTCTTATACAAGGTTTCTAGCTACGATAACGATCGTCAATCTTGGTCCTTTATGTGGGAAACTCTGTCATCACAGGATACCTAGTAGTGCTGTCTGCTACAATCTCTGAACGCCAATCAAACCTACTCTTCCAGAACAAAGGGTCATTCTACTTAATACGAAATTGATCTACATGTTCCTCTTTCGTCTCTGAACATAGCACAATGTCATACTATGACAAATTGTCCAAATACTCGCGAAATCATGATTCTATTAGCCAATACAATTGGCATCATTAAAACTCATAATGATCCCAACGAGTACGGAAACAGCTTCAGGAATTGTCTTAGGGAAACTTCATATCTACTTCACATCACCTATCTTCCTCTTCATGAATAAAATTGAAATGCTCTGCGGAGGTTACTCTCAGTTAGTCAACTCCCTTCTTTGAAGTTCTTGTGGTTGCTTCTTCAGTCCTTCAAACTTAAATGAGGCCGTCTGATACAAAGTTTCAAAGATAGACCAAATCAATCATTGATACGCGGAAATGAATAATGATTACGGATAGTGATACGGTTAAGTTCACGATAGTCGATACGCCGCTGCATACTCCCCTCTTTCTTCTTCATAAACCAACAGGAGCATCCAAAGAGAAACACTGGGGTGAACAAAATCATATTCCATCAGTTCCTTCAATCTCTCAACTTCTATGGCATCATGGTTTCGTCAACTAAGATCTGTTCAATGCCAACTCTACTCCCCAAGCAGGAGGGAATCCCAAGAGGTTCATCAGAGGACACCAGAAGATTTGTACAACAAATACTTCCAATGCCAAAGCTTTCTAAGGGTGGATACTAATAGGTGTCAGGAGTAACCTGACAATCAAACGAGATCGGCGTATGTGCTTTCATAGCAACATTAATCTTAACAGATTTAAGCGGTTGAGAGTCATCATAACAAAAGTAGGGTGAAGCAGATTGTTAAAGGTCACATTTCAGATACGGTAGTCTAGGGTAGCTTTACGAAGAGCCATCCAATCCATAACCAAAAGACCTCAAAGTCAATTATATCAAGAGTAAACAGATCCGTAGAACGAATACGGTCGTTAAACCAGACGGATAGTTCATATATCAGAGTCAAGTACATGGTTCATCAAAGTGTTGAGATAGATAAGCGAACAGTTCAAGGTGTTGGAATTCTGTTTAGCTTCTTAGCATAAGTGGCAGGTAGGGTGTGTATCATTGGTAATACGAACATCGTATAACTGTCAAAAGTGAGATGTATGGAATATTAGTTATCAGCATCATCATGCTCAGCTAACAATTCCGTACTGAGATAGTATTTACATCATATCCTTCCAAAGGGACTGGTTGGCAGACAAGGTTCATCATTCAAAAGGAGGGAACAAAATTTCCTATATCCGTGGTTAATAATTACTAGAGTTCTTATAGGAGTAGTAATGGATTATGCAGAGTTAAGTAGTATCAGATGATACATTTATATCCAGCATAAGTAATGAATTCATAGAATGTGTCAAACACATTATGATCGAATGACCTTCGGGATGGTCAGAAAAGTATCAAACTGTTTAACAAACAGATCGGAATTGGGGATCAAAATCAGAAGGTGAAACTTAAATGGTGTAAGGTATCCATGTAGTTCTCGAGGTATTCCAAACTTACTTAGTTACTAAGCTTAGGTTGCAAAACTTTCTAGCTCCTGAAACAAATGTTCTTATAAGGCATAGCTAAAGGCAGAGGCATGAATCAGAGTGATGCGGAAGCAATGCTACTCACGTAGATGTCCTAGTCTACCCATTCCTCACCGGTAATAACTTAAGTTCCTATGGGGAAATCCTAAAGCAAGTTCTCAAAGGTTGTCTTATGAGAGCCTACAGTGGAAACTTACGGGTCCAAACTTCACAGGTCAAGGTTTAATATACTACAAGTCGCAGCCTGGGCTCTTATACCATAATTGTAACACCCTAACCCGATAAGGGTAGAAGTATTACTTTATAGTAACATATCAAAGCAAACACAAGCATATGACTTAAGTAATACAAATGAATTTCAAAGGTTACAAGGGGAAAATCTGAATTACAAGGTTACAAAGGAGAAAAACAATAACTATTAAGTCTAAAAATATAAACACTTCTAGTAATCTCTAATCCAGGATAGCTATCAAAGTATAGTCTTCTAAGTCCAAAGTGCTCTCCACTCATAACCCAGCTTCCTACTAAAACCTGCCGCAGGAAACGAAATGCGGCTGAGCTTAAAAAGCCCAGTGAACAGATATATATAAACGAAACCAAAAGATAAGGTACGAGCATATAAAGTATGGTGCATTGGGAAAAGCATAAGGTATAATAGTTTGATATCAAATAAAGAAAGGAAAGGAATGGTCAGTAATCTACCACGAGGCCAAACAAATCAAATCAAATATCATAGTAACCATGGAGTAGCTAGCTCCCAAATATGTGAAGGACGTGTATTGCACACAGCATCAATCACCAAATCAAATCATATTATACCATGTTAAATTAACTAAACAAAACAAATCTAGGATGCATCCATACGCCCCTACAAACAAATCATAGTGGCCAAACATATATATTTTTAAGTTCATAATCATATAACAAAAAGGGACGGTGTGGCACATCACTCGACCACACTAGAGTCATGTTATTGGTGCATCAAAGACACGGCCATGCTACCTTCATGGCTAGGAAACAAATTTTGGCTCGGATATCAACTGAAGGGTTCTAATGGCCTATCCTATCAAGGTCAAATGTCTAATTCATCAAGAATCATAATCAAAGTCCAAATGTCAAAGGTTCATAAATCTAAGATTCGAAATCAAATGATTCATAGCAAGGTTCAATTCCAAGGTTTCTATCAAATGTTCCTTTAAAGAAATATGTTAATAATGGTTTTCATAAAGGTAGTCTTTGAAAGTAGTTTTCATAAAAGGTTGTAAAATTTCATATAAAAGTGGTATCGCATCGTGCTCATAACATCGTTTTAAAAATAGTTTTTCTCAAAACATTTTCATGATATAGTTAAGAAAGGTTTTAACATCCAGTTACAATATCAAATGAACCTTCAAAGTATCAAGTGATTCGAATACCCATGTCACAGGGTAACGAACGAATTATGTCAAGTATCATATCACAAGGGTCATAATGAACGAATGTCAAATGGATCATCATACCAACGAAGCATATCAAGCGAATGAATCAAAGTACAAGGGATCATAGCAATGGCTTAAGGGAGTCATATCAGAATGACGAATCAATAATCAAGATCAACTCATGAGAGTGAAAGCACCCTTACTGAAAAAGGGTAGAATATATGTACCTTAGACCGCAAGTGAAGACTTAACAGAAACATAAAGATTGGAAGCAAACTCCTTCTTCAGCGGATCTACACGAATTCATGGTCGTCTTAGTTAATAACTTATTTTAAATCAGATTTCTCATTTTAGTCGGCTTTCCATTTTTAGTAACTTTCCTTTTTTAGCAGCTTTCCAAAAATAGTAACTTTCCAAAAATAGCAAGTTTCCTCTTTAAGTAGTTTACCATTTTAAGTAACTTTCTATTTTTAGCAGATTTCCCGAATTAGTAAGTTTCCATAATTAGTAGGTTTCCATATATAGTATCTTAGGGTTACTTTTATACTAATTAGGGTTTTATCGTACTTAAACATGTAGTATTCAAATTAAATACTCTATTAGTTTATAAAAAGATCGTAGGTAGTTTATTTACTATATTAAACACTTAATTAAAGATCCATTATGATTAGGTTACACATATTAATGATATAATAGGTTTTAAGTGTGCAATTCACCCTTTTAAGAAAACTCAGCTTTTAGTATTAAAAATGTATCACATTTCCGGATTTTTTGGTATACTTGTGCATCTCCTGGAGCCTTAGCAAAATTACTCCAGGTGGATATATATGTTAAGTACTTTTTGTAATTTTTGTAAAATTTTTCAGGTAGTATAACTATAGGACAAAAATTCATTATCAAAACCGGTCCAGATTCGTTAACAGATTTGAGACTCAAAAAGTAAGCAATTAGGAGACCACGTTGTGCTACTCTAAAAATTCCACCAAAAATCACAGAGACCAAACACATCCTATATTTAAGCCCTGTCAAATTAGAGCTAATAATTCCTTACTGATTTCAAAAAAAAAATCATATACCAAGGTTGAAATTCGGATTACTAATTGACAGTTTTGACACTTGAACTTGTAAAATCAGAAAAGACATTTTCCTACCTCCAAAAATTATAAGGCTTACATATTCAGAAAGCTCTTTTCCAGAACTTCATTTTAGGCCCAAGAATCACTCAAAAACACGTTGATGTCATCAAGATCCACCCTAATCAATTCGACCCAAATTTCTGGACAGCTTGTAACTCATAAAATCACCACCAAACCCTAACTCCTTTAACCCTAATCCGACCCCTAACAAATTTCTAGGGTTCCAGCTTTTAACACTTCGTTAATTGAGTATTTAAATGTTTAATTAAGGCCTACAAACTTCATTAGGTGGACATATATGAAATCGATTTAGGGTTATTTAGGGTTTTAAACCCCTCGTTAATTTTCATATACTAGTAATATGTTATATAATGATATAAACCGATTAGAGCATGTTCCAAAAGATGTTCATAAGACGAGAATGAGGTGATCATGGTACCTTGTCATGGCAGCAAAAAAAGGGAACAAAACCAAGGAAAAGATCACCAATCGAATCACACCAAAACCTTATACATATCCGCACCAAATCCTTCTTCTAAACCCTTGTTGCCTCGTTATCTTGAGGCCAAGAATTCACCAAGACTTCTTCTTGTTCTTCACCTTGTATGCCGTAATATGTGTGTGTTATGGAGAGAATTATGGAGATCGTATAGTTTGTTAGGTTTTAGGGGAAACCATGTTTTGTATTATCTAATGTATATCATGGGCCGATTTCTTTTGCTGTACAAGTGATTATACAGTTTTTAATTTAGATATAACTCTTGATTTGTTTTGTGCTTATCTCTTTATGTATAATGTATCATGTATATGTGTACAATTATAGACCGAAATTGAACAACATAAAAATATGGGGCGTTTATTTTATAATTAGTGTAGGATTAATATTAGTTAATGTAATGTGTAGTAATTTAGGTATTTAAAGGTTAATATGTGCACTTATAGTATAGTTTTAATATTGTCATGATTTCTTGTGATAGAGGGGGTAATTTAGGGATTTCAACTGAAAGGAAAATGAGGGTTTTACATGTGTGGTAATAGGGGGACATGGTGAGGTAGCTAGATCAAGTGAAATGTCATTTGTATGGAGGGGGAAAGGAAATCGTGGTGTTTATGTGAGGTGATGATGTGGTTTGTTTTAAAACCAAAAGTTTTACCTACTTAAGTTGATCTTGGTATTTATCTTATGGGACATTATGAGGTGGTCTAGTTCTTAACCTAGTATCACCTTTGTGGTGTAGAATTTATTTGGTAGCAAGTTTGGAAAAATTTTGGTTTAGCTTTGTTAAAACCGAACTAAGGGAGCTTACATGGATTGACGGGCTTGAATGAGTGGTACCTTGGGCTAAAGGGTGTTGTACACTAGGGTTTAGGGAAGTAACAAGTTAGGTTTAGGGTTTAGTTTAGGTATTTGTTGAGTAGTAATTAAACTAGGGTTTACCTATTTGTATCGATTTGTAAGAAAAGGGAAAATGATTTGTGCTTAAAAGGGTTGTATCATGGCCATAATATAGTTTTACTAAGGGTTATGAAATATAGAAAATCTCTTTTTAATGTTTAGTTAAGTTATAGTAATTATAGGTTAGTTTTATTAAGTTTAAAAGTATATAAATGAGATTTTTGGCTTTTGTTCATTGAACACTTGTACACTAGGTTTAGAGACTTGTACTTATATTTAGTAAGTTTAGGAAATTTATTTTTAATGTTAGTGCATGAAATACTTGGACAATGGGCTTTAAAATGAATACATTTAAGGTTATAATAGGATTTTTATTAATATTTACTTTTTATGCATAAATGACTTGTACATTGTCTTGAAAGACTTGTACATTTATATTTATAAAAGTTATTTATATATTATTTGTGATTCTACTACATAAAATCATAGTTTAATGAAATTAAGGTTTTTATCGGGAGTTAAAGTGATTTTTAGGGTTTCTGTGCTTTAGTAACTTGTACATTGGTTTAAATGAGTTGTACTTTAGTGTTTTAGGGTTTACTTATTCATAATTGTTGTTATAATAATTTAGGGTTTCGTGGAAATTATAATAGATAAGAAATATTTAGTTTGTACGTTTGTTAACGAATTAACGTAAAGTGGCAAATGGTATATCGTAGGATGTTTATATAAAAATAAACATTAAGTAAGTTGATGATGGTCCACGTGAGAGCACATTTATCGAGGATGTGAGTTACGTCACATTAGATAGTAGTTATGGTCAGATAATTTAAAAAAAAAATTATACGCAGAAAATGGATAAGTATTTTGTAAGATAGTTTATTATAATGTGGGATTTTTACAGTGGTTACAGTATCCTCCCGTTGAGGGAATCTCGTCCCGAGATTCAATCTGTGTTGGTTGAGATGTTGGGAAAAGTGAAACATAAAAAGAGTTGGGCTTAGATTTCTAACTTATTCAGATAGTGAATGTGAGAATGGGAAATCGTATAACGATTTGATAGGTGATGTGAGTTTGATATGCTTAAAATGCCTAAAGTTTAAAAATAATATTATACATAATATTATCTTGTTTTCATGTCCTTTAAATCCAATAATATCGTTTCGCTATCAGTCCTTGGTTATACTTTTAGTCCAAAAAGGGTTGTCTAGGAATTTCCATTTGGTATTCAGGAGAACGTAGTTTTATTAGTTTTTTTCTACTAGATGAAATAAATTTGAATGTTTTGCCACCTAATAAATCCAAAGGCTGGGAATAGTGATTTCTAATGGTCAGGAATAGTAAAATCTAACGGTTATGAACAATAGAATCTAACGGTCAGGAATAGTAATTTGCAACGATCATGAATAGTAAATAACAGCTAGTTTTGCCTATATATACTCTATTTTAATTTCCATTCTTCCACAAAACATACATCTCTCACTAAAATATTAAAATGCCGCACCTTATCACATTCCTAGCAATCGTGTATGTTGTTCTTGCGGTTACTTATTTGGCGTATGTTCCTAATGAAGATTATGCATTCTTGGTTTGCGTTCTAGCAGTCCTTATGCCTATAGTGATTCTCGCTATTGGTGTAGACAATATATGGGGGTAATAGTCTTGCGCTAGGGTTGTTAATATGAATCCTTATTGTATTTCTATGTAATCCTTAATAACACTCGATTTGTCTTTATGTCTATGATCTAGTTTCGGTTTAATGGTTTGCTTGTATTTATCGCACAGGATAATCAAGGTGATTCATCTCGTCATGGCTCTAGCTATTGCTGGGTTGGTGGTGGTCTTTGTTGCTATGGCGGGTCAACCTATTGGCGATTCTATGCCTTTTATTGTAATCATTGTAACATTAGCACTTCCGATGCTAATTATATCCCTATGTATTAATTTTTGTGGATTCTAATAAAATTTACACTAGTCGTGTTTTCCATAAATTGCTGTGAATTCTTAGGGTTCTAATGTTTGTACTTTTGTCAATTTCCTATCTTGGGGATGTTGGGTAATAGGCGTAGGTATTTATTGTATTTAGTCAAAAGTGATGTTTTATGAACAATTTATTTTGTTTCAATATTTTGCTTTTGAATGAAAATTGTTATTAGAAAATCTGAAAAGATAACTGTTCCATTGATGACATGATTCTTCCTAAATTATACATAGGTGATCAGGCTATGTATAATTGAGGACCAAATGATGTGATGTTTGGCTCAGTTACTGTGGTATTTATTCTTTTCGAAAAGTTTTAGAGGGTGTTTAACGTGTTGTTTTTGGAAAGTAACAACACAATTATTTTTCAAAAAGATAAGAAAATTTTTGGTTCATATTATAGTGATGAGTTAGGGAATTTTCTAGGGTACTAATGGGACATCCTCGAAATAGATCTTAAGGTTCGTGTGAGAATCTTACAGGGTGGTGATAGCCTATTGTTCAGTCAGAAATAATATTAGTCAGATTTCGAATGGTATACTAGTGTTTTATTACGTAAGGACTATGAACAGGGTAAATGGAATAGAAACGTAAATTGTGATTATTACGGAAATACAACAAGATAAAGATTTCATACGGTAGAAAGGTAGTTGTTACACCTAGGTTACATCCATCGTAACTAAGGTAGAGTACAAGAGGAAATACACTTAGGAAGTTTTAAACTACGATTTATTTATCTACAACAGGAATTTCTCTTCTGTTTAAACTTAGGTTTCATCCTTTGACGTTGTTGCGATCTTAACAAGTTCTCGTTCTCTTGCACTAGTCTTGGTTCGGCTGTGCATTCCCATCTCCTAACACATACGCTCTTCCGCTGGCACCATTGCTCTGATTGGCATTCGGCTTTCGACACTGACTCTTGTAATGTCCCTTCTCACTACATCCATGGCAAGTTACGATTACTAGCTGTAGATTTGCTCTTGTTGCTTTACAGTCTTTGGTCTGATGTCCAACTTTCAGACACTTTGCGCACTTAACAGCGCATGGACCATAGTGGTGCAACGAGCATCGATTGCAAAATGGTTTTGTTTCGACATAACCACAGCTCTCAGCAGGTGTAGCGGTATAGGCTCTGGCAGTCTCCTGCCGACGATTCTGTTGATGATGGTGATTGTTACGGTTGTGCTGATAGTTGTTGTGGTGATGGGTGGTCCTTCTGTCATCAAGCTTTCGCTTGTTCTCATCATTTCCTTGGATGGAACTATGCTTGATCTCACGTTCCATTAGCTGTTGAGCTATGGTAATTGCCTCTTCCAATGACTGAGGCTTGGATGCAGTAACATTTCCCTCGATACTTCGAGGTAATCCTTCAGTATACTTCTCCAATGTTTTCTCAACATCAGGAACAACAGTTGGGTACAGGATAGCTAGTTCCTGAAACCTCCTATTGTAGGCCTTGAGATCAGTTCCTTTCACAACTAGCTGGTGAAACTCATCCTCCAGCTTTTTAATCTCAGTACAGGGGCAATATTTCTTTAACATCTTCTTTTTGAGATCTTCCCAGGTAAGTTGGTGAGCTGCTTCAACACCCATAGTTTGGGCAGTCGAAGTCCACCAAGACAGGGCATCTTCCAAGAAAGTCCCTGTAGCAAAAGTAACTTTACAGTCTTCAGTACACCCACTTCTTACGAAGACTATTTCCGTACGCTCAAACCAACGAGCCAACTCAGTTGCTCCTTCTGTTCCTTTAAAGAAAGTTGGTTTGCAGTTTATGAAATCCTTATAAGTGCACTTGCGAGCTATTGCTGTCTCGCTTTCTCCATTGGGTCTGCTAGTGCTTCCAGAACGGGCCATTACTACTGCTTGATTCTCAAGTGCAACAAACTTTCGAATGGCAGCTTGGGACATGACTGGTTCCGGGGAATTGCGAGGCATATTTCTATTAATACCACAAGAAAAACACACGTTTAGAATTTGACCATGTTAGATTAACAAGGTAAAATCCATGATAATAATAAGGTCACAACATGTCCAAATACTATCATACATGTATGTAAAATGATCATCACTGGCCCACATCAATTGATACCATGCACAGCAAAATACAAAAAAATCACAACCACATATAGTCATAAATAACTTGCTAATTTGTTATATATATAACAAAATTAATACAAGCGTCATATTTATGCCACATATCCCATGGCTAAGATATAGTACAAAAGCTGGTAGATATAAACTACCTACTAGCGTCATGTCTATACTATAGATCCCATAGCAGAGACATAGTACAAAAGCTAATAGATAACAATCTGATCTAGTGGCTACCAGAAGCTCCTCCTAGTTGACTCTCGAGCTCAACGATCATGCTGACGAGATTCTGTATATACTCCTAGTATCAAGCTTGTATGTCTTCCACTACAGTCTCCAAAACAGTGATCCTGGTCTGAGCTGTCATCAGTTCTTCATTCCTTTTCATCATCTCTTCTATCAACTTCAATTCATCATAGGTATTTCCTATCTCAGCTGCTCATGACGGTTCTCTTTCCTCTCACGATTCTCGTCCATCTTCTGCTTCATGGTCTCTTGACCAGTAACTAGATCTTCAATTCTATATTCAATACCCTCGATGATTTCTAGAGGCAACTCGTCGAGATGACCTAAAGCAGTCTCAACCTGTCCTTCTTGCCGTTCTAGTTGCGTCAGGAGGGTGGCAACGGTCGGCTGTCGCTCCTATGCTGCCTGCGAGCTTTTACACAACTCAAAGACTCGCGGTGGAGTAAGGAAGTCAGGAGTAGGCGATCGGGGTAAAACGTGATACCGGGCGATAATGGTCCTAGCTTCTTCACTATGTTTAAATGGGACAGATGGGGGAATAGAAATTTGTAGATGATAGTGGAGGTGGTGGTAAGGATGTTAGGACTGATGGTACATAAGTAGGTAACATGTAGGGATGTGGACGTGTTAGTGGTGATCATGATGTAGGTACTGACGTGATGTCCGGTACTATCGTGATATTTTTAATATCCGAGTCCGACATAAGAGGGATAGAATGGGTAGGGGTAGTCATAATTCTGTAACTACCCGGTAATTATAAATATTTCACTATGTAACTAAATAATTAGAAATAAACATGTATAAGTAGCGTTTCAATAGCGTTGTGGCACGGAGGACTTTAGTTAAGTTTGTGAAAAGCGGTTATAGTCTAGGTTTGAACCTTGTTCTCTATAACCATGAGCTCTAATACCAATCTGTAACACCTCCGTTTTCGATAATCGCAGCGGAATATAAGTTGGGGTATTACTTCAAGTATCACAGTCATGAAAATAGAAAACGACTCGAAAAGAGACGTTTTAGATAAAATTGTTATCATTCATTTATTTAAATCAGAGTTACATAATAGAGGTCCCAGCAGGAAGTTCTGAAATATGTTATAAAAGTTACATTATTTGTTGAATGATAACGAAATGGACACCCTTTTTATAAAAAGAAAGTCCACAGCCACACCGTGCCAAATCGTACTTCTAGTTACCTGAGATAAACAGCTAAAAGTCAACAAGTGAGTGAATCCAGGTTTAAGTTATATCAGTTGAACACGGCTTGTAAGAGAATCAGTAATATGCATCAGTATAATTGCTCTAAGTCTCATGAACGCAAAGTTAAGTTCCTTTACTCAATAATAAATGAAGTAAAATCCCATAGGAGCTGCCAGACCTTATTGAACTCAATAAATGCATTTGTCTATCCGGCTAACACTAAGGAATCCATCGGCTTGTACAAATGGGACGTCAATTCAATAGATCTATTCATTATATTCGCGCTCACCCGAAAGTGATAATGGTGCATGACGAGGTTTTTTTTAAAATAGCAAAATTAACTTAGGCAATATCAATCAGAAAGAATACAGTAAAATATTTGTTCGGTTTGTAGCATGTATCTCCCACAGTTTGGAAAACGTTAAAAAAGTGGGACTATAATCACCTTAGCAGTCTGGATAGGAAAACAAAGTTAAAATAGAGTTGATAAACGTCTCCGGCACGTAACCTGGGTTGTTATATCAAGTTTCTGTAATCGTATTCCAAATATATATTAAGTTTTAATATTCGTTTCGTTTCGTTTTGGTTGATAGTTAAATGTTTAATTGAGACAACCTGAAACTCTTAAAAGTTGGATAAGATTTTATTTATTTCAAGTTTTAATATAAGTTTATCTTTGTTCGTTGTTGAAGTAAATGTATATTAGTTAAAGTCTTCTAATTGATATATATATTCAAAATTATTTCTAATAATAATTATATAAAGTTACGCTTTTTACCCTTATATTTCATATATTGACAGTTTATACCCCTGAACTTTCATAAATACAATTTTATCTTATTTTTCATTTTTATGTTTTCGTTTGTTCGTTATTGAGATAAATGTATTTAGTTTATTAGTTTTTATTATAAATATATATTCAAAATATATTTCTAATAATAATTATATAAAGTTACGCTTTTTACCCTTATAGTTTCATATATTGACAGTTTATACCCTGAACTTTCATAAAATGACAATTTTTACCCCTGAACTTTGGTAAAATGATAATTTTTACCCCTAAACTTTGGTGAAATGACAGTTTTTACCCCTGTAGTTTTGAAATTGACACTTTATACCCTCATCTATAAGTCGTTGACACAATTAGCCCTTGTTTTAATAACTTTGGATTATTTACACTTTTGGCCCCATAAAACTCTATCTTTCAAAATTGGCAAGTTGTCCCCTTAAACTCTATTGATTTCATTCTAAGTCCCAGTTATAAAAATAGGTGGAGTTTTGGCAGAATTTACCCTCAAAGCATTTTTGGTATTTCATTCGAAGTCCTTATTTTCATTTTTACGCAAATTAAGCATAGGAAAAAGGGACGATTTGCTACGACTCTTTTATGAATGTTATAATAAGTTAGTAAACATCTTATTTATGGCTTATTAGCATATATGAACTCACCTTAGCAGTCTGGATGGAAAACGTATAAAAAGTGGGACTATGAACTCACCTTAGCAGTCTGGATGGAAAACAAAGTTAAAATAGAGTTGATAAACGTCTCCGGCACGTAACCTGGGTTGTTATATCAAGTTTCAGTAATCGTATTCCAATATATATATAAGTTTTAATATTCGTTTCGTTTCGTTTTGGTTGATAGTTAAATGTTTAATTGAGACAACATGAAGCCTCTTCAAAAGTTGGATAAGATTTTATCTTATTTTTCATTTTTATGTTTCCGTTTGTTCGTTATTGAGATAAATGTATTTAGTTTATTAGTTTTTATTATAAATATATATTCAAAATATATTTCTAATAATAATTATATAAAGTTACGCTTTTTACCCTTATAGTTTCATATATTGACAGTTTATACCCCTGAACTTTCATAAAATGACAATTTTTACCCCTGAACTTTGGTAAAATGATAATTTTTACCCCTGAACTTTGGTGAAATGACATTTTTTACCCCTGTAATTTCGAAATTGACACTTTATACCCTCATCTATAAGTCGTTGACACAATTAGCCCTTGTTTTAATAACTTTGGATTATTTACACTTTTGGCCCTATAAAACTCTATCTTTCAAAATTGGCAAGTTTTCCCCTTAAACTCTATTGATTTCATTCTAAGTCCCAGTTATAAAAATAGGTGGAGTTTTGGCAGAATTTACCCTCAAAGCATTTTTGGTATTTCATTCGAAGTCCTTATTTTCATTTTTACGCAAATTAAGCATAGGAAAAAGGGACGATTTGCTACGACTCTTTTATGAATGTTATAATAAGTTAGTAAACATCTTATTTATGGCTTATTAGCTTATATTTCGAGCTTATCATGCTCGAAATAATTAAAATGGTACGTTCGAATGCAGTTTTGCGATAGGCAGAAAGAGACTCGAATAACTTTGAGACGAAGAATCTTTTTACGACGTTCTTTTTCCTATTATTAGCTAGCTGGGTAGTCTTTAAATTGGCAAATTTTCAGAATTTATAGAGATCGTTTAATGGTCGGAACAATTGTTCCAAGTGGGGCGATTGGGACAGCTTTGCGATAAGAAAAGAAATGGAAAAACAATTTGGTTTTTGATCATTAAGTGTTCGAACTAATTTTTAATGCATGTTATCATGATCATAAGTATATTTAACCTATCTCCTATGTATATTATGGTTTCTTGATTAAAATTGTGAAATAAATATAAATAGGGTGCGCTTGGTTTTTCTCGGCAAAAAGAAAAGAAAAGAAAAACATGGTTTTTGAACTAGCTAGCTTTTACCACTTATTTAGTATCATTTTTAAGATCATTTAGAATTTATAAAAGGAGTGAAAAAGAGTTAGTTTGCTTACTTGCTATCTTGGTTGATTATGGGAATATATGGCGAATTAGTTTAGAAATTGAACACTAGAGGTTTTCCTCCTTCTAAGCTTCCTAAGATCCTTCCTTGGCTTCTAAATGGACTGTTTGTTCAGAGTTTATATGTGTGTGGGCTGTTTTTGGTTTGTGTCGAATTGTATGGGAATTGAGGGAATGGAGTTCGGTTTTTATAGAAGAGGAAATTTAGGGTTTCAAGGTTGCTAGGTAACCATGTGTGGTAATAGGGGAACATGGTGAGGTAGCTAGATCAAGTGAAATGTCATTTGTATGGAGGGGGAAAGGAAATCGTGGTGTTTAGGTGAGGTGATGATGTGGTTTGTTTTAAAACCAAAAGTTTTACCTACTTAAGTTGATCTTGGTATTTATCTTATGGGACATTATGAGGTGGTCTAGTTCTTAACCTAGTATCACCTTTGTGGTGTAGAATTTATTTGGTAGCAAGTTTGGAAAAATTTTGGTTTAGCTTTGTTAAAACTAAACTAAGGGAGCTTACATGTAACACCCCCGTTTTCGATATACGCAGCGGAATATAAGTTTGGGGTATTACTTCATGGTTCACAGTCATGAAAATAGAAAATGACTCAAAAGAGACGTTTTAAATAAATTTTTATCATCATTATTTAAATCAGAGTACATAATATAGGTCCCAGAGGGAGGTTCGAAAATACGTTATAAAAGATACATTATTCATTGAATGATAACATAGTGGACACACTTATTATAAAAGAGAGTCCACCGCCACTCCATGCCAATGTCATACTTCTAGTTACTTGAGATAAAACATGCTAAAAAGTCAACACTAATGTTGTGTGAATCCATAGTGTTTAAAGTTATAATAAGTTTTGAACACAAGCTAAATAAAAGAAATCAGTTATATCACATTTCGGAATATTGCACTAAACCTCATGACACGCAATGCGTTGACAGTTTCCAGTCTCACTAACATATAAAAATGTATGTGGTTTGCCCCCAAGATTAGATATCAAATATAATGCATCTGTCTAACCGGCTACCACAAAGATATCCATATGATTAGTACAAATGGGTCGTCAGGCCAATAGATCTATTCACATATTCGCGCTCACCCAACAGGTGACTAATGGTGCATGATACGAGGGACTTTTAAATAATAAATATAAATGGGGAACAGTTAACTTAGTGCAATAACAATCAGGAAAATACATGTGTTCGGTTTGGTAGCATGTATCTCCCCACAAGTTTGGAAAACATATAAAGAAAAGTGGGACTATGAACTCACCTGGATAGTCTGGATGGAAAACAAAATTTAACAGAGTTGATAAACGTCTCCGGCACGCAACCTGGTCCGTTATGTCAAGTTTCAGTAATCGCTCTTGAGTATAAATATGTTTTAGTGTTCGTTTCGTAACGTTTTCGATTGTCGATTAAATGTTAAATTGAGACAACATGAAGTCTCTTCAAAAGTTATAAGATTTTATCTTATTTCTTATTTTTATGTTTTCGTTTCGTTCGTTAATTATTCCCCGTTTGTTCGTTATCGAGATAAACGTATTTTTATTTATTAGTTTTTATAAATATATATATATAAATTATATTAATAATAAGAATTATATGTAAAGTTACCTTTCTACGCTATAGTTTCATGTATTGACAGTTTATACCCCTGAACTTTCATAAAATGACAATTTTTACCCTTCAACTTTCATAAAATTACAATTTTTACCCCTCAACTGTGGTCAAATGACAGTTTCTAACCTATAGTTTCAAAAATGATACTTTTTACCCCTGAGTTACAAGTCGACAACAAACTAGGTCCTTGTTATAATTTTACTTAGAGTTTTGGCAAGAATTACCCCTGAGACTCCCATCGCGTTACACATGATGTCCTTATTTTTATAAAACGCGTTATACGTTACGGAAAAAGGCAAAACTTTTTACGACTCTTTGGTACACTTTATTTTTAACTTATAAACAGCTTATAGGCAGCTTATGGGCTATTCATTCGAGCTTATAGGGCTCGAATGAATTGTTTTGTGGGGGTTCGAATGGCAGAAAACAAGCAGAAAAGAAAAGCCAATATCTTGACGAATACTTGATCATTTAACTCCGTTCTTTTTCCTAAATTTAGACAACTAAGTGGTCTTTAATATGACCAAAATCCAGAATTTTTGGAGTCCATTTGATAGTCAAATTTTAGGTCCAAAGTCGAGGGTCTGCTGTGGTTTGCGACAGGATCAAAAAGAAAGAAAACAATTTTGATTTTTGATTCTCGAACTTATGGATTTGTGATCTTAGTATATTTTCAGTATGAACAACATATCTAGACTACTTTTATCTTGTTTTAGTTGTTCTTGGTTTATAAAAAAAATAAGAGAGTGGTTGTTTGTCTCGATAGAAAGAAAAAGAAAAACAAAATTTTGGTTTTTGGTTTTTAAAGTTCCAAACTAATTTCTAATGCATGACATGGTAATATTAAGTAGGTTAGATTTATTTTTATCATGTTTTAACTTCTCTTGAGTTGTATTTATTAAAATAAAAATAAGGGTGTGTTTGTTTGGTTCAAACAAAAAGAAAAAGAAAGAAAGAAAATGAAATTTTTAATCCTTGTGTTATATTATTATTAGAGATTGTTGATTAGTGTTTTTAAGAATATAACAAGTATACAAAAAGAAGTGAAAAGGGTTCGAATCACTTACTTGTGCTTATGTTCGAATAGGGTATGTTTAGGGGTATAAGGCTTGGTTTTTGAAAAGCTAATGGTTCTCTTTATTCTAGACTCCTTATGGTTCCTCCTTAGCTTAGATTTGAGTGATTTGACAGTAGTGTAGGAAGTATATGGGCTGTGGTGGTGATGTTCGAGTGGTTTGGGAGAAATATAGGGTGGTAGTGATCGACTATTTATAGAAAGGGAGGATTAGGGTTTCTAAGAGTTTCCTAGGGTTTCCTTGGGGTGTGTTGAGGAGACAAGGAGATGTGGTTCCTCTTTTAGGGCGCCATATGGTTGGAGGGGGAGGGAAATGGTGTGGAAGATCCCCTTCCATACAAATGTCTCACATTTCTTATCTTTCTAGAAGGGAGTGATGTGGAGGGTTTAGGGTTTGACATATGTGTTGGTTAGGGTTTGAAAAAGAATTGGTTTGGTTTGTGTTATGTTGGATTCGAACTAGACAAAGGGAAATGTAAATATATGGTTCGAATGGTGCTTTGTAGGGTTGTACATTAAGCTTTGTCATGTGGTAATCTAGGGTTAGGGATATTAACTAGTGTTCTAGGGTTTGTTTGATAATTAGAAAGTGATTTTCTAGGGTTTCTATATATGTTTATATTTATCGAGTTCTAGAAAAATACAAGGAATTCATTTGGTGCTTTAGGGAGTTGTACTTTAGGCTTAGAAGAGTTGTACTAGGTTTTTAGAAAATAAGAAAATTACATTTTTAATATTTACTTAAGCTATATAAATTTTATGAAATTTTTATTAGGGTTTTAAAGTATTTAAATGTGATTTTAGAGTTTTGTGCATTAGAGGGTTGTACAATGGGTTTAGAGAACTGTACAATTAATTTGTAAATCTAATAAATTTATTTTAAAAATTAATGCATGAAATTATTACACAATATGCTTTTTAAATAATTATTTCTAAGATTTATATAGCATTTTTATTAATAATTAGTTTTTATGCATTAATGACTTGTACTTTGGTTTAAAGGACTTGTACATATATATTTTATAAAAATATTATTTACGGTTTGTGATGTTAATACATAAAATCATAGTTTTATGAAATTAGGGTTTTTATCGGGAGTTATAGTGGAATTAGGGTTTCTGTGCTTTAGTGACTTGTACATTACTTAAATAAGTTGTATTTTAGTATTTCTAGGGTTTTATTATTCTCATGTTGTTATGGTAGCTTAGGGTTTCATAAAAACTCTTATTGGATAAGAAACGTTTAGTTTTGAACGTACGTTAACGAATTAACGTAAAGTGGTAAATGAGATATCATAAAGTTTTAGGTTAAAGATGTTTATATAAATAAACATTAAATAAGTTAAGGTTGAGTTGCGTGCGAGCACGTTTATCGAGGATGTGATTTACATCATATTTGATAATAGTTATAATCAAATAATAAATAATAAAAAAAAATTCTACGTAGAAAAAGGAATAGTATTAGAATATTATATAGTGAAATTCTTACAGTGGTTACATTATCCTCCCTTTGAAGGGAATCTCGTCCCGAGATTCAGTCTGCGTTGGTCGGTGAATTAGGAAAAAGATGTGGGTATTTTGCTCGGATTTGATCTTCTCGTTCCCAGGTAAATTCTGGTCCTCTCTTGGAGTTCCATCTAACCTTAACGATGGGAACGCGACTTCGTTTTAGCTGTTTGATTTCTCTATCCATGATCTCCACAGGTTCTTCCACAAAATTTAGCTTGTCATTGAGACGAAGCTCTTTCATGGGAATCACAAGTGTTTCATCTGATAGACACTTCTTTAGATTAGAGACGTGGAAGATAGGATGTATTTTACTGAGCTCTACGAGAAGTTCAAGTCGATAGGCTACTGGACCGATTTTCTCCAGAATCTTAAATGGTCCGATGTATCTGGGATTCAACTTTCCTCGTTTTCCGAATCTAACCATGCCCTTCCATGGTGACACTTTTAACATGACTCTGTCTCCAATTTCAAATTCCATAGGCTTCCGCATTATGTCTGCGTAACTCTTCTGTCTATCTCGGGCCGCTTGCAAATGTTGTCGGATTTGCACTATTTTATCGGTTGTTTCCTGAATTATTTCTGGTCCGGTAATTTGGAATTCTCTGACTTCCGCCCATCAGACAGGTGACCGGAACTTTCATCAATAAAGTGCTTCAAATGGTGCTGCTTTGATACTCGCATGGTAACTATTGTTGTATGAGAATTCTGCCAAAGACAAATGTCTATCCCATCCTTTACCAAAATCTATTACACATGCTCTGAGCATATCTTCCAACGTTTGAATAGTTCTTTCGCTCTGTCCGTCGGTTTGTGGATGATAAGCCGTACTCATATCTAAATTAGTACCCAAGGCTTTCTGAAGCTTTTCCCAAAATCAAGACGTGAAACGAGAATCACGATCCGAAATAATGGAAATTGGTACTCCATGTCGTGAGACTATCTCCTTCAGATATAATTGAGCTAAATCCAGTACTTCATCAGTCTATTTGATCGGCAAAAAGTGAGCTGATTTCGTAAGACGATCAACAATGACCCAAATAGTATCATATCCGCTTGACGTCCTAGGTAATTTGGTGATAAAATCCATAGTTATCCTTTCCTATTTCCATTCAGGAATCTCTGGTTGTGTCAATAAGCCAGATGGCCTTTGATGTTCAGCTTTAACTCATGCAAATGTCAAACATTTACTGACATAGTCAGCTATGTCAGCTTTCATGTTTGGCCACCAGTAAAGCTTTTTGAGATCCTGGTACATCATTTCAGATCCTGGGTGGATAGAATATTTGGATTTATGTGATTCATGCATAATCACATTTCTTAAATCACCAAATAGCGGTAACCAGCTTCGGTTCTTTATACAACGAGTCCCATCAGGACGAAGTTCAAACGCCTTGTCCATACCCCTCAAATTCTCAGCCTGAATATTTTCTTCCTTTACTGCTTCAGTTTGTGCGTTAAGAATTTGGGATGGCAAGTCTAAATTAAGGGTCATGACTAAAGCTCTGACTCGAAGAGGCTTAATTAGTTCCTTCCTGCTTAAAGCATCTGCTACAACATTTACTTTTCCAAGGTGGTAACGAATTTCATAGTCGTAGTCACTTAGTAACTCTAACCATCGGCGTTGTCTCATATTTAATTCTTTCTGGTCGAGAATGTGTTGAAGGCTCTTATGATCTATGAACACGACGCACTTTGTGCCGTACAGATAATGTCTCCTGATTTTAAGAGCAAATACAACTGCTCCTAGCTCAAGATCATGAGTTATATAATTCTCCTCATGAGGCTTAAGCTGTCGGGAGGCATAAGCAATAACTTTATTCCTTTGCATCAACACTGCGCCTAAACCCTGGCGTGACGCGTCGCAGTAAACAACAAAATCATCACTTCCTTCTGGTAAAGCTAGAATTGGTGCTTCACAAAGCTTTTGCTTTAACAGCTGGAAAGCTTTCTCTTGATCTTCTCCCCAAACCTACTTCTTGTTTTTCTGAGTCAATTCCGTTAAAGATTTGGCAATCTTCGAAAATCCCTCAATGAATCTCCGATAATAACCAGCAAGCCCTAAAAATTGACGTACCTCCGTGGGAGTCGTAGGTGTCGGCCAATTTTTGACTGCTTCTATTTTGGAAGGATCCACGTGAATAGCATGACGATCAATCACGTGTCCAATAAAATGCACAGTGTGAATCCAGAAATCACACTTGGAAAATTTAGTGTACAACTGCTCTTTCTTGAGCAATTCCAAAATAATCTTTAAATGCTCCGCATGTTCTTCTTCGCTCCGAGAATAAATAAGAATATCATCAATGAATACGATCACGGATTTGTCCAAATAGGGCTTGCACACACGATTCATGAGATCCATGAATACAACTGGTGCATTGGTTAACCGAAATGGCATCACTTGAAATTCGTAGTGACCATATCTCGTTCGGAAAGCTCTTTTAGGAGTATCTTCTTCCCTAACACGCAGCTGATGATATCCGGATCTTAAATCAATTTTCGAGTAAACACTCGATCCTTGCAGTTGGTCGAACAAATCATCGATCCTTGGCAATGGATATCGATTCTTTACTGTAAATTTATTCAACTCTCGGTAATCGATACACATTCTAAAAGATCCGTCCTTCTTCTTAACGAATAGGACAGGTGCTCCCCAAGGCGATAAGCTTGGTCGAATAAAACCTTTATCCAATAACTCCTGCAGTTGATTGGATAATTCTTGCATCTCCGATGGTGCTAATCAGTAAGGTGCTCGTGCTACTGACGCCGCTCCTGAAACCAAGTCGATCTGAAACTCTACCTGACGAACAGGTGGTAGTCCAGGTAACTCTTCAGGAAAAACTTCCGGAAAATCTCATACTAAGGGCACATCTTCCAGTCGTTTTTCATCTGTCTTTTTCTCAGTTACATGAGCTAAGAACGCTTGACATCCTCTATTGATGTATTTCATGGTTTTGATGCAAGATATTATGCTTAGTCTGGTTTTGCTTTGATTACCCCGAATAACCAAAGTCTCACCCTCAAAAGGGATGTCAACAACTTTCTCGTCGCATAAAATCTTTGCATGGAATTTGGATAACCAATCCATACCAACGATTACGTCGAAGCTTCTGAGTTCAATAGGCATGAGGTCGATGTTGAAGGGTTGGTTTAATAGGGTTAAGGTACAACCTC
Source organism: Artemisia tridentata subsp. tridentata (assembly GCA_021014915.2). Classification (NCBI taxonomy): domain Eukaryota; kingdom Viridiplantae; phylum Streptophyta; class Magnoliopsida; order Asterales; family Asteraceae; genus Artemisia; species Artemisia tridentata. Next base: position 270,650,561 of record CP139508.1, read on the forward strand.
GGTTTATAGAGTTAGTGCCTACTAATTTCCCATTAGCTAGCTCAATTTCATATGTATTGTTTAAGGCAGTGGGATTGAGTTTAAGTAAAGAAGCGAAAGTAAGAGATATAAAGCTTTTATCGGCTCCGGTATCAAATAATACTCTAGCTAAATGTTGATTGAGAGGAAACGTACCCGTGACCACTTCCGGGTTCTGCTGCACATTACCATCTCCTAATACATATGCTCGTCAGCGGGCACCATTGTTCGGGTTAGCATTCAGGTTCGGACACTGGTTCCTATAATGCCCTTTCTCACCACATACGTGGCAAGTCACGATCACCGGCCGCAGATTCGCTCCCGTTGCCTTACAGTCTTTGGTCTGATGTCCGACCTTTTGACACTTCATACACTTAACAGCGCATGGACCAAAGTGGTGCAACAAGCATCGATTGCATAGAGGCTTCGTTCCGACATAACCACTTTTCTCTGCAGGAGTGGCAGTTTAGGCTTTGGTTGTAACACCCCAACCCGAAAAGGGTAGAAGTATTACGTTATGGTGACATATCAAAGCAAACACAAGCATATGACATAAGTAATACAAAATGAATTTCAATGGTTACAAGGGAAAAATCTGAAAATACAAGGTTACAATGAGAATTTCAATAAGTACTAAGTCTAAATATAATCTCTTCTAGTCATCTCTAATCCGGAATGACTATTAAGGTCTTCTAAGTCCAAAATACTCTCCACTCATAACCCAGCTTCCAAACTAAAACCTGCCGCAGGAAAAGAAATGCGGCTGAGCTTAAAAAGCCTAGTGAACAGATATATAGGTAACAAGCAGTAATAATGGAATAGTGGAGTAAGGGAAACAATGCAAGGTATAATAAGAGTTAGGGAAAAATAAAAGATTATAAGGTAAAGAAAACAGTAATCCACCACGAGCCCAAGTCAAGTCAAGTATCAAGCCAAGTATCAAGTAACCAAGTAGCCATGTATCCGGAGGGGTGACCTCGGGATACCAAGTATAATGTGAGGGGATGCCTCAAAGGTTGGAGTAGCTAACTCCCAAGCTGTGAAAGACGTGTATCGCACACACCATCAGTCACCAAGTATATAACAAGTAATATCATGATAAATCCATCGAAACAAGTAACAAATCTAGGATGCATCCATACGCCCCAGTAGGCCAAGTACTTCCTCTACGTAACAAGTCAAGTCAGGGACGGGATAGGTCATCACTCTCCTACCCTAGAGTCATGCCATCGGTGCATCAATGACAAGGACATGAAACCCTCATGCCTAGTATACAAGTGGTGGCTCGTAGTCTCAAACTGTGGATCAAGGGTCAAATCAAGTATCAAGTGTCCAAGTTCAAGTTCATATCAAGTGGTTCAAGTCAAGTTTCCATTTCAAGTATATCATATCAAGGTTCAAGTCAAGGTTCAAATCAAGAATCATAGCATAGGGTTTATAGCAAAGGTTCAAATCAAAGTTCAAATAGATCATATCAAAGGTTCATAATCAAATGATTCGTAGGTTCATAGTAAAGATTTAATTCAAAGGTTTCATATCAAACGCGTATTTAGAAGTAATCTTTCAATAAGTGACTTTCATAAAATGATATTTAGTAAAGTCTTTCATAAAGATAGTCTTTAAAAGTAGTTTTCATAAAACTTTTAGTAAAATTTCATTTGAAAGTGGTATCGCATCGTGCTCAACAACATCGTTTTAAAATAGCTTTTCTCAAAACATTTTCATATCTAATTAAGAAAGGTTTTCGCATCCAGTTATAATATCAAATGAACCTTCAAGGTATCCAAGGATTTGAATATTCATGTCACAGGGTGACGAACGAATTATATCAAGTATCAAGGGAACATAGCAAGGTTCAATTTACCAAGGGGAGCATAGCAAGGTTCACAAATCAAGGGGAGCATAGCAAGGTTCTCAGATCAAGGGGAGCATAGCAAGGTTCACAAATCAAGGGGAGCATAGCAAGGTTCAAGGGAGTAAGATAGACAAGAGAGAGAGAGAGAGAGTTCATGAGAAACCTGTGAGAAGGTCAGAATATCTGTACCTTAAACCGCCAGGGAAACACACACTAGAAACATAAGGATCGGAATAAACTCCTTCTTCAGCGAATCTACACGAATTATAAGTTTACTTATAAGTTTCATAGTTTTCTTAATCATATAGGTTTCATTTTAGTTTTCATTCCATTTTAGGTAACTTTCCATATTTAGTAACTTTTCAAAAATAGCAAGTTTCCATATTTAGTAACTTTTCAAAAATAGTAAGTTTCCTTATTTAGTAACTTTCCAAAAATAGTAAGTTTCCATATTTAGTAACTATTAGTTATAAACATTCAAGTAAATCCATTTAATCAATTTAAAGTAATTAGAGATGATCATATTGATAGTTTAAGGTTCGTAATGCCATATACATAATTTTAGGGTTCATAGTGTAGTTTTCATAAGTTTAGGGTTCATTATGTAAATATAACAAGTTTAAGGATTATAGTGTCATTATGATAAGATGAGGGTAATAAATGTAAATGTTCTAAAGTTATATAATTTAACAATTTAACTCCTTTTTGTTTAGAGAAATAACAACTTAGACCCTTTAGTTTGGAAAATAAACACATAGCACCTTTTTAATCCTTTTTTAACCCTTAACAGTTTTTAACTATGATCTGATCACGTTTTTAAAGAATTTATGAACCATATTAGAACTTTGAAATAAATTCCACAAAAATTCACACCTTCACCTCAATGTCTTAAGTATTTTACATAATTTTTCCAGATTTTATTAAGTAGTAAAACTATAGATTACAATTCACTTAAGCCAACTCGTCCAGATTTCTGATCAGATTTTACATACGAAAAGTTTGTAATTTGTTACCCCTTCAGAAAAATTCTTAAAAATCTATATAAATTCCAGTAATCACTAGACATATGAAATATATCTTAATTCAAAGGGAATCTTCTAATTCAACATGGTTTGAAAATTAAAATTCAAAAATACGGACTGTTTTTCCAGACATACGAATTCAGTTTGACACTTGAATTTCTAAAAATAAAAAAGTTGCTTCCCAACCTTTAAAAATTACGAGGTTAATTTTCACAGAAAGCTATTTTCCTAAACTTACTTCTAGACTCCAAAAACTCCCAAAAAAACGTTACCATCATTTAGATACAATCGATTAAACTCGGACTATATTTTCTGATCGGTAGCAGTTCTCATTATTTCATGTAATCTTTTAGGGTTTTCATTCCAATGATTATATTTTGGTACAAAATGATTATTGTTGAGTTTATAACATATCTAGGTCAATTTATATGAGGTCTTAACATATTCATAACAAACTCAAATCCAAAAATCAATGAGTCGATTTCATATTAGGGTTATATAGAATCATTATTTTGTGTAGTCTACTTATGATTTTATGTGATCATACTCGACAAGATCAACAAGTATACGAACAAGAATCAAACAAAAGAGTGATATTGAGAAAAGATGGTACGAGTTACCCTTGAAGCACGAATAAGAGAGAAGGAAACACCAAGATCGAATCACCAAGGATTTTCAGCCGAAAACCCTAACTAGCATCCTTCGAATGGCTGCCTTTGAAACCCACGATCCCACCACCATTTGGGCTGCTGAAATACCACGATCAAGTCACCAAGAAGGACCTCACAAATCTCCTCTTGCTGCTGTTTGAATCGAACCAGAAGAGAGGGAAAGATGGCAGCCGATGTTTTTGTTTTAGGGTTGTAAAGTGAAGAAAATAAAAGTCGGTACATAGGGTTTTAGAAGGGACCGAGTATTGTGTTGGGCTAAACAAAGAATGGACCATATTTGTTGGATTGGGCTATCGATCAAGTTAGTGTCTTCTTATCTCTATTACTTGGGCCGAAAATTTGGCTTAGTGACACATTAAAATCACCTAGCATAGACTAGGATTTTAGAACATTGTTTTCTGATTTTCAAATTATAATGTAAAGTTCTATTTAGTAGCATAAGTCATTAAATAATTTAGAACATAATTATCTTAGGTTAAACGTCAAATGATATTACTTATATGATATTCATAAGTTATTAAAATTTTAAATTTGAGGGCATTTTGTCATTTCGGATTGTTTTAATTTTGGGGTTTTACAATTCTTCCCCTCTAAAAGAAAATTTTCGTCCTCGAAAATTGAAGTGAAATGAAATGGAAAACATAACGAACCGTGAACGGATATGTGAGATGACTAGTTTCTCATGACTCGAACTTGTAGATCCAAAATTGCTTCAGTACCTCAGAATAGACATAACATACTGAATCCAGATCAAAAGAATAATATACCAAATGGAATAGATGATAATCGTAATCTCTCGAGGGAGATACAGGAACTACGTAGGATTTGACGGGTATGCCGTCCATAGAATTTGATTAAACAAATTAGATGAGAACGTACAGAAAACAGATCGTTCGATATCATCAAGCGGCAGAAGGCTCTACAACAGAACCTAAGATTCTTATCGGAAGTATAGAGGTCAGCAAAACGCGTGTCGAAAATTCAAACGTATCAAATCGTATAACGGTGAAGGCAGATTATGCGTATAGGTAGGATGAACCTAAAGTCTCACTAACACAAAATCTTCACACAGCTTATCAAAATTCTAAGGCTCCTAAAGCACTCCTCGAAATATCCTATGCCCACAACAAGTGCACGTTATATGGTGTAAGTATTATCACGTTGGCCAGACGTCATAATACTGGCATCATATAAATATGCCCTCGTGATGGTCATACTTTATCTCAAGTCATGAACAAAACAACTTATCTTAATCCACCTAATCCGACTACAGTTTCAGAGGTCATCAAATTCAAACATCATAACTAAGAGGAGAACGAAACTACTCGAAAGGGTAACGGAAATCTTAGAATGTCTATCCGAAGTAAGGTACGTCGTCAATAGCGTCAATCTTTCATCACTCACCGAAATCAACTCAGCCAATATAAGTGGTTGCTTCAAAATCTGCCCATTCCTAAACATAATCTCCAGGTTCCTTCCACAATTCATCAAAATTCGCATAACAAAACCATCATCCAACCTACGCAGAATGAACACAGAACAGAATTACTAATAGGGAACCTAAATCATTCAAAGGATCTTATTGTCAGGTAACGGAAATCTAAGTGGGTTGAGAGGAAGTGAATTACGTCATCCATAGCTTCATCCTTCACAGAATCAACTCTTCCAACCACAAACGTTCGCTTCAAAATTTTCATCCATTCAAGTACATGATCTTAAACCTCTTCCAAATCCAAGCAGTCTGTCTACGTCTGTCCATATGGTCATAGAGTGGAATGGAATTATAAACTTGAGTCTGGTCCCTCAAGCCTTCGGCACCTCTTCTGGACACTGTGGTGTGGTAACGTGAATTCCTCCTTGGATGCTTCTTTCATGGTAACGCCGGCCGCGAATATCTTCTACTACTCTTCTACAAGGTTCCTAACTCTAACAACGGTCTTCAATCTTGGTCCTTCCTGTGGAAAACTCTGTCATCGTAAGATACCTGGTAGTGTTGTCTGCAACAATCTCCGAACGCCAATCAAACCTATTCCTCCAGAACACAGGGGTCATTCTACTCAATACGAAAATGATATATATATATTCCTCCTTCGTCTCTGAGTACAAACACACTGTCATACTATGACAATTGTCCACAGACTCGCGAAAGACATGATTCTATTAGCCAATACAATTGGCATCCTTTAGAGCTCATAATGATCACAAAGAGTACAAAGGTCGTTTCAGGGATCGTCTTCATATCTGCTTCACATCACTTATCTTCCTCTTCATGAATAAAACTGAAATGCTTCGCAGGGTTACTCTCATTTAGTCGACTCTCTCCTTAGAAGTTCTTGCGGTTTCTTCTTCAGTCCTTCAAACATTAAATGAGGCCGTCTGATACGGAGTTTACTAAGGTAGGCCAAATCGATCATTGATACGCAGAATTGGATAATGATTACGGATAGTGATATGGTTAAACTCACGATAGTCGATACGCCGCCGCATACTTCCCTCCTTCTTCTTCATAAGCCAATAGGATCATCCAAAGAGAAACACTGGGGTGAACAAAATCATATTCCATCAGTTCCTTCAATCTCTCAACTTCTATGGCATCAAGATTTCGTCAACTAAGATCAGCTCAATGCTAACTCAAATTCCCAAACAGGAGGGAATCACAAGAGGTTCATCAGAGAACACCGGAAAATTTTCGTACAACAAAATACTTCCAATGCCAGAGCTTTCTAAGGGTGGATACTAATAGGTGTTAGGAGATTTTGACAATCAAATGAGATCGAAGTAAATGTTTCCATAGCAGCATTAATCTTAAGAGATTTAAGTGGTAGAGAGCCATCATAACAAAGTAGGATGCAAAATAGATTGCTAAAAGTCTTATATCAGATATGGTAGTCTTTGGTAGCTTTATGAAGAGCCAGCCAATCCATAACCAAAAGACCTCAAAATCAAATATATCAAAAGTGAATGGATTCGTAGATCGAATACGGTCGTCAAGCCAGACGGGTAGCTCATATGTCAAGGTCAAGTACATGGTTCATCATTGTGTTAGGATAGATAAACGAACAGTTCAAAGTGTCAGAATTTTGTTTAACTTTCTAGCATAAAGGGCAGGTAGGGTGTGTATCATTGGTAATACGAACATCGTATAACCGTCAAAAGTGAGATTGTATGGAATATTAGCTATCAGCATCATCATGCTTAGTTAATAATTTCGTACTGAGATAGTAATTACACCATATCCTTCCAAAGGAACTGGTTGGCAGACAAGGTTCAATCATTTAAAGGGAGGGAACAAAACTTCTTATATTCGTGGTTGATAATTGTCAGGGTTCTCATAGGAGTAGTAATGGATCACGCAGAACTGAGTAGTATCAGATGATACACTTCATATCCGACATGAGTAATGAATTCGTAGAATGTGTCAAACACATTATGGTTGAATGACCATCTGGATGGTCGAAAAGGTATCAAACTGTTTATCAAACAGATCGGAAGTGGAGACCAAAATCAGGAAGTGAAACTTAAATAGTGCAAGGTATCCATGTAGTTTTCGAGGTATTCCAAACTTACTTGGCTACTAAGCTTAAGTTGCAAAACTTTCTAGCTTCTGAAACAATTGTTCTTACAAGGCATATCTAAAGGCAAAGGCACGAATCAGAGTAATTCGGAAGCAATGCTACTTACATAGATGTCTTAGTCTACCCATTCCTCACCGGTAATAACTTAAGTTCTTATGGGAAATCCTAAAGCAATTTTGAAAGGTTGTCTTATAAGCGCCTACAGTGGAAACTTAGTGGTCTAAACTTCACAGGCCAAGGGTAAATGTATTATAAGTCGAAGCCTGTCGCTCTGATACCATAATTGTAACACCCCAACCCGAAAAGGGTAGAAGTATTACGTTATGGTGACATATCAAAGCAAACACAAGCATATGACATAAATAATACAAAATGAATTTCAATGGTTACAAGGGAAAAATCTGAAGATACAAGGTTACAATGAGAATTTCAATAAGTACTAAGTCTAAATATAATCTCTTCTAGTCATCTCTAATCCGGAATGACTATCAAGGTCTTCTAAGTCCAAAATACTCTCCACTCATAACCCAGCTTCCAAACTAAAACCTGCCGCAGGAAAAGAAATGCGGCTGAGCTTAAAAAGCCCAGTGAACAGATATATTGGTAACAAGCAGTAATAATGGAATAGTGGAGTAAGGGAAACAATGCAAGGTATAATAAGAGTTAGGGAAAAATAAAAGATTATAAGGTAAAGAAAACAGTAATCCACCACGAGCCCAAGTCAAGTCAAGTATCAAGCCAAGTATCAAGTAACCAAGTAGCCATGTATCCGGAGGGGTGACCTCGGGATACCAAGTATAATGTGAGGGGATGCCTCAAAGGTTGGAGTAGCTAACTCCCAAGCTGTGAAAGACGTGTATCGCACACACCATCAGTCACCAAGTATATAACAAGTAATATCATGATAAATCCATCGAAACAAGTAACAAATCTAGGATGCATCCATACGCCCCAGTAGGCCAAGTACTTCCTCTACGTAACAAGTCAAGTCAGGGACGGGATAGGTCATCACTCTCCTACCTTAGAGTCATGCCATCGGTGCATCAATGACAAGGACATGAAACCCTCATGCCTAGTATACAAGTGGTAGCTCGTAGTCTCAAACTGTGGATCAAGGGTCAAATCAAGTATCAAGTGTCCAAGTTCAAGGTTCATATCAAGTGGTTCAAGTCAAGTTTCCATTTCAAGTATATCATATCAAGGTTTATATCAAGGTTCAAGTCAAGGTTCAAATCAAGAATCATAGCATAGGGTTTATAGAAAAGGTTCAAATCAAAGTTCAAATAGATCATATCAAAGGTTCATAATCAAATGATTCGTAGGTTCATAGTAAAGATTTAATTCAAAGGTTTCATATCAAACGCGTATTTAGAAGTAATCTTTCAATAAGTGACTTTCATAAAATGATATTTAGTAAATTCTTTCATAAAGATAGTCTTTAAAAGTAGTTTTCATAAAACTTTTAGTAAAATTTCATTTGAAAGTGGTATCGCATCGTGCTCAACAACATCGTTTTAAAATAGCTTTTCTCAAAAAAAATTCATATATAATTAAGAAAGGTTTTCGCATCCAGTTATAATATCAAATGAACCTTCAAGGTATCCAAGGATTTGAATATTCATGTCACAGGGTGACGAACGAATTATATCAAGTATCAAGGGAACATAGCAAGGTTCAATTTACCAAGGGGAGCATAGCAAGGTTCACAAATCAAGGGGAGTATAGCAAGGTTCACAAATCAAGGGGAGCATAGCAAGGTTCACAAATCAAGGGGAGCATAGCAAGGTTCACAAATCAAGGGGAGCATAGCAAGGTTCAAGGGAGTAAGATAGACAAGAGAGAGAGAGAGTTCATGAGAAACCTGTGAGAAGGTCAGAATATCTGTACTTTAAACCGCCAGGGAAACACACACTAGAAACATAAGGATCGGAATAAACTCCTTCTTAAGCAAATCTACACGAATTATTAGTTTACTTATAAGTTTCATAGTTTTCTTAATCATATAGGTTTCATTTTAGTTTTCATTCCATTTTGGGTGACTTTCCATATTTAGTAACTTTTCAAAAATAGCAAGTTTCCATATTTAGTAACTTTTCAAAATTAGTAAGTTTCCATATTTAGTAACTTTCCAAAAATTCTAAGTGTCCATATTTAGTAACTATTAGTTATAAACATTCAAGTAAATCCATTTAATCAATTTAAAGTAATTAGAGATGATCATATTGATAGTTTAAGGTTCGTAATGCCATATACATAATTTTAGGGTTCAAAGTGTAGTTTTCATAAGTTTAGGGTTCATTATGTAAATATAACAAGTTTAAGGATTATAGTGTCATTATGATAAGATGAGGGTAATAAATGTAAATGTTATAAAATTATATAATTTAACAAGTTAAGTCCTTTTTGTTTAGAGAAATAACAATTTAGACCCTTTAGTTTGGAAAATAAACACATAGCACCTTTTTAATCCTTTTTTAACCCTTAACAGTTTTTAACTATGATCTGATCACGTTTTTAAAGAATTTATGAACCATATTATAACTTCGAAAGAAATTCCACAAAAATTCACACCTGCACCTCAATGTCTTAAGTATTTTACATAATTTTTCCAGATTTTATTAAGTAGTAAAACTATAGATTACAATTCACTTAAGCCAACTCGTCCAGATTTCTGATCAGATTTTACATACGAAAAGTTTGTAATTTGTTACCCCTTTAGAAAAATTCATAAAAATCTATAAAAATTCCAGTAATTACTAGACATATGAAATATTACTTTTTTCCAGGGGAATCTTCTAATTCGACATGGTTTGCAAATTAAAATTCAAAAACACGGACTGTTTTTCCAGACATACGAATTCAGTTTGACACTTGAATTTCTAAAAATCAAAAAGTTGCCTTCCCTACCTCTAAAAATTACAAGGTTAATTTTCCCAGAAAGCTATTTTCCTAAACTTACTTCTAGACTCCAAAAACTCCCAAAAACACGTTACCATCATTTAGATACAATCGATTAAAGTCAGACTATATTTTCTGATCAGTAGCAGTTCTTATTATTTCATGTAATCTTTTATGGTTTTCATTCCAATGATTATATTTTGGTACAAAATGATTATTGTTGAGTTTATAACATATCTAGGTTGATTTATATGAGGTCTTAACATATTCATAACAAACTCAAATCCAAAAATCAATGAGTCGATTTCATATTAGGGTTATATAGAATCATTATTTTGTGTAGTCTTCTTATTATTTTATGTGATCATACTCGACAAGATCAACAAGTATACGAACAAGAATCAAACAAAAGAGTGATATTGAGCAAAGATGGTACGAGTTACCCTTGAAGCACGAATGAGAGAGAAGGAAACACCAAGATCGAATCACCAAGGATTTTCAGCCGAAAACCCTAACTAGCATCCTTCAAATGGCTGCCTTTGAAACCCACGATCCCACCACCATTTGGGCTGCTAAAATACCACGATCAAGTCACCAAGAAGGACCTTACAAATCTCCTCTTGCTGCTGTTTTAATCGAACCAGAAGAGAGGGAAAGATGGCAGCCGATATTTTTGTTTTAGGGTTGTAAAGTGAAGAAACTAAAAGTCGGTACATAGGGTTTTAGAAGGGATCGAGTATTGTGTTGGGCTAAACAAAGAATGGACCATATTTTTTGGATTGGGCTATCGATCAAGTTAGTGTCTTCTTATCTTTATTACTTGGGCCGAAAATTTGGTTTAGTGACACATTAAAATCGCCTAGCATAGACTAGGATTTTAGAACATTGTTTTGTGATTTTCAAATTATAATGTAAAGTTCTATTTAGTAGCATAAGTCATTAAATAATTTAGGATATAATTATCTTAGGTTAAACGTCAAATGATATTACTTATATGATATTCATAAGTTATTAAAATTTTAAATTTGAGGGCATTTTTGTCATTTCAGAATGTTTTAATTTTGGGGTTTTACAATGGCAGTTTCCTGCCGACGGTTCTGTTGATGATGGTATTGGTTACGGTTTTGGTGGTAATTAATTTGATCGTGACGGTTGTTGTTGTGGTAGTTGGGACGGTTGTCGTAGTGATGGATATTTCTTCTATCATCAAACTTTCTTTTGTGATCACTGTTTCCCTGAGTAGAATTGCGCTTGATTTTTCGATCTATCAGCGTCTGGGCTATGGATATTGCTTCTTCTAGCGACTGAGGCTTCGATGCAATAAAATTTCCCTCGATGCTTCGAGGTATTCCTTCTGTATATTTTTCCAATATCTTTTCCAGATCAGGCACATTTGTAATACCCGAAAATCTATAACATGTAAAATGACCAAAATGCCCCTACAACTTTAAAATTTAATTAAAACTCATATAAGTACCAAAATAATTGCAAAACCTTTGTAATTAAATTATATATGATACAAAATAAATATGGGACAACATTTAAAATATTTGTACATGACTTAAAAACATTTTGGACCTCCTAAAACCTTACTAGTACCAAAAATAATTATTTATATATATAGGTTTTATTTTAATTAATTTAAATTATATAAGATTAAGGATAAGCATGAATTAAAGAAGGAAATTATGCAATATTAATTTTGATTGAATCAAAACCGGATTTTACTCCCCCCCCCCTCCCCTAATTCTCGGCAACCACTCTCCTCAAATTAAATCATCCCTTTTCTTTTCTTCTCCTAAACCGAATAAACCCTAACAACCAAATTAATTCACCACTCGATCCATAAGAATTTCTGGAGGCCAACCAATATTTTTCCCATGTTCTTACATGTCCTAAGAAGCCTAGAAAAATAGCATCACGATTTATAGGGGCCGGATTCAAGGGGTATCGAAAATTCTTGTTCTATTCCACTCGATAGGTAATTATTCCATTTTAATTCATTCGATCTTGGAAAAAATTCGTTTCTTATTTTTCTTTTGTTCCTCACATCCTATACGACCTGTGAAAATTGGTGTCAAGATTTATAGGTCGCGTTTGAGCCGTGGGAGAATTTTGGTGTCAATTTTCTTCTAGCCGAGAGATCCAAATTTGGTTCGACTTGTTTCCTTCGATCCATAATTGTTCTGGTATTTTTCCCACACTCTCTGCATCATATATGTCGAGTATAAAATGGTAGAATCGAACCATGCATGATCTTTAAGCCTTACACGAATTAATGAATTTATAAGCTATATAACACCATAATTCGAAATATATGACATACGATTTTTCCAGGGCATGTTCTTATTTTTCCTAGACCTTATACGACCCTTATGGTCTGGGAAAAATGGTGGAATGATTTATTGAGGCCTGGATGAGTCGTTGTAATTATTGGGTTTTAAAACGTACCTAAAATCAAATATATGCTATGCGATTTTTTTGAGTTGGTTTTATAATTTTTATGAGTTCTCTATACATCTAATAACTTGGGAAAAATGTTGTTTCGAATTTTGGAGGTCGAAATCATATTTTTTGGGAATTATTTCAAAACCGGGTTTAATAAATAAAATAAATAAGAAAAATATACTATGAACCTTAAATCGACTTGGGATGGATTTGAGTACTAAGATCTGGTCTTTAAATGATAATTAAGGTTCTTGAATGATGAATCCATGATTGATATAATTTATCTCAAGGTTTATGTATTTTAAAAAGTATTACCGATTTGAATTTAAATATTATGGGGGTGTTTTGTAATTCTTAAAACTCAAGGGGTAATTTTTATAAGTCAATTAGACCTGGTAAAATTCATATAAAATGTTAGATGAGGGGTCCATATGTAAATTTTGTATTTAAAAGGTTAAATGGGTATATATATATATATATTTATTGAATCGATTTGCAATTAATTAAACTTGAGGGACTAAAAATGTAAATACTGGAAACTTGAGGTCATTTTGAGTAAATTATAATGTTAAGATGGTTCGGTGTAAGTTTGGATAATTATGGGGGCTAATATGTAATTATTTGGAATTTATGAATTAATATATATGTTTTATAATTATAGGGACTAAAATTGTAAATATGTGAAACTAATGGGTTAAACCGTATCATACATGAAATTTAAGGGTATATTCTGTAATTAAATTAATATAAGGGCTAGTGGTGTAATTAAGAATAACATATGGATTAAATGGTAAATTATGTAACTTTAAGGTTATTTTGTAACTTTTATAAATAAAGGGTTTAAAGTGTAAAATATGGAACTTGATGGACTAAAGAGGTAATTCGGAATTAAAGGAGTATTTAAATGGGTAACTTACTGATGAGGCGAAAAGTGTACCGCTTTTAAGGGGTCATTTAAGCCCGAAATCGTATTTATTTGATCAAATATTGCCCTAAATCGTTCCTTTTGTCATTTTAGGTACTTTTGAGGAGAAATCTGGAAAAGGAGGCATTTTGGACGTTTTTGGAGCATTAAAGTGAAGAAAACGGCAAAGTCTCAAGAATCGGCTAAAAGCTACTCTTGACGGCGTCACAATTAACATGGGACGGCGTCATGCCTTGGCAAGAAAAGTTGGATGTGAAATTTACTCATGACGGGCCAGTGAGTTTGCATGAGAATTCTGACGGCGTCACGCTTTAACTAAATCAAGGGCGTCACGGCTTAAATCATAAGGGGACGGCGTCACGTTATAGGTTCGACGGCGTCAAGCCTTGATAGGCCAGAATGGATTTTTGAAGAGCTAAAGAGGGACGGCGTCAAGAAGGTCACCCGGGAACCCTAAAAGCGGCGAGGTGACGGCGTCACAATGCATAAGGTGACGCCGTCAGATCCAAAAATCTATATATAGTTTTCTAATTTTTTGTCATTAAGAGAGAGCTTAGTGTGTGGAATTTTGGGATAAAACCCTAAGACGATTTTAGCTACTTTTTCAGGGCTTCTTGCCTTGAGATCTTCCATGTTTCATTGAAAGATAAGTTATCAATTAATCATTCAATATGTCTATGTGTTGTTTGATTCTATCTTATGCTTGTCTTTTGTTTAACATGTTAGGCTAATTTTATCTTGTGTTTGCTTAGATCTAATGAAACTTAGCTATTGATTATTGGTTATTAGTGTGTTGTTAGTTGTATTGGATGATTGTTTATCTATGTTAGGCTTAAGAAAACTGGCTAACTTCCTATTCGGTAACTTGCTTGAACGTCTTAAGAAACATGAACCAAACGCGTACTAAAGGTTTTTATGGTTGTATTTAATGCACAAGCGAATTCTAGTGATCCCATGTTAGGAGCTTCCTAGCCGGCTCGACATAGGAGTGAAGTAGGAGCTTGTAGAGTTGGGGAAGTAAGTACGCCACCCCACGAATGGTATTAAGGAATACACCCGTCATCCACGCGACTAATACACACTAATTAACCGGTAAAAGATAGTTAGGGAGTAAGGAAATCTAAGTAAACACATTTCTCTACACATAAGTTTCTCACCACTTTTCATTTTTGTTATTTTATTTTATTTGCATCCGTAGTAATTTTGGGTTAGTTGACTAGCAACTAATTCCGCCCACTCCTTCAAAACCGAGATTTTACTTGCTTTCATAAAAATATAAAAACATAAAAAGAATCTTCATCAACCCTTAGACCTAATTAGAGTAGCTTTTCACACCTAACGAACACTATTCCCTGTGGAGAACGATCAATCCCCCGTACTTACCACTACACTATACTACATCGGTCAGGTACACTGCCTGGTGGGGTTGTAAGCCTCTTGAGATCCCTCGAGAGGTAAAACCTGTTGTAAGGTTACAAAACCACGCAATCAAGTTTTTGGCGCCGTTGCCGGGGAGTAGTTATTGCTTAGGTTGAAATTTTATTTTTATTAGGTCTACTCACAAGATTCCTATCAAGTGAGATTTTTTCTTTTTATTTTGTAGCTTTCTCGTAGTCTATCTTTTCTTTGTGATTTTGTTTGTAATTTGCTTCAAATGGACCCTTCACTTAGACTTCTAAGATTGCAAGATATGGTTGAGTGGCTAGAGCACCAAGAAGTTCAAAATACCTCATTTAGAGACACTTATGAATCATATGAGCCTTCACCTAGGATAGATTCTTATGAACAACCTCCATGTTTAGGATCTTGTTTTAGTGAGGCTAATAGGAAAAGCGACCTAGTTTGCCAAGGAATTGTGGATAGAGCCGTATCAATAAACCATAAGTTGGATGAAGCACTAGGTTTGTTATTATCACTACCTAAGAAAACAATTGACGAGGATATAGGTGATCTTGACACGTGGAATAATGAGGTAAACACCATAAGCCCACAAAATACTCAACCATCATTTGAGGCACCCACACCGCCCGTGACTTACCCGGAAGAAGTAGAAGAGACTTTAGGAATCCCGATGGAGGTAGAACCCTTGGACCAAGCACAACTAGAGGATATAGGTTTGCAAACTTTTAGTGATGACCTTATTCATAGTTCTAGGGAATTTCCTAGTGTTGATGAATTGGAACCTCAACCTTTACACAACTTTTCATCCTTAGATTTACATCTAGGAGAAAAAAGAGGAACCGACCCACCCATCAACCAATATTATCCGGGTAGTTTTAGGATGAAGGAAGCCATTCACTCACCCCCTTCACCTCACGTGGCATATTCACACCCTAAGGGTGTGTATCACTACTTTCACCCGCACTTAATCCTAAGTGTAGGGAAAACCTCCCCTATTTTTGTTAAATAAGGGTAGAGTCAGGCTCGTGACTCGAACAAAAACAAGCGCTTATTGGGAGGCAACCCAAGCTTTATTTATTTGTTTGTTTGTTTGTTTATTTGATTTTATTTGTTTCCGTATGCATGTTTTATTTTTATTGTTTGTGGATCATGATTCAAAATAAATTGTGAAAATGCTTTATTTTGTTTTTAACTTCGTCTTAACTACATATAAAGGTATTTTGCAAAAGATAAGTGTAAGGGAAATCTAAATCGGTTTATTAGAACACATATGAACATGAATCGTAATAATAATAAATTAGCATACATATTAGTATTTGTTTGAGTCAAATGCTTGTATCGAGTCATAATGATGTTTTGCAGGATTTCCAGGAAGTAAGGTAAAGGTTTTTCCAGAAATTTTCCGGAAACTTAAAATGAAAATTTTTGTCAGGTCATTTCTGACGGCGTCAGGGGTTATAACCTGACGGCGTCAGATTTAATTTCCAGAAATTTTTGAAAGTTTTGTTTTCATAAAAAGTTTTTATTAAATCTCCAACTTATAATCTCCAGGAATCTGCAAAATTATCATTCCACCAGCATTATATCCTTATATATAGATTTTATCCCGCCGATGTTATGCAGGTTTTCGTGTTTGTTTTCTCAGGTTCAACAGGTTATTTTAGACAAGGAGATGTTTATGGAATCAAGCTTATGGCGATGCATTAGTCATGGAGCTTCAACATTCTCTTTGGAGGAAGATTTAACCGTGTAATTTCACTATCCAACGAGCGAATCAGGGGAGTATTTGATTTCATTCTTTTACTTTTTTCTTTTACATATTGTTATTTGAACATTGGGGACAATGTTCATCTTAAGTGTAAGGGGGGGGGGGTAAAAGTACGATTTTAGAGAATGCCATTGCGCTTGATTTTTGTTTGTTTAATGGTAGATGTGTTATAAAACTGAGACAAATACCTGTTAGGGCAATTTTAGTGCCAAATTTAAAATTTTTTACAACATTTAGGAGTGAAACTTTGGTCTTAATGAGCGTCTCACGGATAGGAGTTATATGACTAGCACAAAAACCGTACCACTAAAAAATTTTCCACCCCAAATATGTGAGGTTCACCCCTAGAATTGGTAGGAAAAGCATTTATGCTATGATGTGTGTACCGGTAGCACTTAGATTCTAGAACTTGCGTTAGGACCATTCCGAGGCCACAAGTGAGACTACATTCGTGTAGTTAGATTTACTACATGATAAGAGGCATTAGGATTAACCCATTGTTTTACACCTGTGTTTTTGTTATAATTACGTTGGCTACATTGGTCAAGTAATTCTCCCACACCCTTTGCGTTGTACTCATTTTTAGTACACGATACCCCTAGTACACCCCTCAGAGCCTATCTTTTCGTTTCGACCTTTAAGCATTTTACTTAAAGGAAGAATTTGTTACACCCCACTTAAATGTACACCCAAATCGCCTTAGCCTACCTTGTATGCACTCAATTTTAGTGCATTATTGTTACAACATTTGTTTAAACCCAAGTTAATTATCTAATTGATTACATGGTTGCTAAGTCGAGTCATATCCTTGTACATATTGTTTTGGGACGATTGGGACTCATGGGTAAAGTACTAGTATAATGGAGTAATGGGGATGAACATCATTTATTACCCCCATATGTGCTAAATGTTTTAAAAGTACTCCAAGTTTTTCAATTATCTTAATTCGAGTCATTAGATTAGTATTTGTAAAGTTATGTAAAAGTTCAAGTGTAAGGGGATGCAATGCCCCTATGATGTATTATTTTGGATGGTAGGGTAAAAGTGTATGCAAAAAAAAAAAAAAAAAAAAAAAAAAAAAAAAATTTGAAAAATCAAGAAAAATACAAAAAAATGAGAAAAAGAAAAATAGAAAAAACATACGGACTACCATCCCGTTTCATTTTATGTTTATTTTATGTTTATGTTTTGTTATTTTCTTTCATTAGCTTAAGATCGAGTCTAGTCTTGGCTTAGCAACGTTGTATAGTACATGTAATTGATCAAGATTTTTAACTAGCCACCAGTAAAATATCCCTTATCCAACAAAACCGTGTTTTCCTTTTCCCTACACCTAACGTTATAACCCATTTAAAAGCCCTCTTTGATAGTTTATCTTAGGTGCTTACGCCTAGTGGAGGAGGTTTTCGATCCTTTCCCAAGCCTATGGTAATCTATTTGCTATGACAGGTAGTGAGAGATATTTTCCGTTTTCATTTATGAGATTTATTTTGATGACACTTGAGAGATGTGAGTATCTAAACACTACTTGTGAGGTGCTAGTATGTAATCTCCGTGCTTATTATGATTGAAGTGGAACGATTATTTGTTGTAATTACTTTTATGTTTGCATTAAATGACCCCTAACTTGTATTTTGATTAGAATAAAAGCGCATTTGCTTGAGGACAAGCAAATCTCAAGTGTAAGGGTATTTGATGAGGCGAAAAGTGTACCGCTTTTAAGGGGTCATTTAAGCCCGAAATCGTATTTATTTGATCAAATATTGCCCTAAATCGTTCCTTTTGTCATTTTAGGTACTTTTGAGGAGAAATCTGGAAAAGGAGGCATTTTGGACGTTTTTGGAGCATTAAAGTGAAGAAAACGGCAAAGTCTCAAGAATCGGCTAAAAGCTACTCTTGACGGCGTCACAATTAACATGGGACGGCGTCATGCCTTGGCAAGAAAAGTTGGATGTGAAATTTACTCATGACGGGCCAGTGAGTTTGCATGAGAATTCTGACGGCGTCACGCTTTAACTAAATCAAGGGCGTCACGGCTTAAATCATAAGGGGACGGCGTCACGTTATAGGTTCGACGGCGTCAAGCCTTGATAGGCCAGAATGGATTTTTGAAGAGCTAAAGAGGGACGGCGTCAAGAAGGTCACCCGGGAACCCTAAAAGCGGCGAGGTGACGGCGTCACAATGCATAAGGTGACGCCGTCAGATCCAAAAATCTATATATAGTTTTCTAATTTTTTGTCATTAAGAGAGAGCTTAGTGTGTGGAATTTTGGGATAAAACCCTAAGACGATTTTAGCTACTTTTTCAGGGCTTCTTGCCTTGAGATCTTCCATGTTTCATTGAAAGATAAGTTATCAATTAATCATTCAATATGTCTATGTGTTGTTTGATTCTATCTTATGCTTGTCTTTTGTTTAACATGTTAGGCTAATTTTATCTTGTGTTTGCTTAGATCTAATGAAACTTAGCTATTGATTATTGGTTATTAGTGTGTTGTTAGTTGTATTGGATGATTGTTTATCTATGTTAGGCTTAAGAAAACTGGCTAACTTCCTATTCGGTAACTTGCTTGAACGTCTTAAGAAACATGAACCAAACGCGTACTAAAGGTTTTTATGGTTGTATTTAATGCACAAGCGAATTCTAGTGATCCCATGTTAGGAGCTTCCTAGCCGGCTCGACATAGGAGTGAAGTAGGAGCTTGTAGAGTTGGGGAAGTAAGTACGCCACCCCACGAATGGTATTAAGGAATACACCCGTCATCCACGCGACTAATACACACTAATTAACCGGTAAAAGATAGTTAGGGAGTAAGGAAATCTAAGTAAACACATTTCTCTACACATAAGTTTCTCACCACTTTTCATTTTTGTTATTTTATTTTATTTGCATCCGTAGTAATTTTGGGTTAGTTGACTAGCAACTAATTCCGCCCACTCCTTCAAAACCGAGATTTTACTTGCTTTCATAAAAATATAAAAACATAAAAAGAATCTTCATCAACCCTTAGACCTAATTAGAGTAGCTTTTCACACCTAACGAACACTATTCCCTGTGGAGAACGATCAATCCCCCGTACTTACCACTACACTATACTACATCGGTCAGGTACACTGCCTGGTGGGGTTGTAAGCCTCTTGAGATCCCTCGAGAGGTAAAACCTGTTGTAAGGTTACAAAACCACGCAATCACTTACGATATTTTCATTATAGACCTTTAATTTGGCATATTTACAATTAAAACCCTAAACTATGTAAACTTGCCATATTTAACCCTAAACTTTTATAACTTGCTAACCCTAATTCATTAATGAGACTAAATTAATGACTTAACTAAATCATGATACTTAATCTTACTAATTATAGTAACCTGCTAAATATGGAAACTTACCAAATAAGGAAACTTTCTAAAAAATGGAAACCTGCTAAAAATAGAAAGTACTTAATATGGAAAGTGGGATCTTTAGTAATTCTGTCTTTACTCCTCTAGGTGTGAAGAGGGAGTGATCCATTGTCTGTCTTTGATCATCCTTTGATTTATGCTATTCGAGTGCTAAGGTACAGATATTCTGCTTCTTTGATAAGAAGCCTTCATTCTCTGATTATGATTCATATTAGGGTTCCCGAAACCATTGCTATGTTCCCTTCATTTATGAACTATGATATTGAACCCTCCTGATATTGAACCTTTATGATTACGAACCTTTCATTCATGAACCTTTAATTATGAACCCTTGACCATGAACCTTGCTTATGAACCTTGCTTATGAACCATGATTATGAACCTATGATTATGAACTATGAAACAAGACATTGACTTATGCAAGTAAACTAAATACATGATTCACGATACTTGACCTTGACCCTCAGTTTGATACTACGAGCCACTCACTAGGCATGAGGGTTTCATGTCCATGTCAGTCGATGCACCGATGGCATGACTCTAGGGCAGGAGAGTGATGACCTGTCCCGTCCCTGCACGTTTATGATTTATGTAGAGGCAGATTATGGCCACCGGGGGCGTATGGATGCATCCTAGATTTGTTCAAGTTCATGTTATGTTATGTTATTCATGGTGACTGATGGTGTGTGCGATACACGTCTTTCACACTCCGGGAGCTAGCTACTCCAACCCATGATTGAGGACACCCCTCATATTTACAGGATACTAAGAGGTCTCCCCTCTGCATGTTTACGATTATGATTATGATTATGATTTCATGTTATGTTATGGGCTCGTAGTGGATTTCTGACTTCCTACACCATGTACTCTTTACCTTTCATTTTGACACCATGTATTCATGCTTCCACTCTGATTTATTCATGTTATTATTCATTATGTTACTGCTTGTTACGTTATATCTGTTCACTGAGCTCTTGTAGCTCAGCCGCGTTTCTTTTCCCGCGGCAGGTCTTAGTTGGAAGCTGGGTAAGAGTGAAGAGACTTTGGACATAGAAGACTTTGAGTAGAAGCCATTAGAAAGATTGTACTTGTATACTTAGTGTTAGCTTTTGATTTTCCTTTGTAACCTTGTGTATTTCAAGATTTCAGTTGTAACCTTTGAGAATCTTTGTATTACTATTGATTGTATGCTTTGTTTAATCTGATATGAAACCATTAGTGTGATACTTCTACCCTTGCCGGGTTGGGGTGTTACAATTATGGTATCAGAGCCGACAGGCTGCGATTTGTAATACATTACCCTGGCCTGTGTAAGTTAGGACCCCTAAGCTTTCCCCTGTAAGAACTCTTAAGACCACCTTTGAAAATTGCGTTAAGATTCCCTATAGGGACTTGGATTTTACCAGTGAGGAATGAGTAGACTATAAGGCATTCATTTGAATATCATTGCTTCCGCATCACTCTGATTCGTGCCTAACTTTTGATTGGATCCTATTGATATCACTTTTGGAGATTTGGAAGTCCACTGATTTGCACCACCTAAGATTTGAACCTGATTAGATGTTGGGAATTATGATGCGTATCAAGAGCAGACAACTTAGGTCTGGTAGTTTACTAAGTTAGGTCTATTTGTGATTTAGGTCTGGTAATGTAAAGTTAAGTCTGGTAGTACATGTTAAGTCTGGTTGACTTATAATGTTAAGTCTGGTCGTGAAGATAGGAAAGTTTGTTAGAGTTATGTTAGGAAAAGATACAATGCGTGTATGTATCTTTATAGAAGATTTGTGTATATCTTCTGTGTCGTCTAGGGTTTCCTTGTGTTATAAAAGGATCCCTAAAGATTGTTAGTTAACGTGTGAGTTGTACGAATTGATCATAGTGAATATCAATATACGAAGTTAGTGATATCCCTGCTTGTGTTCTTAATTGTTCTTGTTAAGATTCCGCATTAACATTAACAATCACTTAGGGTTTCTCACTTAGATTGGTTCGGATTTATCCTAACCATCTACTAGGTATTCAAAACTACTTAGTGATCCATATACAATTTGTGGACCAACAAGTGGTATCAGAGCAAGGGAGAGACTCTGAATTCGTAGAACACTAAACCTAATTCTCACTCAAATCACCCTACAACATGTCTGAATTCGATAAGCCTGTTTTCACTGAAACTTTCTCAATCCATAACAGTGAGGATGAGAAATCAAACCATGAAGATGAAGGAAAAACCGATACCAGTAACTCCCAATCACAACAACAACCCATCCCTTCCACAACCACAATCTCAAACATAAAACTTCCATTACTGAAGAGAGAAGAGTATGATATATGGGCCATGGAGATGGAACATTATCTGGAATACATTGATAGCGATGTATGGAAGGTGATTCAAAAGGGAAATTCTAAGAAGAGAATTTCACAAGGGAATGATGGGCAGCTCAGAATAATGCCACCAGTGTCTGCTGAGGAGATTAGGGCTGTGGAGAAGGAAAAGAAGGCCAGAACCTTGCTTCTTATGGCTATTCCTAAGGAGCATCTACAAAGGTTTCATGGCATTCTTGATGCTACGGAGATATGGGAAGCTATTAAGAAACGATTTGGAGGTAATGCTAACTCCAAAAAGATGCAAAAGGCTGTTCTTAAACAGCAATTTGAAACATTCAGTGTTTCAAAGTCTGAAGGTTTGGAGAAGGGCTATGACAGATTTCAACATCTGTTAACACAACTGGAAGTTCATGGTGCAGCAGTCTCGAATGAGGATGCAAATCACAAATTCCTTAGATCTTTACCATCAGAATGGGGCAATGTATCTGTGGCGATGAGGATTAAGGAGGAAGTAGATTCTATGACACCTGATGACCTATACAATAATCTCAGGATGTTTGAAAGGGACATCAGTAACAACACTCAGGGTTCAACCAGTTCATCAAATGTTGCTTTTGTGTCTCAAAACAAGAGCAGTACTTACAAGGTTAGATCTGGTGGTGTTAGGTCTGGTAACTATGAAACTCCTTCAAGTGAAAGGTCTGCTTCAAGTTTTACTGATGAGGTGATACACTCTTTCTTTGCCAATCAAACGGAAGATGAAAGCTTTATTAGTGAAGACCTTGAACAGATTAATGATGCTGAAGTTGAGGAGATGGACATAAAATGGCACATTGCCATGGTTGCTTTAAGGGTCAAACGATTTCAGAAGCAATATGGTAGGACTATCAACTTCAACAACAAATCACCAGTGGGATACACAAAGAGAACTATTGAATGCTACAACTGTCACAAGCATGGACATTTTTCAAGAGATTTTCCAGAGAAGAAGTCTGCTGATGAGAAAAGAGTTGAAGATGGGAAGATGGAAAAGAATCAGATGAGCCTGCTGACAATGGAAGCTGGAGGAGTCAATTGGGGTGAGCATCCAAGAGTAAATGAGGAGTCTGATCATGCTCTCATGGCCATTGGTAATGAGGTATCATTATGCTCTAAATTATGTACTGACTCATATAATCATGTTAAAGCTTTGTGTGATGAGCAGCAAGAACAAATAGGTGATCTAGAAGTAAATTTATTAGCACATAAAAATGCTGTAAAAACTTTAGAGGCACAAAAGGTCACCCTTCAAAATCAACATGCTGCTTTAAATGAAAAACTATACTTTCAAGCTAATAAGATATATGAACAAGATGAGAAGCTTAAAAGGTATAGACAATTAGGGCTTAAAATTCAGAAGGAAAGGGATGAGCTGAGAAAAAGGGTAGATCAATGGAATAATTCAAATAATAACCTGTTCAAGTGTTGGGATTCTCAAATTAAGTCAAATAAAAAATGTGGCTTAGGATATGAGGAAAATGAGAATAGGGATATATTTAAGACTAGAGAAGAGGACTATGCTGGTAAGCCTTTGTATAATAGGTTTGTTAAGACTGGTGACTTTAAGGGAGTACCACCACCTTTGAGTGATGACTATACTCCTCTTGAAAAAGAAGAGTTAAATGATTCACTCTTTGTGTATGGTAAGAAAGGTCCTCAAGTGTCTGAACCAACTACCTCAGAGGACAAATCCAGTAGATATTCTTCTTGTCAATCCAATGACTCTGAAGGATCTATTGATGGTTCCTCTGATCACTCTAAGTCTGAGTCTATCAGTAAGGAAAAAGAGAATCCTGAACCTAAGGTTGTTAAGAAGTGTGAACCTGTTGTTACTAAACCTTTAGTGACTGAACAAAAGGCTGAAACAGTTAAACCTAGTTGTGTCAATCACATAAAAACTCCTAGGGAATCTGTTAAATTGAATGAGTCATCTAGAAGCAATAGTGTTCACAGAGAAAGTAGGAGTAGTTACACTTATGCTCCTAAAAGATGCTTTGTGTGTGGAAGTTTGAGTCATTTAATAAGAGATTGTGACTTCCATGAAAAGAGAATGAAAAGAGAGGCTGAACAAAAGAGAATGAATGTTAATAAGGTTCAAGGTTTAAATAAACCAGTTTGGAACAATGCTAGTAGAGTTAATCATGCTAACCAGTTTGTCCCCAGACCTGTTCAACTAAATAACACTACCAGACCTAACTCCTTTGTTAGTTCTGGTAGACCAAATTTTGGGTCTGGCTACAGAAACTTTAATGTGAATAGGCAAAATGTTAATTTTATGAGGCCTAAAGTGAATACTGGTTATGTTAACTCTGTGAGACCTAATGTGAACACTGGTTTTGTAAGACCCAAGCAACCTTTACAAAAACCTCAGGTGAATGAAAATTTTCAAAGAAATAATTTTTACAAAGCTCATTCACCTGTAAGGAGACAAACAAATGGGGGTTCTACTGACAATTTCTCTGATTGCTGGACTTGGAATCCATTTAAAAATGAATTTACCTATAAGTCCAAACATGGTTTCACTGGAGCAAGTTCATACAAGACCTATAAGTATGTTGCTCCACAGGAAGGACACAAGCCCACTCAGGCCTGGGTTGTTAAGAAAAACTGATCTTCTTTCTTAACTTTGTATAGTTTGTATATTTGTTTGTTCCTTATCTTGCTATTCTTCTTGGTTATTCTCATTTTCAGTACTTATTTTGTCTTCTATAGTATGTGTGTTTGGTATTTTGTGCTTAACTTTGTTTTGCAGTTGTTAGCTCTTTTCTATTTGCAAGTAATTCATACGTGGAAAATTAAAACATCAGAACCAAAGAGCCCTTTATTTAATAACAAGAAATTGCATTCTAGGATGCAAGTTACAAGGCTTCATAAGACAAAAGATTTAACCCAAACCAGCTAAACATCACCACCTACACCTTCTGCTTCCCTTTACCCATGAAGTCAGGAATGGTCTTCTTGGCTCCTCTGCCACCAAATTGATTCCATGCTTTTGGGCATGGAAGTGCAAGAATCACACTGCTTGGTGGGGGACGTGGCACATAACCACTACTCAGGGAAGGCACAATCTTCGAAGGAAAGGTCTCTTCATCATTCTTGGAGGGGTCTTCTTCTTTGGCACCTTTATCATCTACATCAGAAGGAGGAGTTGGTCTTGAAGTTTTTGGTGTTTCATTGTCTGGTTCCTTTTCAGACAGGTCATAAGCAGCCAGCCATTGTTTTAGAGTTGCTTCTCTCAATGTCTTGTTTCTTGTGATTGATGAATACCCTGGTGGGAAGTATCCACCCCATCCTCCTGAGGATGTATCAGAAGATGAGTCATTTGGATCCCAGGAATCGGATGAAATCTCTATGGTTTTTAAGTTGGACGGATCCATTATGCTTATAAGGTTTTATTCTGGTTTGTGATGGTATTTGTGATAAAACTATGGGTGGTTTTATAGGGAAAATCAAGGTTTAATGTCTTTTAATGCTTGGTTGGTGTATGAGTTAATACTTGCAGGGAAAGAGTTATTAATTGTGTTTTTGGAAAGTTGACCTTCGTTTTTATTTTAGTTAAGTATTTATAAGTGATAAAAAAAAAAAAGGGGGGGGGGAATTTACACTTAAGGGGAGGTAATGTACATTTAAGGGGAGGCAAATGTACAAGTTTTAAATGTTTTTAAATCGGGTAACCTTAAGTGTTAAATCTGGTAGCTCATGTGTCTTGCAAAAATTGGTTTTTGTCTCCTCTTTCTTGTTATTTCAACTAATTCTTGCAGAGAAGAATGGAATGAGGTGTTGCAAAGCTTTGCATTCGCTATAGAAATTGTGTAAGTCCACTCTCTTAGTTAGGTCTGGTAAGTGTATGATTCGGCCTGGTTGACTTTTTAGGTCGGGTAGTGTTAATTTTATGACCGTTAGATCTGGTCAGAGTAAATAAAGATTTTACTAATATATTACCGTTGCACTATTTTCGGTAAAACAAGATATTTATGAAGTATATAAGCTTAAAATTTGATATTATTTATCTTCTTTTATTCTTTATTTGCTTCCAAATTTAAATAATCTTTATTTCTCACGACTCTGTTTCTACGCAAATATTTTTCAAAACCCTACCTTTCTTGTCAACCAGACCTAAATCATTAACTCATCCATGGCTAATCTCAAGTTTGTGGACAAGCATAATCAAGTTGGTTTCTTGAAGAAGCCAGATCAATGGTTTTACCAGTGCAGAAGCATCGATTAGGGAAAGTCTCCAATTAGATGATGCTTTAGGAGAATTTGATTTGTCTAGTGAGGATATTTTGGAGGGTTTGAATAGCATTGGGTACCCCACAGATGGAAGTTTTACCTTTTGGAAAAGTCATTTTTCACCTCAGTGGAGGTTTTTAGTACATCATTTACTTCAGAGCTTAAGTCCCAAGAGTGGTGGATGGGATCAATTTGGAAGCAGAATTGCTTCTGCATTGGTCTGTTTATCATTTGGAAGGAAATTTAACTTTTCAAAATTAATTTTTGAAGGAATGGTGAAAAATGCTAAGAACCCAAAATTTTTAATGTATCCAAGATTTTTGCAAATGATCTTGAATTTTGAAACTAGGGATAAAGTGCCTTACATCAGTGTGGCCTTTACTTCCAAACTTTTTGCAAATCTAAAAAGGAGTTTTCAAGGGACAGACAAACCTTTGCTTGCTGCTATGCTTGGTACTAACAATGCATGTACTTCTGGAGCTGCACAAGTGAACCCTGATGAAGCTCAAGACCAAGCATCATCTAGGTCTGCTTCACCTAGGTCTTCTCCAATTCCATCACCTCAACCAGGTCCCTCACCATCAGTTGAAAGATCATCTACACCTATTCAACAATCTTCACCTTCACAACCAAATGTTCCAAGTCCTGAAAGGGAGGAGGAACATGCACCCATAACTGTAGAAGATCTCCTTGTCATTGTTCCTCAACTACAGAAGAAGATTGACATTTTGGAAAAGGCTAATGAGGCACTCAGAAAAGCTTATGTGACTTTGGTGAAGAAAGTAAAGAAAATGGGAGTAGCAATGAAGAAAAAGGGTGTTTCTTTTGATGATGAGGAAGATGAAGCTGAAAATTCTTCCAAACAGGGGAGGAATTTGGAGCAAGAACAGGAAAATGAGCAAGAACAGGAAAATATTCTTCAAACACCAGTTCAAGAACCACTTGTTCAAGATAATGTCACCACAATTAGTCCAGAGACACTGGAAGTTGCAGAGACTTTGGCTCAATCAATGGGCAAAATCAAACAGGATAGGAAAAGAAGAAGGTTAATTTTGTCTGTTGAGGAAGAGGTTGAAAAGTTTGGGACTATATCTGATGAAAAGTCTGGTGAAGAAAAGTCTGGTGAAGAAAAGTCTGGTGGAAAGTCTGGTAATGAACTTAGTTCTGGTAATGAAGAAACTTCATTGCTAAAGAAGTCTAAAAGAAAAACAAAAGATGCTAGATGCAGTCTATGCAAGACAATTGGCTGAAGAATCTGATGATTTTACAAAACTACTCAATGTTGATGATGAAGTGAGAGCAAAGTATGAAGAGCTGCTAACTATTGAAGGTTTAACTGCTGATGAACGAGCCAAACAGTTAGCTGACTTCATTAATGCAAGGAGTAATGATGATACATTGGGTGGATTCTTGGAAAAGTTCAAGCTTCAAAAGAAATCAAAGATTCCTAAGAAGATGTCTATGGCAGAAAAGAAGTATGATATGAAGATGTATCTTAAGAATCAAATGCATCTTTCTTTGGAACAGATGAAAAAGAAGTCATATGAAGAAATTCAAGTAGCATATCTCAAGGCATTTGAGAGAGATCAAGGTTACAAAGCTACTAATTATGATGATGTGCAGAAATATTGCTTTCAAGGTAGAAAGGCTACAGGGACTGAACTAGTCATTGAACCTGATAAAGTGATTGATACACAACCTGAAGCTGGTAAGTCAACAGAAGAAGTGCAAGATGAAGTAATTAAGCCTATTGTGTTTCAAAGAAGAAAAGGTTTGGAAAGGAAGAGTAAATCCAAGAAAGTAGTTGTTGAAGAGGAATTAGATGAAGAACCTTCATCTGAAGGAGCCACAATGGGGACTATTGAAAGCACTAAGGAACCTACTAAGGTTGTCAAGTATCAACTTATCATGACTGGTGGAAGGGTTGCATATCAAATAATAAGGGAAGATAATTCTAACATTGTTTATATGAATTTTGCTGGCATTTTGATTGATGTGAATAGGGAGGATCTTCAAGAACTTTATCAGTTGGTGAATATTAAATATGGAGATCATCCACCTGAAGATGAATTTGAAAGAGTCTTTTGGGGAAATTTGAAGGTGATGTTTGAGCCACCAACTGAGTCTGATATAGTGTGGAAACTTCCTGAAGAACATAACATTGTCAGCTGGAGATATTTTCATACCTGCAAGGTACATTGTGTTTCATAAAAGAATGTTGATATTTATATGCTTGCAGAGGTGGAATATCCTTTATCATCAAGTGTATGCAAGGAAATGATGAGCAAAAAGTTATATGCTAGTAAAAAGGATGAAGGATATGAGATGTTATTGGATTTGATTAAGAAGCAGTCTTTGAAGGATGTAGCCTAAGGGTGTTTGAAAGAATTTTCACAAGTTGTTGAGTGAGACTATTGGAACTTCTCACTTGGTGGAGGTGCTTTGCACTAACACATCAAAAGGTTATCAGTCCACCTTGTCTCATCAACACAAGGACTGGCTAATCCTGAGCAAACGGCTAACAGGTAAAGATTGCTCAAATCCGTTTATGGCTGACAATTTGCCAAAAATTGTATGGTATTCAACTCACCATATCTAAGATAAGTGAAGAGTTGGCTAGCCCACAAGGATATGGCTTGTGGTAAAGGCTGTGGAAAACCATAAATGGTAATCAATTCACCATGATGAGGTGCTTTTCCATCAAAGAATTGACTAGTCCAGAAGCAAACGGCTTTTGGTAAAGACTTAACAAATCCGTTGATAAGCTGATGATTTGCTTAAAATCATATGGTTATCAGTGTACCATGGTCTTACACACCAAAACATTTGGCTACTCCAGTAGAAATGGCTATTGGTAAAGAGACATCAAATCCATTAAATTTCAATGATTCACCTCTCACAGGTGTTAACACACCTGGAAGTGATGAGAATAGTTATGAAACTTAATATGAATTGATGTACATATAGTCAATGTTGCTGCAAAGACCATATCAGAAGAGCTTATCAAGATTCAAGCTGCTAGAAAGGAACAAGACCTAAATACATTTCAAAGTGTTCAAGATTCAATCCTCAGAAGGCTAAATCAGAAGAACTTGAAGTTCATGAAGCATGAAGATCAAGTTAGGGGAGGATTGTTGGGAATTATGATGCGTATCAAGAGCAGACAACTTAGGTCTGGTAGTTTACTAAGTTAGGTCTGTTTGTGATTTAGGTCTGGTAATGTAAAGTTAAGTCTGGTAGTACATGTTAAGTCTGGTTGACTTATAATGTTAAGTCTGGTCGTGAAGATAGGAAAGTTTGTTAGAGTTATGTTAGGAAAAGATACAATGCGTGTATGTATCTTTATAGAAGATTTGTGTATATCTTCTGTGTCGTCTAGGGTTTCCTTGTGTTATAAAAGGATCCCTAAAGATTGTTAGTTAACGTGTGAGTTGTACGAATTGATCATAGTGAATATCAATATACGAAGTTAGTGATATCCCTGCTTGTGTTCTAAATTGTTCTTGTTAAGATTCCGCATTAACATTAACAATCACTTAGGGTTTCTCACTTAGATTGGTTCGGATTTATCCTAACCATCTACTAGGTATTCAAAACTACTTAGTGATCCATATACAATTTGTGGACCAACATTAGATCTGGAAGACACTAAGAATTACATAGTAAATTTTCCTGACACTATTGATCCTCATCTTCAGATTTTGACTCTGACCTCTGATCCGTTGTTGATCATTTTGGATACCTCTTTGGGCATCCTGAGAATCTCCTTGACGATGACGCACTGGATGTGTTTTGTTATTTGTCTTTTGCTTTTGATAAGCATCTATGAATCGACCAACACGAATTGATTTCTTTTCACCCATCTCTGTCCCTATGAGAAGTTTTGTGGCATGTAACCACGAGCATAAGGATGTTCTTTCCCACCTTTGAATGATAAAGATTTGATTTGTGATCCGTCTATCCTTGGGATAGTTAACTTAAATTTTACTCTGACAAGGATTTTGTTGAGTGATCATTCAAATATTTACAACTACGTTCCTATGTCTCATTGTGACGTATGCAGCAATTTTGAACTCCCTACCATGACTACCAAATGGTTTAGACCCTCTACTATCACCATTAACTTGGAAACTTGTGTGTTAAGTTCGCGGTTATGAAGTTTTCCTTGAACCCATTTCGTACATCAATGAATGAACTCCGACTTGAGAGCTTTTGGCACCTTGAGTCTTCTGAACATGAACCATACCTTGAGAACTTTGGCACCTAAATCTTCCAAACCTGAACCTTACCTGGAGAACTACTTGGTACCCTACAACTTTCTAAATATGATTCCTGATCGAACCGCCCAACTTTTCATCGGAGCATGAAGTAGGTTTTGACTTGATACCAAGAGAATGTCTAGTCACCAAGCGAAGGTGTTTTTCAGATGTGTCCGGGATTTTGTAAACCGATTTAAGCAACCGGAAGGAGCAGCAACTGAAGACCAGGAAGAAGCCGAACCGTAATACCGTTAGGAGTCAATAATTCTCCACCTTGGAATGACTATGTGCTTACTAAATTCAGAGCGCGAAGTTCCTTCTGATAAATTGATTTATTCTTGGAATCGTCTTCAGTGTTCGTAAGAGACTGCTATGAAGATTAGTAACGCTAATGGTATTAGCTAATACCCTGATTGTCTTGCGAATTTGATAAATGATGTTTTCTTGTGAGTACTTGGGCAAACGGTCATTGTATGACCTAATAGTACGTTCGAAGACGAAGAAGAACATGAAAAACATCTCTGCACTTGTTAGGAAATTCACCGATCATCTGTACATTCTGAGAGATTTATGTTCTTAGTCGAGGATATTCTTTAAATTCTGTAAGTTTTGGAAACCATCACCATGTGGTACAGATCGTCAACAAGATGGAGAACTGAACCTTTTGAACCTTGTAGAGGAACTCTGGGAAGATGTTTGTGACTTATGATACCATTGAGTAATTTCGTGAACCAAGAGAAACAGCTTAATTGGTCGGAGAATGGAGTTTTGGGAAAAGCTGAAGTAGAAATTAGTTCCTTACCCTCGGGCGAAACAAGTTTGGGATAAATCAGGAAGAGACTCGGAGGTACCCCCTTGCAGCACAGAAGGTCTTCGTATGCAGCAGGACAACTAGAAACATGTCAGAAGAGTTACTTCACTGCTTGACTTGGAATTGACAACAACGGCGGCTACCCAAGGAGTGAAGACGTTCCTCAGAAGACAGAAGGTTGGCGATGCAGAAGAAGACAATCCAGTCAAGACGGCGAACCGGAGCTAATGGAGACGTACAGTCTCACTTCCCTATTCATCTTGGTTGTACTAAGATGAATTGAGAGCGGAAGTGGACGGAATGATGAAGAACATGCTAGGAATTCATATTCCTCCATCACATTCCGAGAAGAACTACAGGAGACTCAACAAACCAGACACAAGTTTCTGAGTTTGGCTTCACTTCTGGATTGATGGACAGACGAAGACAGATTAACCAGACTTGAAGAAATTCGATGGGTTGAAGGAGTGGATTTCGGAAACTGACCGTTATGTTTGGGAAAGACTAGTGTTATGAAGGGCTGAAGTTCTTGGTAACTAACTTCCATTCCGTTGACTCTCTTAAGTTTCGTTATATAGTAATAAGATCCTCTTGTGATTCAAGTTCCCTAGAAGCATTTCAGTTCCGTGATCATTTTGTCACATGTATTCGGTGGTGACTTTGTTTTGAGAGATTTTGGGTGAGTTATAGAAGATATGATGCTTGTGACGACTACTTCCGTTCGTTCAAACCAACGAGCTAATTCAGTAGCTCCTTCTGTTCCCTTAAAGAAAGTTGGTTGACAGTTTATGAAGTCTTTGTAAGTGTACTTGCGAGCATTTGCTGGCTCACTTTCTCCATTGGGTCTACTAGTGCTTCCAGTACGAGCCAATTCCGCTGCTTGAGTCTCAAGTGCTGCAGCAACACTGTCTGCAACAAGCTTTCGGATAGCAGCTTGGGACATGACTGGTTCTGGGGATTTGCGAGACATATTTCTATTAATACCACAAGAAAACACATCTTTAGATTTTTGCATAATGACCATTAACAATGGTAAACCCATGATAATCATAAGGTCACAGCATATCCAAATATGTATATAAAATGATCGGCACTGGTCCATGTCAATTTATATCATACATAGCAAAATATCTTAACCATATATAGTCATAAATAACTTGTTAATTTGTTATATATAACAAAATACAAGTGTCGCATTTATGCCACATATCCCGTGGCTAAGTACAAAAGCTATTTGATATAAACTACATACTAGTGCTATGTCTATACTATATATCCCAAAATTTAGACGTAGCACCAAAAGATAATATATAACGATTTGATCTACTGACCACCAGGAGTTCCCTTAAGTTGACTGTCGAGTTCGACTATCATGCTAACGAGAACCTACATGTACTCCTGGTATTGAATCTGCATCTCTGTTACTGTCGTCTCTAAAACTGCAATCCGGTTTTGAGTTGTTGCTAATTCTTCATTTCTCTTGATCATTTCTTCTATCAACTTCAATTCATTTTCATAGATAAAAGTTATTTCGCGTCTGACCTGCTCATAACGCTTCTCGGACTCCTCACGATTTTCATCTATCTTCTACTGCATAGCTTCTTGACCCGTCATCAGATCTTCCACTCTATACTCGATGCCTTCAATACATTCTAATGGTAATTCGTCCAGATGACCCAAGGCAGTCTCAATTTTTTTTTCTTGCCGCTCTATCCGTGTTAGGAGGGTGGAGACGGTCGGTTATCATTCTTGCGCTGCTTGTGAACTTTCTCCCACTTCAAATACTCGTGGCGGAGTAGAGATGTCGGGAGTAGGTGATTGGGGTAAAGCACTACATCGGGCGATAATGGCTCGGACCTCATCACTAAGTTCAAACGGGACGGATGGAGGAGTGAAACTGGTAGATGAGGATGTCGGTGGTGCATAAGTGGGTAACATATAAGGATGTAGTAGTAATGACGAGGACGAAGGCACAGGAATAGTTCTAATTCTTGCCGTTCTTCGGATTCTCTCTGGAGGTATCTCTGTAACCGAAGGAGTATCTGGGTCGGATGGTTCTTCATCGGCAAAAGTACGAGCTCTCTCTCTGGCCTGCATATAGGGATCATCAGGGAATGGTGCGACATCGGGCATCAAAGTATCCTCAGACGGTTCTTCAGAAGGATCTGACTCTGTATCATGTCCAAATGCTGCAGAAATCTCAGGCACCACGGAAACATCTTCTGATGGATTCGACTCTGTCAATAGATCTATTCACATATTCGCGCTCACCCAGCAGGTGACTAATGGTGCATGATACGAGGGACTTTTAAATAATAAATATAAATAGGGAACAGTTAACTTAGTGCAATAACAATCAGGAAAATACTTGTGTTCGGTTTGGTAGCATGTATCTCCCCACAAGTTTAGAAAACATATAAAGAAAAGTGGGACTATGAACTCACCTGGATAGTCTGGACGGAAAACAAAATTTAACAAAGTTGATAAACGTCTCCGGCACGCAACCTGGTCCGTTATGTCAAGTTTCAGTAATCGCTTTTGTGTATAAATATGTTCTAGTGTTCGTTTCGTAACGTTTTTGGTTGTCGATTAAATGTTAAATTGAGACAACATGAAGTCTCTTCAAAAGTTACAAGATTTTATCTTATTTCTTATTTTTATGTTTTCGTTTCATTCGTTAATTATTCCCCGTTTGTTCGTTATCGAGATAAACGTATTTTTATTTATTAGTTTTTATAAATATATATATGAATTATATTAATAATAAGAATTATATGTAAAGTTACGCTTTCTACCCTATAGTTTCATGTATTGACAGTTTATACCCCTGAACTTTCATAAAATGACAATTTTTACCTTTCAACTTTCATAAAATTACAATTTTTACCCCTCAACTTTGGACAAATGACAGTTTCTACCCTATAGTTTCAAAAATGACACTTTTTACCCCTGAGTTACAAGTCGACAACAAACTAGGTCCTTTTTATAATTTTACTTAGAGTTTTGGCAAGAATTATTCCAGAGACTCCCATCGCGTTACTGATGAACTCAAATAAGTACATTTTATTGCCATCATTTATCCTATTTATTTGACTTGTTTTATTATATTATCTGTGAGAATTGATACGTTAATGTTTACTTTTGTAATTCTCAGGTAAAAACAAGTATTATGTGAAACTTGGCGATTTTGGACTAATTATGGAGCAAAACTAGCAAGAAGTTAAGAGTCTACTGAAATGTACAAGATCAAGATCATTCTGCTCCAGATACGCCGCATCTTACTTATTACATACGGCGCATCACTATCAAGATTTCACAAGATACGATCCAAGACAGCAAGGACATGCGCCGCATCTAAGAATGGAGTTACGCCGCATCTTCTGGCGGTGTACGAATATTCCTGAATATATTAATCTTGGACCCCACGCGAAGTTAAGTCAATGCGCCGCATCTACTTATTCAATGCGCCGCATCTTACCCTCAGACAGAAACTATAAATACCCCAAGACCAGACGAATTTCGAGAGGCTAATACCGAAGAAGACCGAAGACCACAGAAACCCTAGGCCGAATTCAGTCGAAGTAGCAGCACAAGACACACCTTGAACGAAGATACAAGAGCTGTAAGAAGGTCCTGCATGTATTTAATTCATTAAGTAGTTTTGTTTTATTGTATTAGTACACTTTAATTGGTCAGGATTGATGGGCTTGTGTTATGTTATCATTCACTTCAACTCCCTTTAAAATTGCTTTCCCATTAATTAAAGTTTATATGTTGATGTCTTTGGTGACTTTTATTAGTGCATTGATAACCTCTGTGTCTAGCTGAGCATTGCTTGGGTCGCCATGCCCCTTCCTCGCCTATTTATTAGATCGCCTATGCATTCTATCGTCTGTAGAAAAGTAGGAAGAAAGATAAATAGGATAGTCATAAGTAATCATTAAGGGTTTACTCACCGATAAGATTAGAACCAACGAGAAAGGACTTAATCTCGGTGCATTGCATCGAACTATACACTTCATATAAAACTAGCAATAAAACAAGTGACAAGCTACTTAACTATCAGGACAGGTCTTCTTATTGTCTCAAGTATTTATCTGTGTACGTGTGTGCTACTCGCTGATTCATGCTCATTAGTTTAGTTTATTAATTAATCATAACCAAACCGTGCCAGTCTCTCAGGCTGAAACCCCCTTGCGTTAGATTAGGTTGTATAGCTAACTTAAGATATTAAAATACTGATTAGGATAACTAGATAATACGTTCCACTCTTAGTGATCGACACTCTACTTACCATTATATTCATACTGACCGGGTACACTGCTCGTTAAAGTGTGTGTTATTGATAAGTCGGCTAAATATAAATTTAAAACTTGAATACTGCTAAAACCACAACGACATACCGTGGATATAAAATTAGAGCAATATCACACGCACACATCAAGTTTTTGGCGCCGCTGCCGGGGAGTGAATTGTTATTATCTGTTAATTTGATTAGTATTTTAATTAGATTTTTCTTTTTAATTTTTATTCTAACCGCTAACTCTGTTGTATATTAGGTTAATTTGCATTCATTGTATTATTTTGCATATTTTATGTTTTTGTGTGTTTTTGTTTTTGTTTATTTTCATTTGTGTTTATTTTTGTTTTTATTTTTCTGTTTTTCTGCATACTGCTATCGTTGTACTGAGCTTATTCAAACGATACGGCGCATCTATTTTCATAGATACGGCGTATTGCGTTTAATTTTTATAAAATACAACGCGTTTAATTAATTCGATACGACGCATCTTTCCCCAAGATACGGCGTATCTGTTTTTAATAAGAAATTTTTTTCTAAGCGTTAACGCCATACGGCACATCTGTTTTTACAGATACGGCGTATTTATTATTTTAATTAAAAACAGTTTTCGAATTATTAAACAGATACGACGCATCGATTTCTGTCGTTACGGCGTATCTTCTGAATCAAAAATCTTGTATTTTGACACGTAACGAAAATACGACGCATTAACTTTTGTTAATACGACGCATTTAATTTTAATAAGTATATTGATTTTTGATAATTAAAACTGATACGGCGCATTCTAATTTCTAAGCGGCGTATCTATTTTCTGAATAAAGTCAGATTAAATTTGAACGATTATAAGATACGGCGTATCCAACTTTTTGGATACGGCGCATCGTCTGCAGATATCAGTAACTTTAATTTTTCGTATTCCGTTTTCGTTGTTGATTTTCTGATATATTACTTTCTTGAACAAATCCTACTGATGCTTTCGTGATTATTTCAGAAGGAAAATGGTCGGATTCGGAGAACTGATTGACTTCGACTTCGAAGCCAAATTTATGGATGGAATATTAGTGCATGATAAATCACTCGAACGTTACGATGGGGACTACATTGAACTTAATGACCTTGATGGACCATTAGAATCCAATGACCTGTTCATGGATGATGCGAAATCTGATTTAGAAGAAGGAGAAATTCTGGATAGTCCAAAAGTCAACGTTATTAATACTAGGAATTGCGATGAATTTGAGGGATACCATGGTTCTTGGGATTACGGTAGAAGGATCCACGCCGATTGTGCTTACAATTTGCAATTCCCATGCATGATTGGGTACAAGTGTATTGACGCCAATTTCTTTCCTATTTTACCGATCAATGTCATGTCAAGAAGCTTTTACAATTTCTATTATAAAAAAAAAAGTGGAGTATAAAGGAAAGAATGTAGTTGGAGCCTTCATTAATGTCCCGGTCTTCGTTGGATGTTTTACTATTGTTACTGAGTTCGCCATTGTTGAAGACATGAATGCCTATTGTGACAGCGATATGGGTGACGTGATTGTTGGAAAACCATTTTGTAGGGAGATCACTATTAATGCAAAACGATTTAAAGGAAAGATCACCTTTCAATGTGGAAGCGACGTTATCACTTATATGATGCCCCGAACTCACCCTGGGATTAAACATGCTACTAATAGGTTCTGCTACAAATTTTCTCCATTCCTTTTTATTGGTGATGATGACATGAAGAGAGGAATAGAGTACCCATATCAAATGATGGAAGGATTCTATAAAGGAGTGTTGAAGTTGGGACCTGAATATATACGTGACGAATTTGTTGCTAAATGGATCCTACGTGGCAATGTGGGAATCAATAGAACAAAATAAGGAGCTGAACGTGAGTCTAACTTGAAGACTCTGGAATAAAGACAAGTGCTGACCGGGAGACAACCCGGAAAATTTTTACTATTCTGTTCTGTGTCGAGTCAGTCAGGCCCGCAGAAGATACGGCGCATCTCAATCCTGAGATGCGACGCATCTCCTGCACTGGTCATATCTTATTTTATTTTTCTGCATTTTTACTTTTGACTTTAAAACTTTTTGTCAGTTTATTTTAATGCGGCGCATCCCTGGTTAAGGATGCGACGCATCTTCTATTCTGATTCGTATTTATTCCAGGCTCGATACGGCGTATCTTCTTCCATAAGATACGGCGCATCGACTGACCTGATGATTTTCATTTTAATTTTTATGTTTTATTTTTACTAACTACTAATGTATTATGCAAGTTTGAACCATCTTAACTTAGGTGTGTTAAAGTCTTGGTGGTATTATAGATTCCTTCATTTCCTGTGGATACATCAATTATGAAGCTTAAACGTTCTCATCCACAAGAAAGATGATTTTTGCTCTTATACAAATAATGGAGGATCATACCGAGCAAATCTCAGGGGAGTTTTTCTGTTCTAATTCTTTTATTTTCCAGTTTTTAACCTTTGATACAAACAACGAGGACGTTGTTTAACTTAAGTGGGGGGATTGGAGATTAAGAACACTTACTTGTCCTAAACTTTTTCAAAAATTATGCTGAAAATGGGCTTAATATATCAAAATTTAAATTTTTAGCATGTTTTTGTTTAAAGTCTAAATTACATAGCTGCACACATGACGTTATTTTCAAAAATTGTGATTTTTCAAAATTCACAAATCTATGAGTGTGCCGGTGACTTGTAAACTTTAGAACTTGGCTTGTATACTATTCGAGACCACCATAATAAGTATTATTTTATATACACTAGTACAAAAATGGGATTTAGTCACACATGCTGTTTTTCGAACAGCCACACAGTCGCCTTTTTATGTGACTAAATGTACCAGAATAAAATAAACAGCCACACTTGATCCGACTTGTGTGACCATTTCGGAATTACATCTGAGGCTATAGCCACACATTTGAATATTTTCGTGACTATACGTATCTGGTAAATTTTTTTTTGATTTTTTAGTCACTTATAATTTGGGACGTGTGACGGATACAAATAAGGTTGAAACATTAGTCACACTATATATATACATATGTGACAAATATATGTCACGCAATTGAAAAGTGTGACCAAAATCCATATATGGTCACACGAAGTAATTGTGTATGTGGCTAAATCATATGCTCAAGTTTGTCACACATTATTTAAGCGTGACTGCTAGTTTTTGTTGAAAATTTAGCCACATATGAATTTGAAATGTGTGATAACTGAAAAGTAAGTTTGAAGCATAGTCACGATATGCATTTAAAAGTGACAAATATATGTCACACACTTGAGATGTGTGACCAAATGTCATATATGGTCACACTAAACCATAGGCATACATGATTAAGTGTGACCAAAATTCGATACAAATAGTCACGTAAGTTAATATGTGTGTCTAAAGTTAAGTGTGTGTTTGCCTGGCAATTCCTAATGTGTATGGTCACATTTAATTGTAGCACAATCATGTGACTATAGGCTATACAATAGTAACACCATACCACAAATGTGAATCTAAATTATGTTTATGGTCACTTTAAATAAGGGTATTATATGTGACCAATACATTGAAAATAGTCACACTGAAATATTCATGTGACTAATATGTATAGCAAAATGTGAACTCAGTTATCATTAACCTTGATATTAGTCACATTGAGTGTTTGTGTGACTAAATTCAAGATGTTACATATGGTCACATGAAGTATTTATTTAGGTGTCTAAATCATAGAGTCATATTTTGAGTTCAGACTGTTAGTCATGACTCTTCATTTAATTTGCCCCATTACAATGCTGGGATTTTATAGTCTATCTAGTTTAATGCAGTAGTATGTAAGTATGTTACTTGCCCCTAGCTGGAACCAGATTACTTGACTTTCTAAAGTCAATTTTCAACTTTATAATGAAGTAACATGTTACTAAAGTGCCTGCAAGTGCATATACATGATAAATGGAAACTGCAAATACAATAAAGCTTGACTGCAAGTGGACATATACATGATAAATGTCAGACTATACATTCTAGCAGTAATAACTATACATTCTAGCAGTAATAACTATACATACTAGCAGTAA
This sequence comes from Artemisia tridentata subsp. tridentata, assembly GCA_021014915.2. Classification (NCBI taxonomy): domain Eukaryota; kingdom Viridiplantae; phylum Streptophyta; class Magnoliopsida; order Asterales; family Asteraceae; genus Artemisia; species Artemisia tridentata. The sequence goes on from CP139508.1 coordinate 270,690,603, forward strand.
TAACTATACATGTTTAAGTCAAACTATACATTGTAGCAGTAATAACTATACATTCTATTTCTTGTCCTTGGGTCCTAGATACTCTTCCATCTTCCTGAGCAGTTCATATGCCATGTCATCATAATTAAGCTGAAGCTTGAGTGTTTTCTTCACACGCAACATCTGATGTAGAATGTCTTTGTGAAACTTTAAAGGGTAATCCTTTTCTACAAGCATGTAGATCACCAACTCATTCACAGTTAAAGCATGTACTCCACATCGTTGAAAAATTTTCCATTCTTTAACAGTATTGTGCGTTAGTCTTCTCCAACATTCATCTTCATGATTTGGTTCAAACATTACCTTTAAATAATTCCAGACTTCTCTATCATAATTAGCTTGTTCTGGTGTCTTATTACCAAATCTTTGTTTGAGTAATTTCCATAGAGCTATCATATCTTGTCTATCAAAATCATGAACCATGTAAAGAAAGCTTACATACCTTCTAGAAGAACCATCATGCCTCTTAATATCGTAATAAACTGTTTCCCCAAAAGATCCAGACTTATAATCAACAATGGGATGTTTGTCAGTTAAAGGTTGTGCATCCATGGCTTCTCCTACAGAGTCAACTGCAAGTTCAGTGTGAGCTTGCATTTGTTCTTCAGCAACAGCTTGCTCAGTTTGTTCTTGTTTTCTCTTTTTACTGCTTTCTATTTCCAACTGTTCACCTGCTCTCTTTGAACTGTCATTCAAGAAGAGATCATTGTTTCTCTTGGCAATTGCATATAATTCTTCAATTCTTTTATCATCCAAGAATTTCAAATCCTTTAGTTTCCATCTGTCCACATTCTTCAAATACCTGCACATGAGTAGATGTTTATGATATGATGTACATATTGGGTATTGTTGATATTAATATAAATACCTTTGCAAAAAAAAAAAAAAAAAAAAAAAAAAAAAAAACTACCTGCACATGAGATCTCTTCTTTGTTTTTGAGTGGGTGGCTTGTTCTTCTTAGCTGCATATCTTTGTTCTGCATACAACTTCTTTTTTGCATCAAAAAATTCTTTCAGCATCCTGGCTTTTTCATCTACTGAGTACTTATCTTGCTCTTGTTTATGTAGTTTCTTAGCAAGCTCAGAATGAGCTGCAACCTGAGCCCTTTGCTCATCCCATGAAGCTATTAACTCTGCATCTTTTTCTTCTTGTATTCTCCTTTGTTCCAAAATTGTCTGATGTTCTGCATCATACTTTTGTGAGAATTTCATAGCAATTTCAGCATCAACTTTTAATTGCTCTTCTTTTGATAATGGTTTCTCCACAGGCTCTTCAGTAAGAATCCCTTTACCTTTGCCTTGTACCTGTGGAGTTGATTGTTTAGCTTTTGGAGAGGATGATGGCTCTTGTATCACAACACCTTTGGTTACTGGTTTTGCTGTCTTCAGCTCAGCAAGTACACTAACAGCATTTGCAAAAACCTCTGGTGTAGCAGTACTAGCTTTTGTAGTACCAACTGTAATTGGCTCAGTAGCACTATCAGCATTTGTAACCTTGCCCAGACGATGATCAATCACCACTTGATTCCCTTGGTTATCCTCCCCTGAAACTTTGCCTTCATTCCCTCCCTGTTTGGGAGCATCCTTAGAAGCTTCAGAAGATTTAACCTTTTGTTTGGGAATTCTTGATCCTTTGACTCCTTCTAAATACCTAACCCTTCTCTTCAAAGCCTTTATCTCCCCACCATGAGCTTTGATGACTCCATCTTGGGAAGAAGCTATTGCTCGCAGATCACCAATTTATGCAGACAGCTTGGCACAGGTATCCTTCAATTCATTCAAAAGTTGCATACTATCCTCACCACTTCGGCTTGTGTTACCTAGCCCGAGAGGTGGATCACTGGAAAAGTTAAGTTCAGTCTCACCCCTAGGATGAACATCCGAACCCCCCATTGTTTCCATGTGACTGGGACCTTCACCTGAATCAGTTCCAGAGGAACTTTCTTCATTAGAAGTTGTCTTGGTTCGGGTCTTAATGATGTTACCACTGTCCTGTGCTGCTGCTAAGCTAGACACAGTAGTGGCAGCCCTTGCCAACATGTCACTCTCCCCCCAGTGACATCCTCATCTGCAACAGTTGGTATAGAACCACTAGCCTGAGGTAGCTCAGTGTTCTTGGTGTTAGTCCTACGTTTATAGGTCTTTTGTTGTTGTTCGGTGGGTGTGTGATGGGTACCAGCTGGGATTGCTGAACCTTTACCCATTTGGGTTTGGGCTAGTGCCAACATTTTTGGAAACAAAGGTGTCACTCTCCCTGAAAAATCTTTTCCAACCCTACTCATATTAGCAAAAACCTTTTTGGTAAGGCAGGGAGTGGGATAAACATTTTTGTGACTTTTCTTTTTTTTAAATTGGTTGTCCAAAAAGAGTTGGAAAAACCTTGGATATAGAAAATATTTAGCCAAAGAACCATCCAAGTTCTTAACCATATTATCAAAAATTAATTTTGAGAAATTAAATCTTTGAGTATTTTCAGCCAAACAAATTATAGCAGAAGCTAAATTACTGCTAAATTCATTCCATGCAGTGGTCTTTGGACTTAGACACACTAAGACAGTATGAATTAAGAATTTCCACTGAGGAGAAAAATTACCTTTTTGGAACTTTAAAGCATCTGTATATCTCTCATAGCCCATCAGTGCAAGTTTTTCAAAGATTGTAGTATTTGGAAGATTCTCAACTCCGTTAGCATCATCTAGGAGAAGATCTCTTCGAATAGACGCCTCTGTAATGATAATCATCTGCCCATCTACAAGGGCATGGATTTGTGCTTCCCCATTAATAGTTTGGACCTTAGCAGACGACCAAAACTGGATAATGTTGGAAGTATATATAGTAGGTTTTACTGTTAATGCAAACTTAATATAGCTTGCATTAAGGAAATCAATGATCTCAGTAAAATCTACAGACTTATTGGATTTTTCTAAAAAGGCAACATTATTATGAGGTTCGGTAAAAGTTAGGTTCGACATTATGATTTGATTTGGGGGTTTTGCAATTTGACAATTAAAATTCGATTAGGGAGTGGAAGAGAGAGAGTAATGTGTGCGTGAATGTGATTGTGTGCAACAATTGGGGGTTTATACACTTTAAGTAAAAAGTGATACAAACTACCCTGCACTCCCAACCACTGCTAAAAGGATACCCAGCAGTACAACGTTTCGCTAGCAGTACAATTGTTTACCTAGCAGTACAATAATAATAAATGTATTCAAATATCATAAACTTGTACATAATAACTGCATTCATATATTAAACCAAGTCAAAATAAGTTTACATTTACATAGGCAAAATATACATAGGCAAAATATATAAAGAAAAGATACATTAAGACACATATTTACTAGCTTCAATACTTCTGTAAACATCAACTATTTTCTCTCTTTCTTCTTCTATTTTTTTGTTCCTCTCCTCAATTTTCTTCTGATGCTCCTCAATGACCTCTAAATCTTTCTTGTTCCTTTCTTCATACATCTTTATACGCTTGTTGTGAATTTCTAACAATGCGTTTTCAACACCATACTGGCCTTTACTACATTTCTCCCAAATATTTTGGGATATGCCAATTTTTTTATATTTTTCAGGCATTGGTGGAGGAGAATCATCCCTTGGGCGTTTGTTTTTGTTGGAAGAAGGAGTTGAAGAGGAGTCAGCCATTGAAATTTGAAATTTATTTTCTAATGAAAATATCAAAGGAGTTGTATATGGTACGGTTGATTAATTATGAACGGTTTTCCATGTCGAGTTGTACAAATAGGCTAGAGAGGTATACGAACGGTTCCCAATACTTTAGGCGGGAAGAGGGACCATCGAGAGGTGCCAAAAGTAAACAGATGGATAATATTGATCGGATTTGGTTTGTGTTTGGTTTGGATTTGACTAGTGTAGTTGATCTAGAAGTGTGTTTGGTGTTGGATTGACTAATTGACTTTTTTATTAGGGTAATTGATATTTTCTATATTAATGATGTTTAATGTAATTTGTGTGCTAACTTTAATGACTAATTGACTTTTTCATTAGGGTAATTGATATTTTCTAGTACATGTTTAATGTAAATACATGCTTTAATATCTATCGCAGTCTGAATGTGTTTGAGAAGTATGGGTATATTTAGGCCACTTCCAACAATAACTCAGCCTTAACAAATTAAAATTCAAATTCAAATTCAAACGTAAGATAAAGTACAACATATTAACGCTGCGTTAATGCAGGTTAGCCCCAACAATTAAAATTCAAAGTCACGTTAATAAAACGTGTGCATTTGTACCCTATAAATACCAATGCTTCTGAAGCACAAGTCACACAGAAACACATTCCAAACTTCTCAAATACTCAAGATCCAAGCATCTCAAATTCAAGATGTCTTCCAGAAAAGATTTCGGGCAACAATTTCCAAGCCCACCTCGCCAAAAGGATTTTGGCCAACAATTTCCAAGCCCACCTCGCCAAAAGGATTTTGGCCAACAGTTTCCAAGCCCACCTAGCAAAAATGAAAAATTCCATACTCCACCCGAGCATATCTTTCCGGTTTTCCAACCCGAAAATTTTCCGGTGAATAATCAACCTGAAAATGAACCAGTTCCCAACCAAGACCCAAATCCGTTTGGGTTAACTGAGGAACAACTTAGGCAAGAGGAAGCAGATATGCAAGTCCTCCTGGAAATGGAAGCACTTGAAAGAGAAGAGGAAGCTGATCGTTTGGAGCGGCAAGCCAGGGAGGATGAAGAACGTAGGCAAAGGTGGGAGTCTGGTTTTTTCACACCTTCCGAATCCTCTGAAGATGGTTACCCAGATTCAGATGATAGTTTTTATTAATCGTCCGTTGTTTATGTTAATCGTATGTTGTTTATGTTAATCAATCATTGTTTATGTTAACGTAGTTTTTATTTGACATTTAATGTATTTCTATTTCATGTTTAATGTATTTCTATTTCATGTTTAATGTATTTGTATTTGATACTTTATTTTCAATTTATAAATTGAATTGAATTTGAATTGAATTGATAAATTTTAAATATATCCCGCCTTTTTGTTTAATTTGAATTTGAAATTTTAAATTTTAAATATCCCGCTCGTTATTAATATGTTGTACTGTTACTTTACGTTTGAATTTGAATAATACTCGTACGGTTACTTTTACTTTCAATCTGATTTTTAAAATAGCCTCCAACGGCTAGTTTAACGGCTTTCCACTATCAAAGCCACTTTCACAACACTTCGTTTTCTCACACAACTTCTTATAAAACTCTCTCGCAAGTATCACTAATTTTAACACAAACACTGTGGCTAACAAATTAACTAGCAGAGGTGCAAAAGGCTATCCTCACCCGATTACACAATGAACAAGAAAAAGAACTCAAATTGATTAACAATTTGCTAGGTGAGATAACTCGTATTATGCTACAGATGCATAATCGTGCTGATCCAGAGGTCGAAAGGTTGCGTGAGTTGCCTCAAGACCATCCAGCTATCAGGGTTGGTCTAGAAATTAAACTCTTTTAAGAAATGATGAAACAGGGTCGAAAGGTTGCGTGAGTTATTGTTGGGTGTGTTGCTCATGTACAAACATATAATCTCGGCTCATTCGTTAAACATCTCGTATACAACCATATCATCTCGGCTCATTCAATTCGTTAAACATCTCGTGTATAACCATATCATCTCGGCTCATTCGTTAAACATCTCGTATACAACCATATCATCTCGGCTCATTCGTTAAACATCTTGTGTATAACTAAAGCTCAGTTAATTAAGGTGAGTGTGTTAAAGCTGACGTGGCATTGTGTTAAAGTTTAAAGCTGAGTTATTGTTGGGAGTGGTTAGAGTATTTTCTTTTGTTTTTTCGGTGGATTTTAGCGTGACTTAATCTTAATACCGCCAATTTTGTCCATATAATATTCAACTACGTACGGATAACTAATACCCGCGGGGAAACCCGAAAAACCGATGGATAATATTAATCGGGTATCCGGTGGGATATGGGGCGGGTACGGGTATATTATAAACGGGTTCGGTTATGGGTATACTAAAACCCGCCCCGAACCCGAACCGTTGCCATCCCTATTTACCGGCTATAGCCGGATTTCACCGCCACCTCATCACCATTAGTTTTTTTTTTTTTTTTTTTTTAAACAAATCTTGCCACGTCAGCTATAGTTAAACCAAACCACAAATTCAATATTCAACCAGCAATTAATCCCTTTACCCGGTCATTTGTAAACACACACAAAAATCAATAAACCCTAATCAACACACACATTCTTATGGCAAACACAAGCACGCAAACAATGAAACCAAATAACAAAAAGGTAATTAGTAATTTGTGTTTTGTAAATGTAATTGGTAAGGGTACAATAACTAGTAATTACGTTTTTACTGTTGATGTGATGGTTGCACAGTATGATACATTATTTGCGATTATTAAGATAGTACTCTATAAAATTTGGAGCCAAAAATTTGATTTTTTCAAGTTTATTCTTTAATTAACAGGTTCAAAGGGAAAATTTTCAAATAATTCAATTGTTAATTTCAAATTACAACTTGGAGGCAAATTTTTGGATCGAAATTTTTTGAATCACAAACGATTCATATTCTTGGTATATAGCCTCTTTTCTCTCCTTAAAAAAAAGACGGCAAATAAAAAACAAAAATCAAATCTTCTCTCACCATTACTCTCCAAGCTAAGCCATAATCATTTTCTTTTACCCTTTGTTGCTCAAGAGTCATGGAAACTGAACCCATTGTTGATAACCATACTTTGCTTCCTCTTGATCATATTGTACATGATGATAACGCCTTAGAATATGAATCCGAAAAGTCTTCTGATGAAGAAGATATAGATGAGCCTGTAACCAACCAAACACCTGAGATAGTAGCTAAGAGGGGCTCAACCAGGCTAGTAAAGTTTCGCGCGAAGCATGACAAACCTGGTGCAATAAAGCTCAAGGTAACCTTCGATGCATTCGGTAGGGTAACAGGGGAAAACAGAGCAGTGTTTGTGAGTTTTTTAGGAGATGTGGCTCGTGAGCAGATAGGTGTGAAGATTCTACACTGGAAGAAGGTGAATAAAGAAGCAAGAGATAAACTATGGGATGAAATCTTGGTACATATATACTATTTTGTAACCCAGTACTACATAAGTTTATGTATGCAGTTACATTATGTGCAACTAATTAACAACATTGTGTTAATCTTTTCAGAAATTTTTTGTTGTTGACGTCCAATACAGAAAATTGATAATGATTCGTCTTGGTAAAATGCTAAGGAATTACAGAAGGAAGCTCAAATTCAACTACATTTTGCCCAACCTAAATACACCTTCCAAACTGAATGAAGTCCCGGACTTGTATAATACAATAATGAAATCAGAAGACTGGGTCGAGTATGTTAAATACACGACCACCGAAGCATACAAGGTTTTAATTAGTCATCTTTAATTAAGTGTATATGTCATTTTATTATTTTCAGTTTGCAGCATTACCGCATCTAAACGCCTTATGATTTTGTGTTTTTAATTAGGAGAAATCTGAGAAAGGTAAAATGGCGCGTTCCCAAAATATTTATCAGCATAAAATGGGACGAGGTGGATATGCTTATGTCAAAGAGAAAATGGTAAGATTACACAATGTTTGTTTTACCAATTAAGAGACGATCAGTATGAGAAATGAATCTGTTTACATTGCCCAATTTGCACATTTGCATTAATACCCTCATATTTTCGATTATCTTGGTTTAACTGTACATGTGTAAGCATCCTCATATTTTCGTTTATCTTGGTTTAACTTTACATGGGTATGCATTTGATGTTTATTAGATCGAAAATAAAGAGATTGAAGCGGATGAAGAACCCCCCCCCCCCCCCCCCCCCGTGATGTAATGTGGGTGAAAGGAAGGGTAAACAAAGACGGCGAATACCCAAATGATGATATTAAATCAAAGGGAGATGAACTTGTAAGTTTGACTGCTAATTCTATTATTATGCTTATATAGCAGCAACATTTAACTGTGTACTAGCAGTAGGAGCTTGTATACCAGCAGTTACTCTAACAGCATCAAGAAGACTTTTAATCCCAACATTTCCTATATTTTTTGTGCAGAAAGAAGCTGATGACAAGATCAAGGAAGGAACATCGGGTTTTGATGATGGCACTGATGCCATGACATTTGTATTTGGTAAGGAAAAGGGCGGTTATGCCAGAGGAGTGGGAGGTGCAGTAACATACAAAGAGTATTTTGGCCTTCCTCGAAGAAAACAAGAAGCCAATGAAAAAATTGCCTTACTTCAAACTCAACTGGATAATGAGAGACGCGAGGGTGAAGAAAAAGATAAATTGATCAAGAAATTGTCCGCCGAGATGACCGAAAAAGATGTGCAGGTCAATAAATTATCCGGTGAGGTGGAAAACACAAATATAATGCTTTCTCAAATTCTGCAACAGTTGAATGATAAAGGGATGAATATAACTCTGCCAACTGAACCATCGCCAATAGCCTCAGTTGTAAGCCATTTTTTATGTTGTTAACAATTTCATTTTCTAATGCTAACACCACTGATGCTAATGATACTAGGCATTGAACATAAACTGATGAGTGACTGTATTTCTTAATTTATATTGCAGGTGACTCCAATGGCCATTGACAATATTGCAGGTGACTCCAATGGCACTCAGACAAGTGGTTTTGTAAGTCCTAAAGATGCGGGAATTGAGGAGAAATCCAATGGCCTTGAAACTTCTAAAAAGGTAACGGAAACAATGGTAAGTATAGTAATAAAAGATCGCCCTTTGATTTTTGAATTTTACATACATGATCGACTAATGTACCGTGTTTTATATATACGTATAGGAACCTGCTGCTAAAACTGTCAGGCCTAAGCATAACCTTAAGTCACGACGAAACGGGTCTCCAGATTCCCAATCGCTACAAAATGTGTCGTCTCCAACACAACCACTGCCAACAGTATGTATTTCAACATGTTTCTTGTTACTCTTTTGTTTAAATAATGTAACGTGTTTTATATATACATATAGGAACTTGCTAAAACTGTCGGACCCAATAAGCCAAAGCAAAAGAAGCGACGAAACGGGTCTCCAGATTCCCAATCGCAACAAGATGTGTCTCTAACACAAGCACTGCCAACAGTATGTATTTCAACATGTTTCTTGTTATTCTTTTGTTTAAATAATTTCTGATATATACATGCAAAAATTTTTTTTTTGTAGACACTTAAGTGCAAACTCTGGCACATAAAGAAATCAAATATCGTTGCTTTTGGTACCGTATACCAGTCTCATGGAAAGCAAATGCTGCATAACCTACCACTCCCAAATGATTGCTACAGAGTGTCAATTGATTCATCGTTAGTTGATGCAGCATGCATACCGGACGTAGCAAATAATGGGTTCAAAACAGTTAAAAAAGTCGAAGGTAGTTTCGTTGCATGGCCAAAGGATCAAGTTATTTTTGAAGAGGTGGTACGTACATGTGTTTTTTCAACCTACATATATAATTATTCATATGTAATTCAATGTTTGATAGAAGCGTTTTTTGTTTACTACAGGTTACACCAACAAACCATGTGACTAAATGTGTACCACAGGCACCAACGAAGAAACAATATATATCTGCTAACGAATTAAGGCAAACTGCTAAGGGGGTGAAGGTTCAAAAGTCTTTAGATATTTGATTAATTAAGTACGACATTACAATTGTATATTCTGTCCAGTTATATACATTCGAGTTTAATTCAATTTGAAATTTCTTGTGTTTTTTAATATTGTTTTATATATAATATATATACACATTCCAGCAGCACTAGCATAGTACTAGCAGCAGTAACTCTGCTTCAGCAGGACTACCTTGGACTACCTTAGTACTGCTAGCAGTAGCAACTCTGCTCCAACATTATTGGTCACTCTTTGTTTAATTCGATGTGTGACTAAATAGTACCAAAGGCCACACAAAATAAAAATTCATGTGACCATTGGAAGAACAATGGTCACGCAAAATACACATTTCTTCACTTTAAACAGCATATGGTCACACTTATTAACAACTTTGGCCACTTTATGCTTAATTGTATGTGACTAAATACCCAAAACAAGCATGCTTTGTGTGACTAAATATTATAAAAGGCCACACAAACATAAAATTCAAGTGGCCATTGGATGATCAATAGTCACACAAAATACAAATTTCTTCACTTTAAACAGCATATGGTCACACTTATCAACACTTTTGGCCACTTAATGCTTAATTGTATGTGACTAAATAACCAAAACAAACATGCTTTGTGTGACTAAATATTACAAAAGGCCACACAAACATAAAATTCATGTGGCCATTGGATGATCAATAGTCACACAAAATACACATTTCTTCACTTAAAACAACATATGGTCACACTTATTAACACTTTTGGCCACTTTATGCTTAATTGTATGTGACTAAATACCCAAAATAAACATGCTTTGTGTGACTAAATATTACAAAAGGCCACACAAACTAAGAATTCATGTGACCATTGGATGATCAATAGTCACACAAAATACACATTTCTTCACTTAAAACAGCATATGGTCACACTTATTAACACTTTTGGCCACTTTATGCTTAATTGTATGTGACTAAATACCCAAAACAAACATGCTTTGTGTGACTAAATATTACAAAAGGCCACACAAACTAAGAATTCATGTGACCATTGGATGATCAATAGTCACACAAAATACACATTTCTTCACTTAAAACAGCATATGGTCACACTTATTAACACTTTTGGCCACTTTATGCTTAATTGTATGTGACTAAATACCCAAAGCAAAAATGCTTTGTGTGACTAAATATTACAAAAGGCCACACAAACTAAGAATTCATGTGACCATTGGATGATCAATAGTACACATTTCTTCACTTTAAACAGCATATGGTCACACTTATTAACACTTTTGGCCACTGTTTTTTAAATTGTATGTGACTAACTCGAAAAAAACAACACACGATGTGTGACTAAATCATCACAAACGTCACATTTATTATATTTTCGTGTGGCCATAGGATGGGAAATAGTCACACATACTGATGAATCCAACAAAACTTGTGCCTAATTAGTCACACATATTCGGGTTTTGGTCACTCTTTTTCGATGAAAACGGCCACAAACTAAACAATGTGACCATATGATACCTACGGTGGCGCGACTTTTTGTCACACACACCCAAAAAAACGTGTGTGACTATATGCATATAGTCACGCATTTCCAGTGTGACGATAGGCAGAATCTATACCAGTGATAATTGGAATGACTTGTCTAAATTGGTAAATTTCTAGGATTACACCCAAATAGCCTTTATATGTTATGTGTTATTAGCTAACTACACTGGTTAGTTAACCCCCGTATAAACCCTTTTGTTACTCTCACTTTTAGAGTAAGATACCCCTAGAAAAACACTCAGAGCCATTCATTTCGTTTCTTACACCTTTGTTATAATGTTTCGTTACACCCTTACACCTTAGCCTACTCTGTAGATTAAAATCCGTGGTTGGTTAATTGCTTTAGGCAAAGTGTGTTTCCTTACATTACCTGTGTTCGCGTGCGTAATTCATTATCTTTGGTTAGGTCGGGAAATTGCACAATGCAATTGGAGTGAAAGTAAATATTGTATATCTTTGAGTTTATTTTTCGTGTGTTTACTATTTTCACTATTACTGTTATTTCTGAAGTCATGAAAAGTATGAAAAAATTATCCAGAGTTATCGTTATAGTGATGTGGTGAAATTTTACACATCTATGTTTATGTTTCAAGTTGAAAAAAAAATCGAAAAAATAAGAAAAGAAAAAGAAAAATGAAGAGTTGGAAGTTTGTTTTAACCAACTTATGTAAAGTTTTGTATTAAGTGGTCGATATCACCACTAGTTGTTGTATATTATATCTATGGATTGATTGGGAGTTGAACGTTATGGGAATGCCAACTAAAGGTTATTCTTTGATTGAGATCTTGTTGAGTATAATTCGTGTCTACCTAAAGCGTGTGTTTCAAGTGTTAAAGCGTGAGTTATTCAATGATATGAGTCTTATTCATGGGATGGTTGGGATAGTGATTAACCACACTTAGGATTTTAATTTATCTGTTTTGTCTATTTTTCATTTTACACCAATTTGTATCCCAAATATTATCCATACCCTATATTATTCTTTATCCAAACCTTTGATTTATTGAGATTAGGGATTTGAGCAATCTTAAGTATCGTAGTCGTGGATTCGGCTATGTATTTATGATTTTGTCGCCCTTTTTGATATAATATTATTGGTGAAGATTACTTGGTCCTATCTTTAGCCTATTCGAGTTAAGGATTTGAGCAATTGCAAGTATCATGTTCGTGGATTCGATCATGTATTTGTGATTTTGTCGCCTTTTCTGGAATTTGAGATCGATAGAGATTAAGAAGAATGATTAACCCTTAACCTACAAACCCTTTTTACCGCTTTAGACCTGTTATTCCTTGGCTTTAGTGGAGGAGATGCGTATACTTGCCAAGCTTATGATAGAATATTCGTCACGACTGGACAGTTAAACGATTAGATTTGCTTTTATCAAATTATTTTATTTTACTTCTAATTCGTTAAGTGTTTGGTTGTGTGATTATGATAAAACGAATACATGCTTAAATATAAAAATAAATCCTAATATCTTTTAGGATACATTTTCATAAGATTAATTCTAAGGTTTACTTGGGGACAAGTAAAGTTCAAGTGGGGGGATATTTGATGAACTCAAATAAGTACATTTTATTACCATCATTTATCCTATTTATTTGACTTGTTTTATTATATTATCTGTGAGAATTGATACGTTAATGTTTACTTTTGTAATTCTCAGGTAAAAACAAGTATTATGTGAAACTTGGCGATTTTGGACTAATTATGGAGCAAAACTAGCAAGAAGTTAAGAGTCTACTGAAATGTACAAGATCAAGATCATTCTGCTCCAGATACGCCGCATCTTACTTATTACATACGGCGCATCACTATCAAGATTTCACAAGATACGATCCAAGACAGCAAGGACATGCGTCGCATCTAAGAATGGAGTTACGCCGCATCTTCTGGCGGTGTACGAATATTCCTGAATATATTAATCTTGGACCCCACGCGAAGTTAAGTCAATGCGCCGCATCTACTTATTCAATGCGCCGCATCTTACCCTCAGACAGAAACTATAAATACCCCAAGACCAGACGAATTTCGAGAGGCTAATACCGAAGAAGACCGAAGACCATAGAAACCCTAGGCCGAATTCAGTCGAAGTAGCAGCACAAGACACACCTTGAACGAAGATACAAGAGCTGTAAGAAGGTCCTGCATGTATTTAATTCATTAAGTAGTTTTGTTTTATTGTATTAGTACACTTTAATTGGTCAGGATTGATGGGCTTGTGTTATGTTATCATTCACTTCAACTCCTCTTAAAATTGCTTTCCCATTAATTAAAGTTTATATGTTGATGTCTTTGGTGACTTTTATTAGTGCATTGATAACCTCTGTGTCTAGCTGAGCATTGCTTGGGTCGCCATGCCCCTTCCTCGCCTATTTATTAGATCGCCTATGCATTCTATCGTCTGTAGAAAAGTAGGAAGAAAGATAAATAGGATAGTCATAAGTAATCATTAAGGGTTTACTCACCGATAAGATTAGAACCAACGAGAAAGGACTTAATCTCGGTGCGTTGCATCGAACTATACACTTCATATAAAACTAGCAATAAAACAAGTGACAAGCTACTTAACTATCAGGACAGGTCTTCTTATTGTCTCAAGTATTTATCTGTGTACGTGTGTGCTACTCGCTGATTCGTGCTCATTAGTTTAGTTTATTAATTAATCATAACTAAACTGTGCCACTCTCTCAGGCTGAAACCCCCTTGCGTTAGATTAGGTTGTATAGCTAACTTAAGATATTAAAATACTGATTAGGATAACTAGATAATACGTTCCACTCTTAGTGATCGAAACTCTACTTACCATTATATTCATACTGACCGGGTACACTGCTCGTTAAAGTGTGTGTTATTGATAAGTCGGCTAAATATAAATTTAAAACTTGAATACTGCTAAAACCACAACGACATACCGTGGATATAAAATTAGAGCAATATCACATGCACACATCAGTTACACACGACGTTCTTATTTTTATAAAACGCGTTATACGTTACGGAAAAAGGCAAAACTTTTTACGACTCTTTGGTACACTTTATTTTTAACTTATAAACAGCTTATAGGCAGCTTATGGGCTATTCATTCGAGCTTATAGGGCTCGAATGAATTGTTTTGTGGGGGTTCGAATGGCAGAAAACAAGCAGAAAAGAAAAGCCAATATCTTGACGAATACTTGATCATTTAACTCCGTTCTTTTTCCTAAATTTAGACAACTAAGTGATCTTTAATATGACCAAAATCCAGAATTTTTTAAGTCCATTTGATAGTCAAATTTTAGGTCCAAAGTCGAGGGTCTGCTGTGGTTTGCGACAGGATCAAAAAGAAAGAAAACAATTTTGATTTTTGATTCTCGAACTTATGGATTTGTGATCTTAGTATATTTTGGTTTTTAGTTGTTCTTGGTTTATAAAAAAATAAGAGAGTGTTTGTTTGTCTCGATAGAAAGAAAAAGAAAAACAAAATTTTGGTTTTTGGTTTTTAAAGTTCCTAACTAATTTCTAATGCATGACATGGTAATATTAAGTAGGTTAGACTTATTTTTATCATGTTTTAACTTCTCTTGAGTTGTATTTATTAAAATAAAAATAAGGGTGTGTTTTTTTGGTTCGAACAAAAAGAAAAAGAAAGAAAGAATATGAAATTTTTAATCCTTGTGCTATATTATTATTAGAGATTGTTGATTAGTGTTTTTAAGAGTATAACAAGTAGGGTTGTACATTAAGCTTTGTCATGTGGTACTCTAGGGTTAGGGATATTAACTAGTGTTCTAGGGTTTGTGTTATGTTGGATTCGAACTAGACAAAGGGAAATGGAAATATATGGTTCGAATGGTGCTTTGTAGGGTTGTACATTAAGCTTTGTCATGTGGTACTCTAGGGTTAGGGATATTAACTAGTGTTCTAGGGTTTGTTTGATAATTAGAAAGTGATTTTCTAGGGTTTCTATATATGTTTATATGTATCGAGTTCTAGAAAAATAAAAGGAATTCATTTGGTGCTTTAGGGAGTTGTACTTTAGGCTTAGAAGAGTTGTACTAGGTTTTTAGAAAATAAGAAAATTACATTTTTAATATTTACTTAAGTTATATAAATTTTATGAAATTTTTATTAGGGTTTTAAAGTATTTAAATGTGATTTTAGAGTTTTGTGCATTAGAGGGTTGTACAATGGGTTTAAAGGAATGTACAATTAATTTGTAAATCTAATAAATTTATTTTAAAAATTAATGCATGAAATTATTACACAATATGCTTTTTAAATAATTATTTCTAAGTTTTATATAGCATTTTTATTAATAATTAGTTTTTATGCATTAATGACTTGTACTTTGGTTTAAAGGACTTGTACATATATATTTTATAAAAATATTATTTAGGGTTTGTGATTTTATTACATAAAATCATAGTTTTGTGAAATTAGGGTTTTTATCGGGAGTTATAGTGGAATTAGGGTTTCCGTGCTTTGGGTGTACATTACTCAAATAAGTTGTATTTTAGTATTTCTAGGGTTTTATTATTCTCATGTTGTTATGGTAGCTTAGGGTTTCATAAAAACTCTTATTCGATAAGAAACGTTTAGTTTTAAACGTATGTTAACGAATTAACGTAAAGTGGTAAATGGGATATCTTAAAGTTTTAGGTTAAAGATGTTTATATAAATAAACATTAAATAAATTAAGGTTGAGTTGCGTGCGAGCACGTTTATCTAGGATGTGATCTACATCATATTTGATAATAGTTATAATCAAATAATAAATAATAAAAAAAAAATTCTACGTAGAAAAAGGAATAGTATTAGAATATTATATAGTGAAATTCTTACAGTGGTTACATTACATGGATCGAATGGCTTGAATGAGTGGTACCTTGGGCTAAAGGGTGTTGTACACTAGGGTTTAGGGAAGTAACAAGTTAGGTTTAGGGTTTAGTTTAGGTATTTGTTGAGTAGTAATTAAACTAGGGTTTACCTATTTGTATCGATTTGTAAGAAAAGGGAAAATGGTTTGTGCTTAAAAGGGTTGTATCATGGCCTTAATAGAGTTGTACTAAGGGTTATGAAATACAGAAAATCTCTTTTTAATGTTTAGTTAAGTTATAGTAATTATAGATTAGTTTTATTAAGTTTAAAACTATATAAATGAGATTTTTGGCTTTTGTGCATTGAACACTTGTACACTAGGTTTAGAGACTTGTACTTATATTTAGTAAGTTTAGGAAATTTATTTTTAAAGTTAGTGCATGAAATACTTGGACAATGGGCTTTAAAATGAATACATTTAAGGTTATAATAGGATTTTTATTAATATTTAGTTTTTATGCATAAATGACTTGTACATTGTCTTGAAAGACTTGTACATTTATATTTATAAAAGTTATTTATATATTATTTGTGATTCTACTACATAAAATCATATTTTAATGAAATTAGGGTTTTTATCGGGAGTTAAAGTGATTTTTAGGGTTTCTGTTCTTTAGTAACTTGTACATTGGTTTAAATGAGTTGTACTTTAGTGTTTTAGGGTTTAGTTATTCATAATTGTTGTTATAATAATTTAGGGTTTCGTGGAAATTATAATAGTTAAGAAATATTTAGTTTGTATGTTTGTTAACGAATTAACGTAAAGTGGCAAATGGTATATCGTAGGATGTTTTTATAAAGGTTTATATAAAAATAAACATTAAGTAAGTTGATGTTGGTCCGCGTGAGAGCACGTTTATTGAGGATGTGAGTTACGTCACATTAGATAGTAGTTATGGTCAGATAATAAAAATAAAATAAAAAATTTATACGCAGAAAATGGATAAGTATTCTGTAAGATAGTTTATTATAATGTGGGATTTTTACAGTGGTTACATTATCTCTTGTAGCTTTTAAGCTAGTGTGTTGATCAAGTTGATCAAGAGTAGATAGGGTAGATTGAGTCAAGTGAGAGTTGATCATTGTGATCGTGTCGAGATCTTGGAGATCTCTTGAAGCTTGCGGGCTAGTGTGTTGATCAAGTGGATCATAGGTAGATCGGGTAGATCGAGTCTTGTGTGTTGATTGTGTGAAGTAGAAAGGATCAAGTGGATCATGGTAGATTGGTGCTAGCTAAGATTAGCACTCGACATTTAGCTTAGTGTCGAAAATTGGATAAGCGATGTTGTACGGTTTTCACCGCCTGAAGGGAGGCTTGTTGACATAGTGCTTGAAACTCTCGAGTGTGGTACTCGGGGAGTGGAGTAGGTCGAAGAAGAGCTTCGTGACCGAACCACTATAAATCCCTTTGTCCCGGTTTGATCTTTTAATCTCTTTTCTTTACATTTATTGTTTATGTTACATAGTTTAGTGTAGTGTTCATATTGGTGTTGATTGATCACACATAAGATTCGAATCATGGTTTTCAATAGAAAAGTTTTTGAAACAAATTAAAAACCGGTAATACTATTCAACCCCCTTCTAGTTTTCCACATGGTGAGTCGCTGAAGTATACCGAAGTATCACTCCATGACTGTAGACCGTTTGGAACCACTAAGCGTAATCCAGAGGGGATTACCGAAGTGACCTGCTGTCAGGGCTGTTTGATGTTGACCCTGGCAGGATTTCCATTCAATCATTGAGAATCAAAATATGTGAATTCTCTCATGAATGTTCTCGGCAGATTACTAAGACCTGCGTAGGACACTCTTATAATTTACAACTGGTGTTCCTTTTGTTGAACAACCAGTGTGTTGATGCAAATAATGTTCTAAAACCGTTATTTATTATCTTTCGATTACTTCACGTTTTGAGGATGACAAAATGTGAAATCACGATACGTTAAAATCAACGTAAACAAGTCTTTAATCGGAAGATCCTGTTTCTAAGCAAATCACTCTTGAACAAAGTTACAACTTGAACTAGTGATCAAAGAAGTGAATTTATGTTTTGAAAATTCACATTTTAAACGGGACAAAACATTTTTTTTTTCAAAAATACACAAGACAAATTATTTTTGAATTATTAAGAAATGTTTTAATGAAAAAATTAGTTTGAAAATCATAACAGCTATTTTTCCCCCCAAAATCAGCTCCAACCTTCCCCAAATAAGTTTTCACCAGAAAAGAAAAAATTTGGAGCGTCCTAGTCTACGATGGCTCCATGGTTCCGTTAAATTTAATGGAGCCGTGGGGTATTTAACGGAGCCGTCCGTACCATTTTTTCTGTAACGTTCAGATTTTTCTTGCCTATAAATATCAACCTCTTTCACAGTTTTAGGCACCCTTCACACACAGAAAAATCCACTAGCTTAATACTCTCAAACCTTTCACTTCTTTAGATTAGTTTTCTTCGTTTCAAGAGTGATCCAATCATCCTTCAAGTTATCCTCTTCATACCTCTTCATTTGTAACGCCCCGTGCCCGATTAGACCAAAAACGTGAAAAATTTTCGCAAAAAGTAACATTCCGAAACTGACCCACACTAAGGTTTAGATTGTGGAACCTAAAAGTAGATCCTGAAAGATCCACTCTAAGGTTCAGATTTATGGGACCTAAAAGTAGATCCTGGAAGATCCACCTAAGGTTCAGGACTGAAATTATACTTTAGGATTTGACGGGAAACGCTTGACTTGACTTGACATTCCGCTACTCTATTGACCCTTTATAAGAAGCCACATTCATCACCAAGATGAACATTTAACTCATAACCAAGATGAGGAAACTTTATAACCAAGATGGACATTTCAGATCCACACTAAGGTACACAAATTCGAACCTAAAAGTGGATCCTAGACTGAAATTAAGGATCCACACTTAGGTCCATACTTTGGAACCTAAAGGGGGATCCTAAACTGAAACCAAGGATCCACACTTAGGTCCATACTTTGGAACCTAAAGGGGGATCCTAAACTGAAAATTATTCTTAGAATTAGACGGGTTATGCAATTACCCATTTTGACCCGTTGACACTTGAACCACCAAAAACCACTTCATTGACTCATCCGAACTAACCAACATACATAATCTATCATACCAAACTTGACCCATTCAACCTTGACCCGTTCATACCCCAAAATGGGTAGAGACTAACTTATTCCAAACACCCCCTTAAGACCCATTTCAACTACACCCTTTTACACAATACACCTATCCACAACATATCCATTTAAAAGCATACTTTAGTTAACATTTCTAATATATTGAAAGGTTGTTGGTACAAAGTCTCGACCCGTAGCTTCCCAAAATGGGTGAGATGGGCTAAATGCCAAACACCTTTTTAAATACCATCATAACCACATAACATAAGACTTCATGACACTCATACATACTTGACCTTTGTCCCATACATGAACACAAGACCTTAAACAATGACAAGACCATTGATAACAAAACGACCACATAGAATAAAGTGTACCAAGACACGAAGAGACTCTTCGGGGCTCCCAACTTTAATACGCTCGGTCCAAAAGGTTATGGTCTTCTAGGCTAGCTTCTAGCTACACTTCTACTTACTTCCAAGCTACAACTAAGCCAAATCCTTACCTTTACTTCCTCTGCTAGAACCTACAAAACCATTAACATCTAAACCGTAAGCGAAAACGCTTAGTAAGTATACAAGACATAATCAACATCACATTTACATAAGATTGGTGGTTGACACCAATCATAACATTAACAAGGAGCATCAAATGAGATTATTACTCACCTTGACCGGGCAAGTAATTATATAGCATTTACACAAATAGCATTGGATCCAAGCTAATCATACATTCACAAGCTCTATAGAAATCACATTAACACCAACATAACATTAACATCATAACATTTACAAGGATTATGCTCATATACTTACCTCAAATCCTACTAGCTTCCTACTTGGCTTTGATTGGGCTTCTATAATTGCTCCCTATCACAAGATTAACTACAATTAGTGACTAACAAACTAAGAAGGCCATCAATTCACTACCTTTTGCCATAATACTCAAAATCCACCATATGAACCCTAATTTCAAGATTTGGGGAAAACACTTACAAGGTGAGGAGGTTACAATCAAGGCTTCTCTAAAGCTTCTTGATCACTTCAAGATGATAAATTCGAGCTCAATTGCAAACTTTGCTCTTCCCTCCTTTTTCTTGCTAAAAAATGTCGACCCCCTAGAAACTCCAAGACTTATCCAAATTTTTCTATGGATTGGGGTATATAATCATGTGTAGAATTAACTTTGGTCACTTGGCACTCATAGTCCCTCTAAGTCCCATTCTTCTTATTTTGAGCACACATTAAGTTATCACTTAATCTCTAACACATAACTTATATTTACATAGCATAATATTTACATAAATGGTACCTTGTCGGGATACGGGTGTAACAATTCTCCCCTCCTTAAAATGAGAGTTCGTCCTCAAACTCTACTCGTGAAATAAATGAGGATATTCACTCTTCATCTTTTCCTTCGGTTCCCACTTAATACTCGTACCCTTACGGTGTCTCCATTGAACCTTTACTAATAGAATCTCTTTGTTTCGAAGCTTCCTCACTTTCCTTCCTAATATTGCTTCCGGTTCATCTTTTCGAAAAAGTAACTCCGGGTCAATTTCGATGTCGTTTAAGGTGGCCACACTTGTTTCATCCGCCAAACACTTCCTTAAGTATGACACCTGAAAGGTATTGTGAATACCTCTCATTTCTTCGGGCAAATCCAACAAATATGCTACCTCACCTACTCGTTTCAAGATTTTGAAAGGTCCTATAAACCGAGGACTAAGTTTCCCTTTGTTTTTGAACCTAAAAACGCCTTTCCACGGGGAAACTTTTATCATGAAAAAATCACCTATCCCAATATCGATTGGTCCTCTTCAACTATCGGCTTAACTTTTTCACCTATCTTGTGCCGCTTAAATCTTGTTAGAATTATCTCAATCTTTTCCGTGGTCGCTAACACTACGTCCGTGCTCGCCAATTCCTTTCTTCCAACTTCCTCCCAACACACGGTGTCTTACACATCCTACCATAGGGCATTTCCTAGAGTGGCATATCTATACTCGCGTGATAGCTATTATTATAGGCAATTTAAACTAGTGGCAATAATCGTCCAAAAATTCACTTACAACCGGACATCGTCAATGTTTTTCTTTTCAAGTCTCGTATCTATTACGTGAGCCATATGGGTATAACAACCACGTGATAATATCTCCTAGTTTCTATCGTGAAACATAACTCTAATTCACCCTTCCTTTTATCACCACAACTAATCGTCTCACTACCGCTAAGATTTACAACCCGAATGATCTTATGGCTACAAGGGTGGCCACATTATATTCGTCAAGCCAATCCATTCCAATGACAATATCAAACTCTCCTAGTATTATAGGAATTAAGTCAACTCTAAAGGCACTATTATCGATCCTTATCCCTACCCTTCGATATACATTGGATACCACTAAAATCTTACTATCGGCTATTTCGACTTCAAGGGTATCGAAAGTTTAACTAGTGGGGGAGCTAAATGTTTACTAAAACCTTAAGATACGAAGGACACACTAGCACCCGAGTCATACAAAACTCGAGCGGTTACGGAATTAACAAGAATAATACCTGAAATAACATCGGACTCCAACATAGCTTCTTCGGCACTCATTTGATAAACTCGAGCCATTGATTTTGGAATTTCAACCTTTTCTTCTTTAACAGTCCTCAATGGCCTTGCTTCAATTGCATTTGTTTTTGGGCAATCCCTCAACCTATGCCCTATTTCATTACACCCGTAGCACACTATCATTGGTTTGGTGCAATTTTTTACTTTTATGGTCAAGAGCTCCATACTTGTAACAACCCGGCGTATTACGCCTACACTCTCCAACATGAAACTTATTACATTCCGAACAAGCCACCTTAGTCTTGGTCTCCACATCTTCCTTGCCATGCTCAAACTTGGCCTTCTTCCCCTCACGATCCCCAAATTCTTGCTTCCTCTTCGTTTCCTTAGCTTCTTTCTCCTTCCTCCTCAATAAGTCCGCTTCTCTCACACGCGCTCTACTCAAAAGGTCTTCCAAAGTAGTACACTTGAATGGAGAGATCACATCACGAATATCATCCTTAAGCATTCTTTGGAATCTATCGACTTTAAGTTTCTCTTTTCCGAGGTATTCGGGACAATACGGAACCATATCATTAAACGTCCTCCACAACTCATTCACTGTCTCATTAGTTTGAGTGAGAGATTGGAATTTCTCTCGAATTTTGTCAACTTCCTCAACCGGAGCATATTCGGTACTAAAAAACTCCTTAAATTCCTTCCTAGTACAAATCTCCGCCCAAGGTTCACCTTTCTCACACACCTTTCCTTCCCACCAAGTCTTAGCACTATCACGAAGAAAGTTAGTAGCATAGATAACCTTCTTCCTTTCTTCACAACCACTAGTACGAAAAGCGCCTTCCACCGCCGTGATCCACCTATTACTAACAATGGGGTCAAGAACACCGGTAAACCGTGGCACATCACAAGCCGTGAAGTCCCGGTAAGTAGCTTTGTCATTCTTAGGTTCTTTTGCTACTCCACATTCTTTCTTAAATTCCTTAAATTCTTCTTTCATTAGCTCCCTAAGATTTTGCGTTGTCTGCTTGACATAGAAGGGCATTGCTTTCTTAATAGCCTTACCCACTCTTTTTGCCATCATTAAGTCTAAGGCTTTCATTTCTTCTTACTGAAAATTAGCAATTCACAACATTAAACACAATTATGAATACTTAGCCAATGCATGAATGACATTTCTATCTTGTTCTAGCACCCTAGCTTGTCACTCATGTATGATCTAAATGATTTCAATTTCACATATGTCCCGTATTTTCATCACTACGGCGGCCAGGCGTAGTCATGAAAATATTGAACATATGGGTCCTCAAATTCATCCAAACAATACACAAATAACAAACACTAGCTCTAAACGCATCTATACAAGGCCTAAGTCTAGGAAATCCTAAAGTGAAATCCTAAATCTCTTAGACCGAAGCTCTGATACCAAGTTGTAACGCCCCGTGCCCGATTAGACCAAAAACGTGAAAATTTTTCGCAAAAAGTAACATTCTGAAACTGACCCACACTAAGGTTTAGATTGTGAAACCTAAAAGTAGATCCTGAAAGATCCACTCTAAGGTTCAGATTTATGGGACCTAAAAGTAGATCCTGGAAGATCCACCTAAGGTCCAGGACTGAAATTATACTTTAGGATTTGACGGGAAACGCTTGACTTGACTTGACATTCAGCTACTCTATTGACCCTTTATAAGAAGCCACATTCATCACCAAGATGAACATTTAACTCATAACCAAGATGAGGAAACTTTATAACCAAGATGGACATTTCAGATCCACACTAAGGTACACAAATTCGAACCTAAAAGTGGATCCTAGACTGAAATTAAGGATCCACACTTAGGTCCATACTTTGGAACCTAAAGGGGGATCCTAAACTGAAACCAAGGATCCACACTTAGGTCCATACTTTGGAACCTAAAGGGGGATCCTAAACTAAAAATTATTCTTAGAATTAGACGGGTTATGCAATTACCCATTTTGACCCGTTGACACTTGAACCACCAAAAACCACTTCATTGAATCATCCGAACTAACCAACATACATAATCTATCATACCAAACTTGACCCATTCAACCTTGACCCGTTCATACCCCAAAATGGGTAGAGACTAACTTATTCCAAACACCCCCTTAAGACCCATTTCAACTACACCCTTTTACACAATACACCTATCCACAACATATCCATTTAAAAGCATACTTTAGTTAACATTTCTAATATATTGAAAGGTTGTTGGTACAAAGTCTCGACCCGTAGCTTCCCAAAATGGGTGAGATGGGCTAAATGCCAAACACCTTTTTAAATACCATCATAACCACATAACATAAGACTTCATGACACTTATACATACTTGACATTTGTCCCATACATGCACACAAGACCTTAAACAATGACAAGACCATTGATAACAAAACGGCCACATAGAATAAAGTGTACCAAGATACGAAGAGACTCTTCGGGGCTTCCAACTTTAATACGCTCGGTCCAAAAGGTTATGGTCTTCTAGGCTAGCTTCTAGCTACACTTCTACTTACTTCCAAGCTACAACTAAGCCAAATCCTTACCTTTGCTTCCTCCGCTAGAACCTAAAAAACCATTAACATCTAAACCGTAAGCGAAAACGCTTAGTAAGTATACAAGACATAATCAACATCACATTTACATAAGATTGGTGGTTGACACCAATCATAACATTAACAAGGAGCATCAAATGAGATTATTACTCACCATGACCGGGCAAGTAATTATATAGCATTTACACAAATAGCATTGGATCCAAGCTAATCATACATTCACAAGCTCCATAGAAATCACATTAACACCAACATAACATTAACATCATAACATTTACAAGGATTATGCTCATATACTTACCTCAAATCCTACTAGCTTCCTACTTGGCTTTGATTGGGCTTCTATAATTGCTCCCTATCACAAGATTAACTACAATTAGTGACTAACAAACTAAGAAGGCCATCAATTCACTACCTTTTGCCATAATACTCAAAATCTACCATATGAACCCTAATTTCAAGATTTGGGGAAAACACTTACAAGGTGAGGAGGTTACAATAATGGCTTCTCTAAAGCTTCTTGATCACTTCAAGATGATAAATTCGAGCTCAATTGCAAACTTTGCTCTTCCCCCCTTTTTCTTGCTAAAAAATGTCGACCCCCTAGAAACTCCAAGACTTATCCAGATTTTTCTATGGATTGGGGTATATAATCATGTGTAGAATTAACTTTGGTCACTTGGAACTCATAGTCCCTCTAAGTCCCATTCTTCTTATTTTGAGCACACATTAAGTTATCACTTAATCTCTAACACATAACTTTTATTTACATAGCATAATATTTACATAAATGGTACCTTGTCGGGATACGGGTGTAACATCACTAGCAAGAGAAGAACACAAGTATCCAAGAAGATACAAGGTGTTGTCATCCCTCTTCATTAGCAAGAGAAGAACACAAGTATCAAAGTAGATACAAGGTGTTGTCATCCCTCTTCATTAGCAAGAGAAGAACTCAAGTATTCAAGAAGATACAAAAGTTATAGTTGTTAGGTTTTTGTAACACTTGTTACAACCTTGTTGTATCTTTGCATACATCAAGCTTTCTTATCTTTTGTGAGTGAGAGTGAAGATCAATAGAGATAGTGAACATCTCTTATAGCCATTGGGCTTGTGTGATTGATCAAGAAGATCAAGGGTCGATAGATTAGTGTTAGTTGAGTAGAGTGAAGTGAGTGTTGATCATTGTGATCGTGTTGAGATCTTGGTGATCTCTTGAAGCCACTGGGCTTGAGTGTTTGGTCACGTGGACCTTGGTAGATTGGTGCTAGCTAAGATTAGCACTCGACATCTAGCTTAGTGTCGGTAATAGGATAAGCGACGTGTACGGTTTTCTCCGCCTGAAGGGAGGTTGTTGATATAGTGTTTGAAACTCTCGAGTGTGGTACTCGGGGAGTGGAGTAGGGCGAAGAAGAGCTTCGTTGCCGAACCACTATAAATCCTCTGTCTCGGTTCGATCTTTCCAACTCTACTCTTTACTTTTACTTTTTATTATTACTTAGCTTTGTGTGTAGTTCATATTGGTGTTGATTGGTTACACATAAAGTTCGAATCAAAGTTTCCAATTGCTAACTTTTGAAACAAGATTTTTAAAAGGATTTTTTAAAACGGTAAACTATTCAACCCCCCTTCTAGTTTCCCACAATTGGTATCAGAAGCCACGTCAGTCAAGTCTTTAAAGTATATTGTATTTTAAAACCTGAATCGATCAATGGATTCCGACAAATATCTAGAAGGGCAATCTATGCAAAGACCACCACTTTTCGAAACCGATTGTTTTATATATTGGAAAACAAGATTCGAAACGTATGTGAAATCAAAAGACATTGATCTTTGGCATGTTATTACCGAGGGTGACTTTCAACCTATTCAAATGAATCCGGAAACTAAAAAGGATGAAATAGTTTCTTATGATAAACAAAGTGATGAACTTAAAAGGAAATTAGCCAAAAATAATGAGGCTAAAATGATGATTTATAATGCTTTGCCTAAAAAGGAATTCGAAAGAATTTTCATGTGTAATACGGCAAAAGATATTTGGAAAACTTTTTTAGTCACTCACCAAGGTAATAACCAAGTCAAAGAGAACAAGATAGATCTTCTTGTTCAACAATATGAACAATTCTCCATTTCGGAGGATGAGTCAATAGATAATGCTTTTGCTAGATTTAATACTATTATCACTAGTCTTAAAGCTCTTGATGAAGGTTATTCTAGTAAGAACTATGTTAGGAAGTTTCTTAGAGCTCTACATCCTAAATGGAGAGCAAAGGTCATCGCCATAGAAGAGTCAAAGGACTTGGCGGCATTGTCACTCGATGAACTTATAGGAAATTTGAAAGTTCACGAGATGATCATCAAGAAGGACTCCGACATTCTCAAAGGCAAAAGCGAGAGAGTTAGATCTCTAGCATTTAAAGCCAAGAAGGAGTCCAGTGATGAGGAATGTTCGAGTTCCGGTAGTGAAGATGAAGAGTACGCACTAGCCGTTAGGAACTTTAGAAAGTTCTTTAGGAAGAAAGGTAGATTTCCTAGACAACCTCGCGATGAGAAGAGGTCATCCCAAAGAAATCATGATGAAAGAAAAGGGACAAGTGATAGGAAATGCTATAGATGCGGAGATCCTAATCACTTCATAGGAGAATGTCCTAAGCCACCAAAATCCAACAACCAAAGAGCCTTTGTAGGAGGCTCTTGGAGTGATAGTGGTGAAGAAGAAGAGAAGAAGCCTAACGATGAAAAGTGCCTAATGGCTCAAGCTTCTAACGAGGTACATTCCGACTCTTCTTATTATAGTGATAATAATTCGTCAATAGATGATAGTGAATTGCATGACGAATACAACAAACTATGCGTAGTTAGTACTAAGATCTTAGGTAGAAACACAAAACTTAAATTAAAACTACAAGAACTAGAACTACAAGTCCTAGAACTAAAAGATCAAGTCAAAAGACTTGAGAAAAACAAGGAAGTAGACTTAGGATGCGGGTCATGTATAAGTCTTCAAGTAGAAAATGAAAAACTTAAAGAAAATGCTTTAAGAATCATTAAGTTTGATGAAGGAACTAAAACACTTAATGATATACTTGAAAACATTAGATATAGTGAACATGACCATGCGGGTTTAGGCTTTGACCCAAATCAGGCTTCTACAAGTGGTACCAAACAAGTTAAATTTGTAATGCCTGAAACGTCTAAGTCTGAAGGGGACGGCACCACTAAATTTAGTGGTACCGTGGTACCGTCTGGTGCTGAAGACGAAACTGGGTCAATTTTAAAAAGTAGCCTAAGTCCTAAACCGAGTCACATAGTTAAAAATAGTTCTAGTGTGTCTACTCCAAGTAAAGGGGAGGTCAAAAGCTCTTACAAACCATTGTCATCTCCCGAACATGGATTTGTAAAGTGTGACACTAGGTCAACTACTCCTCCGCCTAGAAAGGTGAACTCTCCCAAACCTCGGTCTAGAACTCCTCTACCGAGAGGTAACTTTAGAAGACAAAATCATCCAAGTAACTTTCCCGTAACTTGGAATGATCGTCCATCAAAAGGTTACTTACCATGGGAAATGTGTCCTCCATTCTCACATCCTAAACTAACGCAAAAAATGCGTAGGATGTTTGACTCTAACAACTTTGGACCCATGAGATATTGGGGACCAGATGTTTGAACTTTTGTTTTGCTAGGAAAACATGAGTGTAAATAAATTTTGGAGTCTAACAAAAGGAGTATGATGTGTTATCAAACAAGTCTGGTGACGCAAAAGTCAAGTCGTGTCTTATATGCTCAACATTCAACAAAGGTAGACTAATCCTCTAGTTTTAAGAGCAACACCTCAGGCACAGGTACGCTTTCTTAAAACACCTTTTGTTAGTAGTAATGTTTGGCATGAAATAGTGTAGTTAGAATCTAACATGGTAGGCACTATAACTGATTGCGTGGTTTTGCAACCTTACAACAGGTTTTACCTCTCGAGGGATCTCAAGAGGCTTACAACCCCACCAGGCAGTGTACCTGACCGATGTAGTATAGTGTAGTGGTAAGTACGGGGGATTGATCGTTCTCCACAGGGAATAGTGTTCGTTAGGTATGAAAAATTACTCTAATAGGTCTAAGGGTGAGAGAAGATTCTTTTTATGTTTTTATATTTTTATGAAAGCAAGTAAAATCTCGGGTTTGAAAGAGTGGGCGGAATTAGTTGCTAGTCAACTAACCCAAATTACTACGAATGCAAATAAAATAAAATAACTGAAAATGAAAAGGTTGGTGGAAACTTATGTGGAGGGAAATGTGTTTACTTAGATTTCCTTACTCCCTAACTATCTTTTACCGGTTGATTAGTGTGTATTAGTTGCGTGGATGACGGATGTATTCCTTAATACCATTCGTGGGGTGGCGTACGTACTTCCCCAACTCTACAAGCTCCTACTTCACTCCTATGTCGAGCCGGCTAGGAAGCTCCTAACATGGGATCACTAGAATTCGCTTGTGCATTAAATACAACCATAAAAACCTTTAGTACGCATTGGTTCATGTTTCTTAAGACGTTCAAGCAAGTTACCGAATAGGAAGTTAGCCAGTTTTCTTAAGCCTAACATAGATAAACAATCATCCTATACAACTAATAACACACTAATAACCAATAATCAATAGCTAGGTTTCATTAGATCTAAGCAAACACAAGATAAATCTAGCCTAACATGTTAAACAAAAGACAAGAATAAGATAGAATCAAACAACACATAGACATATTGAATGATTAATTGATAACTTATCTTCAATGTAACATGGAAGATCTCAAGGCAAAAAGCCTTGAAAGAGCTGCCAAATTCGTCCTAGGGTTTTCACACACAAAGTTCCCCAATAAGTTCCACCCTAATGACAAAGAATTGCAAAACTATATATAGATTTTTGGATCTGACGGCGTCACGTTATGGAGTGTGACGCCGTCACCTCGCCGCTTTTAGGGTTCTCGGATGACCTTCTTGACGCCGTCCCTCTTTAGCTCTCCAAAATCCGTTCTGGCTTATCAAGGCTTGACGCCCTCAGACTATGAACGTGACGCCGTCCCTCTTTAAATTATAACGTGACGACCTTGATCAGATTAAAGCGTGACGCCGTCAGAATTTCCATGCAATTTCTCTGGCTTATCATGAGTAAATTTCACATCCACCACTTTTGCCAAGCCATGACGCAGTCCAGGGTTAATCCTGACGCCGTCAAAGGTAACTTCCAGCAAGATTTTGAGACTTTGTCGTTTTCTTCACTTTTATGCTCCAAAAAACGTCCAAAATGCTTCCTTTTCCAGATTTCTTCTCAAAAGTACCTAAAATGACAAAAGGAACGATTTAGGGCAATATTTGATCAAATAAATACGATTTAGGGCTTAAATGACCCCTTAAAAGCGGTACACTTTTCGCTTCATCAAATACCCTTACACTTGAGATTTGCTTGTCCTCAAGCAAATGCGCTTTTATTCTAATCAAAATACAAGTTAGGGGTCATTTAATGCTAACATAAAAGTAATTACAACAAATAATCGTTCCACTTTAATCATAATAAGCATGGAGATTACAAACTAGCACCTCACAAGTAGTGTTTAGATACTCACATCTCTCAAGTGTCATCAAAATAAATCTCATAAATGAAAACGGATAATATCTCTCACTACCTGTCATAGCAAATAGATTACCATAGGCTTGGGAAAGGATCGAAAACCTCCTCCACTAGGCGTAAGCACCTAAGATAAACTATCAAAGAGGGCTTTTAAATGGGTTATAACGTTAGGTGTAGGGAAAAGGAAAACACGGTTCTGTTGGATAAAGGATATTTTACTGGTGGCGAGTTAAAGATCTTGATCAATTACATGTACTATACAATGTTGCTAAGCCAAGACTCGACTCGATTTAAGCTAATGAAAGAAAATAACAAAAACATAAAACAAACATAAAATGAAACGGGATGGTAGTCCGTATGTTTTTTCTACTTTTCTTTTTCTCATTTTTTTGTATTTTTCTTGATTTTTTCGATTTTTTTTTTTTTTTTTTTTTTTTTGCATACACTTTTGCCCTACCATCCAAAATAATACATCATAGGGGCATTGCATTCCCCTTACACTTGAACTTTTACATAACTTTACAAATAACTATTCTAATGACTCGAATTAAGATAATTGAAAAACTTGGTGTACTTTTAAAATATTTAGCACATATGAGGGTAATAAATGATGTTCTTCCCCATTACTCCATTACACTAGTACTTTACCCATGAGTCCCAATCGTCCCAAAACAATATGTACAAGGATATGACTCGACTTAGCAACCATGTAATCAACTAGATAATTAACTTGGGTTTAAACAAATGTTGTCACAATAATGCACTAAAAATGAGTGCATACAAGGTAGGCTAAGGCGATTTGGGTGTACATTTTAGTGGGGTGTAACAAATTCTTCCTTTAAGTAAAATGCTTAAAGGTTGAAACGAAAAGATAGGCTCTGAGGGGTGTACTAGGGGTATCGTGTACTAAAAATGAGTACAACGCAAAGGGTGTGGGGGAATTACTTGACCAATGTAGCCAATGTAATTATAACAAAAACACAGGTGTAAAACAATGGGTTAATCCTAATGCCTCTTATCATGTAGTAAATCTAACTACACGAATGTAGTCTCACTTGTGGCCTCGGAATGGTCCTAACGCAAGTTCTAGAATCTAAGTGCTACCGGTACACACATCATAGCATAAATGCTTTTCCTACCAATTCTAGGGGCGAACCTCACATATTTGGGGGTGGAAAATTTTTTAGTGGTACGGTTTTGTGCTAGTTATATAACTCCTATCCGTGAGACGCTCATTAAGATCAAAGTTTCACTCCTATATGTTGTAAAAAAATTTAAATTTGGCACTAAAATTACCCTAACAGGTATTTATCTCAGTTTTATTACACATTTACTATTAAACAAACAAAAATCAATCGTAATAGCATTCTCTAATCGTACTTTTACCCCCCCTTACACTTAAGATGAACATTGTCCCCAATGTTCAAATAACAAGATGTAAAAGCATAAAGTAAAAGAATGAAATCAAATACTCCCCTGATTCGCTCGGTGGATAAAGAGGTAACATGGTTAGATCTTCTTCCAAGAGAATGTTGAAGCTCCATGACTAATGCATCGCCATAAGCTTGATCCAAAGCATTTCCTTGTCCAAAATAACCTGTTAAACCTGAAAAAACAAACACGAAAACCTGCATAACATCGGCGGGATAAATCTATATATAAGGATATAATGCTTGTGGAATGATAATTTTGCAGATTCCTGGAGATTATAAGTTATAGATTTAATAAAAACTTTTTATGAAAACAAAACTTTCAAAAATTTTCAGAAAATTAAACCTGACGCCGTCAGGTTGTAAAGCCTGACGCCGTCAGATATGATCTGACAGAATTCTCATGTTACGTTTCCGGAAAAATTTTGGAAAAACCTATACCTTACTTCCTGGAAATCCTGCAAAACATCATTATGACTCGATACAAGCATTTGACTCAAACAAATACTAATATGTATGTTAATTTATTATTATTACGATTCATGTTCATTTGTGTTCTAATAAACCGATTTAGATTTCCCTTACACTTAACTTTTGCAAAATACCTTTATATGTAGTTAAGACGAAGTTAAAACAAAATAAAGCATTTTCACAAATTAGTTTTGAACATGAATCAATAATAATAAAATTTAAACATACATACGGAAACAAATAAAATCAAACAAACAATGAAATAAACACACAAAGCAAATAAAACAAATAAAGCTTGGGTTGCCTCCCAAGAAGCGCTTTTCTTTATTAACGAGTCTTGTAGCTAGACTCAAAGTCACTCTACCCTATATAAGTGAGCTCGTCATCGAGGACGTCTTTAGGGTTAAGCTTGGATTGAAGTTTCCTATTGGTCCGCTTAGTACGATAGATCTTTTCAAACTTTTCTCCATCCGGGTCATACAATGTCATCTTAATATGCCATGACCCATCTCCATCTTTGGGTGGTTTGTCCCAATTCCACTTATGATCATCTTCCTCACAAATCCACTTATTCATTCCTAGGTTAATTGGCAAAACTCCTAGGAAATCAATCATTTTCCTAAAAACTAGAGGGTCTTCAAATGGATCCAATTCGGTGTCCCTAGCTAAGAGTTGCTCTACCGTATGTGTTCGGTTCACAAAGTCCTCTTCTAGGTAAAATGGGCGTTGGGGTCCTATGAAGTCTCTATCAATCCAAGGTCCATATCTAGATGGTCTCCTATTTGATTCTAACCAATGTGGTGTTGGTTCCTCACTAGTATCATAGGCGTGTTTCTTAACATCATAGACTGACCAAGTATCTCCTTCTCCTACCGCTATCTTGGATTCCTTACAATCAATCATAGCACTAGCGGTCGCCAAAAATCCTCTACCTATCAACAAGGGGCATGTAGGGTCGCTAACCATATCAAGGACGTGGAAATCGGCTAAAATGGTTAGTTTTCCAATGTGCACTAACACGTCCTTAACTACTCCAACCGGGTAAGCAACACTTCCATCCGCTAAGCCTATTATTACCTCGGTTTCTTCAAGTTTTCCAAGTTTTAGAGATGTGTAAAGAGGCAACGGAAGTAGGTTAAGGCTTGATCCAAGATCGGCTAATGTGTCATAAGCCTCCGAATTACCGATCTTGCAAGGTAGAACAAATAAGCCCGGATCATCTAACTTCTTAGGTAGCTTATTTTGAACGAAGGCGGTCCCTTTTTCGCCTAACTTGAGCTTCTTCTCATCCAACACATCAATAACCGGACTTTCAAGGTGGAGCTCCTTGAATTCTTCATCAAGGTTTTGAGTGGGAGGTGTTTCAACTATGTTGTTGACCAATTTGGATGTCGTAACTTCTTGGTCATTTGGAACGACTTGGGTTTGTTTGAAACACGTGCTCATGGAATTGACCGAATAATATTGTGGACAAGAACTAGGAGACGTAACCGATGAAATGGCGTTAACGTTTAGTTTCGGGTTCTTGACCGTGTTGCTAGGGAGTGCTCCCATTTCTCGGTCATTGAGGGCTTTCAACAAGGTGTCAATCTTATTGGTCATCTCGCTTTGTTTTTGTTTGAAATCGGCTTCAAACTTGGCTAAACGAGCTTCTTAAGATGCCATAAATTGGGACATCAATCCTTCAAAGTTATTGGTGCTACCATTGCCGGAAGGATTGTTGTTGAAAGTACGGTTCGAGTTGGAACCGCTTGATTGGAAACGATTAGGTGGGTTGGAAGAATTGGTTTGTTGTGCGTTTTGGTTTTGTTTCCACCTAAGGTTCGGGTGATTTTTCCATGAGGGGTTGTATGAATCACCGTAATGGTTTGGCTCGGGTTTGAAAGTGTACCACTTATCTCCCGCTCCGTCGGTACGCGAGGATGCGTAGTCCACAAAAGCTTGTTCGGGGAGTTCCATGCAATCACGAGTGTCGTGGGGACCACTACATAATTCACATGAAGAAGTGGTTTTGTTCACTTGGCTTGAAGGTTTAGGAGCCTCGTAGGATTTCATGAGAAACCTGACTTGGTCTCTTCAAGTTCTATGATCCTACGGTCGGAAGTGCTTGAATTGTTCGAAGGCAAAGATATTGCCTTGACCGTTTTATTCAAATCACGGGGATCACTCCAACTTTCGTTGTCATAAAGAGCAAGATCCTCAAGGAGAGCCCATGATTGTTCCGCACTTATATCACATAGCTTGCCACCGGCCGATTGGTCAATGGTTTGCCTCGTGGAGAGATTGATATGGTCATAGAAGATTTGGACTTGGAGCCAAAGTTCTATGCCATGGTGAGGGACTTTTTGGAGTAAGTCCTTGAATCGAGTCCATGCCTCGTAGAGGGTTTCGCCTTGACGTTGTTGGAACATCAAGATATCATTCCTTAGCTTGGTAGTTCTTCTCGGTGGGAAAAACTGAGCAAGGAAACGAGTAGTGAGATCATCCCAAGAGGTGATGGATCCTGCGGGTTGACGCTCTAGCCATTGACTAGCTTGGTCCCGCAGAGAGAATTGAAAGAGACGCAATCGGGTCGTCTCTCGAGTGGCAACATCAAGGTCTATAGAATCAACGATTTTGAGAAAGTCCTTGAGATGTTGATTAGGATCTTCAGAACGAAGTCCATGGAATGCGCATCCGCTTTGCACCAACCGGATGGTGTCGGATCGCAAGGGAGTGACATTGGCTCCTTGAGTGAACTCAATGGTGTTTCGATAGCCATGGTGGCTAGGACGAGAGTATTCTCCTAAAGTACGGGCTCTAGGAGGTGGTGGTGGTTGTTGTGGTGGTGGGTTGTTGGGATTAAGGATATTACCATCTTCCATGATGTCGAATGGTAATGGTTACGAACAAAGAAACGAAGAAAATAGATAGACTAAAGAAAACCTAGAAAAATAAAATAAAAATCTCACTAGAAAGGAATCTAGTGAGTAGACCTATAAAATAAAAATTCAACCTAAACAATAACTATTCCCCGGCAGCGGCGCCAAAAACTTGATTGCGTGGTTTTGCAACCTTACAACAGGTTTTACCTCTCGAGGAATCTCAAGAGGCTTACAACCCCACCAGGCAGTGTACCTGACCGATGTAGTATAGTGTAGTGGTAAGTACGGGGGATTGATCGTTCTCCACAGGGAATAGTGTTCGTTAGGTATGAAAAATTACTCTAATAGGTCTAAGGGTGAGAGAAGATTCTTTTTATGTTTTTATATTTTTATGAAAGCAAGTAAAATCTCGGGTTTGAAAGAGTGGGCGGAATTAGTTGCTAGTCAACTAACCCAAATTACTACGAATGCAAATAAAATAAAATAACTGAAAATGAAAAGGTTGGTGGAAACTTATGTGGAGGGAAATGTGTTTACTTAGATTTCCTTACTCCCTAACTATCTTTTACCGGCTGATTAGTGTGTATTAGTTGCGTGGATGACGGGTGTATTCCTTAATACCATTCGTGGGGTGGCGTACGTACTTCCCCAACTCTACAAGCTCCTACTTCACTCCTATGTCGAGCCGGCTAGGAAGCTCCTAACATGGGATCACTAGAATTCGCTTGTGCATTAAATACAACCATAAAAACCTTTAGTACGCATTGGTTCATGTTTCTTAAGACGTTCAAGCAAGTTACCGAATAGGAAGTTAGCTAGTTTTCTTAAGCCTAACATAGATAAACAATCATCCAATACAACTAATAACACACTAATAACCAATAATCAATAGCTAGGTTTCATTAGATCTAAGCAAACACAAGATAAATCTACCCTAACATGTTAAACAAAAGACAAGAATAAGATAGAATCAAACAACACATAGACATATTGAATGATTAATTGATAACTTATCTTCAATGTAACATGGAAGATCTCAAGGCAAAAAGCCTTGAAAGAGCTGCCAAATTCGTCCTAGGGTTTTCACACACAAAGTTCCCCAATAAGTTCCACCCTAATGACAAAGAATTGCAAAACTATATATAGATTTTTGGATCTGATGGCGTCACGTTATGGAGTGTGACGCCGTCACCTCGCCGCTTTTAGGGTTCTCGGATGACCTTCTTGACGCCGTCCCTCTTTAGCTCTCCAAAATCCGTTCTGGCTTATCAAGGCTTGACGCCCTCAGACTATGAACGTGACGCCGTCCCTCTTTAAATTATAACGTGACGACCTTGATCAGATTAAAGCGTGACGCCGTCAGAATTTCCATGCAATTTCTCTGGCTTATCATGAGTAAATTTCACATCCACCACTTTTGCCAAGCCATGACGCCGTCCAGGGTTAATCCTGACGCCGTCAAAGGTAACTTCCAGCAAGATTTTGAGACTTTGTCGTTTTCTTCACTTTTATGCTCCAAAAACGTCCAAAATGCTTCCTTTTCCATATTTCTTCTCAAAAGTACCTAAAATGACAAAAGGAACGATTTAGGGCAATATTTGATCAAATAAATACGATTTAGGGCTTAAATGACCCCTTAAAAGCGGTACACTTTTCGCTTCATCAATAACACAGAAACTTTATTCACATCTCATCATGTCAAACTCAACTTGTCCAGAAATGTTCGATGATCTCTTGAAGATCATACGTGACAAGTTTGAATTAATCATTGATGAGTGAATCAAGTTTCCTTCCTTGCACATAAATAATCTTGCCTAAATTAAGTATCCCTTTAAACTTATGTATACTATATGTATGAGATACATAGTTTAAGTAATAGTCTTAATTGACACTGACGCCCATATCCGCAAAAACGAAACTCACAAGAGACGAAGAAGGTGAGTGCGCGGATATAACTAGGTTAGGGGCATAATAGGTAAAGTAGTTTACCTAACGGCAAGTTGGTCCATTATCATGAATAGTGTTTGGCTTTGTGCCCACTTGTAAGAAGTGCCCCAAGACTTCTTACATCAAATAGTTTGATGTATCATCCGATACATCAAAGGTACTACACACTTGAGATTGCGATATCTCAAGGAGATTGATGTAGAAAATGTTTCTATACCAACTCTGATAATGAGAGAGTAAATGTGGATTGAAACATAGAGAGTAATGTTTGTACCTTCATAGGTTGATTAACAAACATTTTGGTTCCCCAAGAAACAAATTACTCTTATTGTCTCCACGACTGAATCCGAGTACGTAAGCGCCGGAAAGGCATGACAACAAACACTATAGATGAGACAACCCCCTATGAAGAGTAGCAGTCAAGATGCCATTAGACTTGACCGGGAACCCTGTAGTTTGCTCATGAACGAAGCTCGTCGAAGTACGTCATCTCCTCCGTCTCTTGAATGACAACATCGTCAATTCTCCAACCAATACGTTCTCGTCACCCCACTCATGACTATTTAGATAATTCTTTTGAATTATTAAAGTCATCGTCCACCTCTCTCCTCATGACCTCTTAATAATTCACTTGAAATATTAACGTCATTTCTCACGTCTTGTTATATGACTCATTTGTCATTTCACTCACATCGCCTCATGACTCTTAAGTCATTCCTCTCATCCCACTTATGACTATTTCAATATTTCAATGGAAATATTAAAGTCATCCCTTGCGTCATATCTTATATACATTTTATCCCTTCTATGACTCCTCAAATATTTCACGGGAAATATTGAAGTCATCCTCTACGAATCACCCATGACTTCTTAAGTCATCTATCTAACTCGTCTCATGACTTTTAGAAATTCCTCTAGAAATTCTGAGTCATTCCCTTTCAACTCTTCACATGACTTCATGAATATTTCACGGGAAATATCAAGTCATTCCTTGTGTCGCGTACTCCGACTAATTAAATATTTCATGGGAAATATTATAGTCATCCACCAAAACACGACTCATAACTTCTATTTATTTCATGGGAAATATTAGAAGTCAATACTCATCCAATGACAACTTAGTCAATTTCCTTGGAAACACTAAGGTCATTCCTTGTCATCTTGTCTAATCGTCTTTCGTCAAAAAGTTTATTAGGTATAAACTTTTTCCCCGTGTCAAAAAGTCTTACTAAATAAGTAAGATTAATCAGTCAAAAGTCAAAACAGGAAGAAAAATTGGACCATCAGATATACGGCTCCATTAAAGAGCCACGGCTCCACTAATGTTTAATGGAACCGTGGAGCCGTGCATCTGAAAAACGCGCCCATTTCCCTTTCTTCTGCACAGACTTTCCAAACACACCCAAAAACACTTTCACTTGCTGTCAAAACCGAACCATAACACCTTAATTCAACTAAACTCTTGCAAATCAAGATTGAGGCATTGGAATCAACAAATCCTAATCACAACATCATTAATTGTAAGTAAATCACTCTTAATTTCATTTAATTTGAGTCCAGGGTTTGTTCTTGAGTATAAATCCGAATTGGGGATTTTTAAAATTAGTTAAACCCTTGTGAAATTAAGACTAGGATTAGACAATGTAGCATTCACATGATTCCCTAAACCTAGGATTTCTAAAAACCCATTTATGTTGCAAAACCTAATCCGAAATTAATCACTAAATTCGGATTATGATTGATTATTTGTAATGGAATCATGTTTAGGATTACTAAAATTGGATTAGGAACGTTTTGCATTAAAGCTTTTCAAACTTAAAGCTCGTTGGCGCCATGTTGAGGCGTTTGCCAAACACCCCAATTCGATCATTTTTTGAAAATCTTCACAAATTTAGGATCATGAAACCTTTTTCATGCATTGTTGATGCAAATTAAAAATGTTTTTGCATGTATACGCGAACTCTCAAATATGGGTCGAAGTACATAAATGATATGTGTTGTTCGACATATTTGATTGAGCAAAAGTGAAGTTAGGAACGTTTGGGTAATCTCATTAGGATAGTTTTAGAGTCGAGATTGCCGCACCTCCACATTGTTTGCATTTAGGCACACACACTAGAAGTGTAATCATTAAAATGCAACGAACTAACATATACAAAAATTTTTTTTTGTAGATAACAATGCCTCGAAATGATTATCAAGATACCAGACAATACATCCTCAGTACTCTTGAAAATCTAAACATTCCTGATGAGCAAAGAGCTTATTTCGCAAAAGTACAAAATCGATACATACACAAAGGGCGTGTAGTCGATGCACTCTATGTCACGACAGACAACATCCGTGTCTGTTTCCCCTCTATCGAGTTCGATTGTTTATACAAAATAAACGATCAAGTCTGTCCTCGTTTTGTTCTCGAGTTTTATAGTCGAGTCCGTACCTTCACTGATGATGATGGTAATGTCTTTCTTGATTTTTGGATTCAAAACCAAAATATCATCCTGTCTGTCTCCGAGATTGGATAAATTCTCGGTGTTCCTACATATGGTCAGTGTGCATACACTGAAGACCATTCTCTTGAGTCTCTCTTCTATAATCTTGAGAATGTAGGTGCCTATCGCACTGAAATTCCCGACCTCGAGTCCATCAAACAAGTCATCCAAACACCTCGAGTCGTCCACACTATCAAAAGCGTGATGGTTCAATTGTCCACCTTGACCCAAACTGTATCTACCTCAAAGAGCTCCTTCCCGACCTTAGAAGTTGGGAACTCCTTCTTCGTGAGAACGTGTTGAGCCTTGTGGGCAACCGTGATCACGTCTCTGCGAGTCTCGCCCATATGCTCTACTGTCTTAGTATCGAGGAACCATATAACCTCGCATACTATATGGTCAAAAGGATGGCCAATATACACAGTCGTTTGGATAAGCTCATTCCATATGGTATGCTGCTTACTCGTCTTTTCCATTAGGTCATGGAACATTTTCCCAATCTCCAAAGTGTCGACTATGTCCTAGTCAATCCTGTTATGAAACCTCTTGGTGGACCACGACGTCGCACAAAGCAACGTAAGGACACAGGGTCCAAGCGTGGTCGTAAATCCACTTCCGACATTCCTCTATCATCCTCTTCCTCCGGTCACGAATCATCATCTCAACATATGCATGCGGATGATGATGAGGTAAACGAAGAAGGAACGTCTTGTCCACGTTCTCCTTCTCCCGACATCTACTTTGACAACCTTGATACCTCATCATTTTGACGTACAACCGACCTCGAAAACGGGATGGTCAACCTATCCCACGGGATGAGAAGGCAAACTACAATGTATAATAGACAAGTGAAGATGCATGAGCAAACTATCGGGGGATTCAATTCCATCGGCAAGGCGATCAAAGGACTTGGGAACAAGATTAAAAAGTTGGGGAAGAAACGAGACTAGTTAGGATTAGCTTAAGTAGTACTATTAACTTAAGTATTATTAAGCTATTATAAATAAAGTCATGGCAATGTCCATAAACATTAACTTGCTTGAATTGTTCTCCTTTAACATTTCACACTTGAACATGGTTAATTTCTTAGTTAATTAACCTTTATGTTAATCAATCTTGTCTAGTTCATGCATGTTCTATTATTTTATTACATGCACTAGATGTTAAACTTGATTGAATTCATGCATGCTTAATAGTTACCTAAATACATAGATGATCACATGATCATGTTAGTTGCTTGTTGAAACTAAGCTTTGGAATTCTATGTGTTTAGTGATTTGAGGCTTTGAGATTTGCAGCCAATGGATTCCCAGAAAATTTCCCATTTAGGTTGCCTAAAACCTGCAGACCTGGAAAGAAGGTCAAAAGAGCCCACGGCTCCATTAAATAGGCCACGGCTCCACTAAATTTAGTGGTGCCGTCGTACCTTTAATGGTACCGTTCCTCTGGAAGACGAATCTAACAATTCTCTTTCACTTTTTGACTTTCTTTTCCTAAAAAACTACAAACAAAACCTGATTCCCATGCACCCAAATCCCCAAATTCAACATCCTTTTCAACCTTGCATGCTTATGATTTGGCTATTTAAGCTAACATTATGCATTGCCATCTTCACACCTTCACAACTCACCATTCATACACCATGTCTTCCACCATTGCTTCTACCTCACACAAGAACAAGAAACCTAGATTCAACATCAAACCAACCAATCAAACTACTCTAGTTGATCAATGGATCAAGAGTATTGACACACCTCAATCATCTACTAAACCTATCACCAATGACATTGCCTTCATTGATCTCACCTTGGATGATGAAGATGAAACCCACACACCCATAACCTCTACCAAATCATCATCCTCCTTCACTACACCCCAAGCTCCATCCAAGGCAACCTCTAACAAACCCACATCCTCATCCTCCACAACAAGAACCAACACACACTCATCTCAACCTAGTCCCATTCACCCTTTAGCCTTAACACTCAACTCATAACCATCAACTTCCCTTGAATTGGGAACTAACACAACACCCTCATCACTTTCACCACCACCACAACCTCTAGCTCTCACCCTCACCTTATCACCAATAACTCCATTTGAATTTGGGAGCAACACATCATCACCTTCCATATCACCATCACCTCAACACTTAATGGGTTATCCCATCCTTTATCCCCAACACACACACCCTTAAGTTGTGCTTGTTGCCATCACAACTTTGAGCTCATCATGAACCTTAGAGATGAGCTTAGCTTTAGGTTTTCATACCTAGAACACCTCCTCACACCACCCATGAGACCCATCATCCTCCCACCACCTCCACCACACAATAGCCCAAACTAAACACGATTGTGCTTGGTCTCCCAATAAATGATTAGGAACCTTTTGAAGTTGGAAGCAAATCTAGAAGCCTCATGTTACTTTAGATGTTTATGTGTCTTCTTGTTAGTTTAATTTGCTTTCCTATTGTAGTCATACTTATGTATGACATTTATGTTATATTTATGAAATGGGCTTTTCATTTTGGCTACTTAGCCATATTTTTTTTGTGTGGTTGGATATTTGTCAAATGTGCTACTTGTTAGATATTGTATATTTGTCGTCTAACCTTGTTTTGTAGCACGAACCATTGCTCAATTCCTTTGTGTTCTCCAAATGAGGGGGAGTACACATCAAGGGGGAGCCTTCATCACCTTTTTGATTAGACAAAAAGGGGGAGAAATGGGAGTAAACTCATTAAAAACTTGTTAAAACTAATTTTAACCTAACATGAGTTTATATTTTGTCATCATCAAAAAGGGGGAGATTGTTGATGCAAATAATGTTCTAAAAACGTTATTTATATCTTTCGATTACTTCACGTTTTGAGGATGACAAAATGTGAAATCACGATACGTTAAAATCAATGTAAACAAGTCTTTAATCGGAATATCCCGTTTCTACGCAAATCACTCTTGAACAAAGTTACAACTTGAACTAGTGATCAAAGAAGTGAATTTATGTTTTGAAAATTCACATTTTAAATGGGACAAAACATTTTTTTTTCAAAAATACACATGACAAATTATTTTTGAATTATTAAGAAATGTTTTAATGGAAAAATTAGTTTGAAAATCATAACAGCTATTTTTCCCCCAAAAATCAGCTCCAACCTTCCCCAAATAAGTTTTCACCAGAAAAGACAAAATTTGGAGCGTCCTAGTCTACGACGGCTCCACGGTTCCGTTAAATTTAATGGAGCCGTGGGGTATTTAACGGAGCCGTCCGTACCATTTTTTCTGTAACGTTCAGATTTTTCTTGCCTATAAATATCAACCCCTTTCACAGTTTTAGGCACCCTTCACACACAGAAAAATCCCCTAGCTTAATCCTCTCAAACCTTTCACTTCTTTAGATTAGTTTTCTTTGTTTCAAGAGTGATCCAATCATCCTTCTAGTGATCCTCTTTATACCTCTTCATTAGCAGGAGAAGAACACAAGTATCCAAGTAGATACAAGGTGTTGTCATCCCTCTTCATTAGCAAGAGAAGAACACAAGTATCCAAGTAGATACAAGGTGTTGTCATCCCTCTTCATTAGCAAGAGAAGAACTCAAGTATTCAAGAAGATACAAGAGTTATAGTTGTTAGGTTTTTGTAACACTTGTTACAACCTTGTTGTATCTTTGCATACATCAAACTTTCTTATCTTTTGTGAGTGAGAGTGAAGATCAAGTGTGATCTATAGAGATAGTGAACATCTCTTATAGCCATTGGGCTTGTGTGATTGATCAAGAAGATCAAGGGTCGATAGATTAGTGTTAGTTGAGTAGAGTGAAGTGAGTGTTGATCATTGTGATCGTGTTGAGATCTTGGTGATCTCTTGAAGCCACTAGGCTTGAGTGTTTGGTCACGTGGACCTTGGTAGATTGGTGCTAGCTAAAATTAGCACTCGACATCTAGCTTAGTGTCGGTAATAGGATAAGCGACATGTACGGTTTTCTCCGCCTGAAGGGAGGTTGTTGATATAGTGTTTGAAACTCTCGAGTGTGGTACTCGGGGAGTGGAGTAGGGCGAAGAAGAGCTTCGTAGCCGAACAACTATAAATCCTCTGTCTTGGTTCGATCTTTCCAACTCTACTCTTTACTTTTACTTTTTATTATTACTTAGCTTTGTGTGTAGTTCATATTGGTGTTGATTGGTTACACATAAAGTTCGAATCAAAGTTTCCAATTGCTAACTTTTAAAACAAGATTTTTAAAAGGATTTTTTTAAAATGGCAAACTATTCAACCCCCCTTCTAGTTTCCCACACAATGTAACAATGCAAAGTGTTCCTAAGAGATCTTTGATGTATCTCGTGGCTCTAGACTCGATCAAGTGCTTATTGGTTTTAGTTGTCGGAGGCATGGAGCAGATTGCCTCCTTTTTAATATCAACGCATCTCGGAATGAGAGGTCGATAGATAATGAAGGGTTCTCCGTGTAAAATGAAACAAGTGTCTTTTGAGAGACACTGGAGTAGCTAGAAGGTTTAGTGCAGTGCGTCACTGGGTCCATGGCGGCTTAATCTTCAATACCAGTGTTACCGTAGTAACAGCCAGTAGCATATGTATTGAACCCGGTGTCTGCCCTATGGTTGATCATATAGAGGGCTATTTCTTTTCACCCTTTTCTTTACTTTTCTTTTTCATTCTTCAACCCCTTCTTTCTCCTTTCATTTCTTTTCTCCTTTTTTCAATCATACCTAAGACTTTCCAGTTCTAAACTATTGGTATTCGTCCTTTGGTAGATCCCTCTGGCTCTGGCGGATCATAGGACGGTTTCCTTACCTTAGTCACCTTATATCTCTATGACTATCCTATTGTTGCCATAAAC
Organism: Artemisia tridentata subsp. tridentata; assembly: GCA_021014915.2. NCBI lineage: Eukaryota > Viridiplantae > Streptophyta > Magnoliopsida > Asterales > Asteraceae > Artemisia > Artemisia tridentata. Next base: position 270,734,661 of record CP139508.1, read on the forward strand.
CAATTATTTGAAAAATCTCCCAAAGTGTTTATGATTATAAAAAAATATTTTGTTAACACTTTGAGAGTTTTGTATTCTCAGAAATGCTCCCCCTTAATATGTGCTCATAAGTGTTTTAAGTAAATTTGCACATGTCCGGTAGAGTTAGCTCTTTTTAGAATTGATTAATTTTCAATGAATATGACCATTGCGAGACACGTTTACATCACTAGATAAACTAGCTTGAAATGATTACCCGTCCAGGTCATATTCAAGGAAGAATCTCTCGAAATTGGTACATTCTACTCAGACACGTCCTTTGCGAGACACGTTTACATCACCGGATAAACCGGCTTGAAATTATTACCTGTCCAGGACATGTCTTTTCGATTACTGAATTTTGATATCTTCAATTCGAGGGTTCAATTATGAGTCGAGCTCATACGAGATTTCAAGTTTTGAATTACCATATTTTAATCACATATTCATTCTCCCCCTCAAAAATAGCATATTCATGTTGTTTTTTATAACCTTTTGATTAAAATATGCTTTTTGAGGTTTGCGGGAAGAATTTCAAGAACTTTTGTTGTTTTAGAACAAAGATGTTTTGTTTCAAGTACACCCCCTTGACAAGGGAATACTTATTCTTTTGAGCAGAATTTTGAAAAACATTGAAAATTCTGGTTAATTCTACTCAAAAGTAAGAAGCTTTCTCTCCTTATATTAGGATTGTGGCACTGAAGCGTACCACAGGGTTCTTTCTTTACAAGAACGAGTTGTGCACTGTGATCTGTGCACAAGCCATAGTCATATTATACAAATAATGAATGATGATAAAATTTGACAAATGATACCATTGATTTCATCTGCACCCGAAACTTAAGCCTTCGGTCAATTCGGTCCACGAACTTGACTGCTTTCTTGACATCATTTCTCGTCCACATCATGTGCCTCAGCCACCCCTGCTTCCTTCCTTCTTTATGGTTCTCCAGAATATGAGCAAGTTCAAACTTGACTTGTATCAAAGTTTCATCGCTAAACTTGTGAATATCTTGATAGCCCATGAACTATGATGTGCTTTTTCTGATGAACATTACTCCAAATGGTCTGTCACCGAGGGTGTATGGTCTCTTTTCTGCTATCCCAGGAGGTCTTATATCTGGCTTGATTAAGTTTGACTTCTTCTGATAGCTTTCCACCCCAAGATGAACTTCTTCAACTCTTGCTCTGATCACAATATTGTGAATGTAAATTAGAACAGAGTTGATGATGTCGTATTGGAGACGACCAGGAAGATGCTCGAGTTACCCTTGAACTTTGAGTAGATACATGTCTTCAATATCGTTTATGTTCAAGTAGGGATAATCAGCTTCGTTGAACGTATATTCTTTGTCATCTTGCCTCCTCACTGTGATATTTGTCAGAAAATTATACCCATACTTTGATTCCATTTCAGCACTTGTGATGGAAAGAATCATACTTTTGTGATAAACCTTAGTCTTTGAGGGAAAAGTAAGCTTCCATTTATAAAACCATTTCCTCATATCAGGCCAGTGATAGATTCCAAGAACAGCTTCATCGTTGTATTCTTCAATTGAGTTTACGAACAAGTCGGTGATTTGTTCCTCAAATCCTTCTAAGACATATGATGCTGCCTGGAGCTTGGTGAGGGAAGTAGCGTATCATTTTTCTGGATTGGTGTTGCCATAAATCAGATACTCCAAGTCGTTGTTGAAGAAATACGCCTTGGGTATCTTAGGATTGTGTGCATGACCGATGAGAGGTAGGGGTTGCAAGTAATCATGAAGTTTGAAGTTATCGAAAATATGAGAAGAGCTAGCATCATCCCAGTTTACATTCTCAGACAAAGCCCGTGCCACTTGTTCCAGATTGTATTTGTATTCGAAAACCATTTCCTCATGATGTCAGCCAGTTGTAACTTTTGAACCTTCATCACTTTCTTTAATCTCTTCGTGAAGTCCACAACAGAACCTTTAGCAGGTGCTTCATCTTCTGGAATATCAGGATACGCATCCACTATCCCTTCAAACCATTCGTACTTTGCAGCATCTGGGTTGACCCATTCTGGATTTGGTTTGAGAGGTGCACCAGCCGGTGGTGCAGGAACAGTTGCAGTCTTTTGGGGAGCAGCATCAGTTTCAGCTTGTTCCATAGTGATATCATCATGTTGTTCGGCTTCATTAAAGGTGCCCGTCTCTTGAGGTACGAAGTCCTCGTTGCCTATTTGCTGAATAGAAGAGTGAGGTAGTGTTGTAGATGGTCCAGTCATTTTAGTCCGTTTTTCTCTTCTCTTAGCTTGATCTTCCTTGTCGTGATCATCACGACGATGTTTGCCGGGTTTGTCCTTCTTACATGCCTCACCTCTCTTTTCTGCTTTCTTGATTGAGTTAATCAAGGCTTGACGAAGTTCTTCCTCTTCAGGGTCATCGATGATAGCCTCGAGCAATTTTTCTTTGAGATCATCAGTAGAAGGCTTGGATGGTAAAGTTTGAATTGTAATTGGTGTGGTTTGAAGTTGGTTTAGCCACAATCCTATCCAGCTTTCTTTTAGAAGATTTGGGAGTGTCTCATAAAGATGCTTACTGATATCTTGTGGTAAAGTATTACTGATGTAATGATCTATAGCTTGCTCAATATCATAAGATTTGAACTTGTCGATATCACTCTGTTGTGCTGTCACTTGTGTTTGTAATGTTGTGATCTGCTCTTTTAGGGCTTTGAGTTCATTACTGTCTGATTGTTAAGTTGTAGGTACTGGTGATGGTGGTGTGGTCTTTGAGGTTTGAACCACAGGTGATGGAATGACTGGTGGGGTAGGTATATGATCGTTACCTTGGTTATCATCATCTTTATCACTTTCTTCATCTTTGTATCATCATCTTTACCACTATCATCATCTTTATCTTTATCATCATCTTCACTTTCATCATATTTATCTTTATCATCTTCTTCATCATCATTATCTTCTTCATCTTCATCTTTTTCATCCTTGTCCTTTTCTTCATCTGATTTGGTTTCTGAGGATGTGTGTACAAATTGATCTGATTCTGACTCATCCTCAGATTCAGTTGGTGATCTACTTGCAGATTTAGTGTGTGTGGCTTTAGAATCATTTTCAGACTGTGACATTTGCTCTTCATCCCTAGGATGTGAAGTTGATCCTTCACCTTTCTTCATTCTCTCGAGTCTCTCCTGATCAGCCAGGAATTTAGCCCTGCTTTCTTTCATCGCTTTCTCGAGTTGTTCAATCTCTTCATCTTGAGTCACGGGTGGTTCAATGGGTTTAAAAGATTGGTCTGTGATTTTGATCAATTTTCCCTTGCCCTTGCCCAGTCCTTTATCATGCTTTGCCAGCTCTTTCTTGATCGTTATAAGCTTTTTCCTTCGTTCTTCCCTCAGATTTACCTCCTCTTCTTCTATCTCCTTAGAAGATTGGTCTTTAACCTTTAGTTTCTTCTTTGAGGCTTAGGTGATCTTCTTCGTTCTTGTTGAGGCGGTAATGACTGTTCTTTCCCTTCCTCTACCTCAGCCTCTGGTTGCCCTTGTACCTTTTACAGTTATTCCGACTGTTCCTTCCTTTTCCGCTGTGTCATACCATGTGTAAGCTTCAGTTGTCAAAACTGCTTCTGATAGTAACGTAGGTGGAATTCTCACACCTTGTTTGGTGGTGTTGGTCGTGTGAATCCTTACCCTGGTGAGTACATGATCCATCTGTGCAGTATGAGTTTTCTCATTTACACGTCTGTCAATCTCTGGATGTTTTTCCATGAAGTGTGCAATCAATAGTTTGGTGAAGCGCGGGAAGGGTATCTTATATCCCTTCTTCTGGCTAAATTGACGAGCTTGGTAGATCTTATCTGTCCATATGTACTGAGCATAATCTATATGGAAGAGATTAAGGACACCCAAAAAGAACATTAGATGTTCGAGTCTGGGGTGCTCAAGACCAGTCTCCTTCCCGGTAATGCAATGGTTGATGATGGTGTAGAGGGTTAACCAGGGTTGAGCAATATGCTTTCTATCCACTTTAGAATGAGAGGTTAGTTCTTCACCCGAATCATCATAACTGATGCGTTTTAATGTCTGGGCCATGATTTCAAATTTAGGATCTTTGAGGAATCTGCCTTTAGGGCCAGAAGCTGCTGAAGGAAGATCAAGTCTTTTGTAGTACGGAGGTACGGAGCTACATGTCTTTTGCAGTCTTCTTTGCATCAATACTTCAAAAGATAGGGTTAGGAATTCCTTGTAGGATGTAAGACATTGCTAGTTCATTAGCTTCTTTCTGAAGTACTTGTTCTGTGGTGAGCTGAGCATTAGGAATGGGAGTCACTGTTGCTTCTCTAGGAGGAATGGTGGTTGGATCACCAGGAACCGTTGTGGTAGTTACTGGATATGGTCCTTCAAGAATTACCTTTCTCAAGTACTTTCCATGGGGTTTCTTGAGTTCAATAAACCTTAGAAATTGACTTGACCACTGTACGTAATTATCCGGAGTTAGCATTGGAGGTGTATCTAAAGATCATGCCTCGTGTCTGGATTGTTGACTGCTGATTGCTTCGCACATTTGGTCAAACCAGTGAGGTTGTTTTGGTGGAAGTTGGTAAGACTGCATCGGTGGTTGTGGATATTGTTGTTGTTGAGGGACTTGTTGTGGAGGAGGAAATTCATGTTGCTACATGTGGATGTGTTGTTGCTGATACTGTGGTTGAGGATACTGTTCCTGATACGGTTGTTGCTGTCGATACTGTTGCTGTTGATTGTAGAAATAGTTGTAGTTCGGTGGTTGAGACATCTTGAAGTAACTTGTGGTTGTTGGATCTTTTAAGGATAACGAAGGTTCTTGATGAAGATTAGGTTTGTTAGGAGAAGAATTTGAAGAAAATCATAAGTCGAAGAATAAATGCCCTTGCTCTAAGTCGAAACCTTACTCGAAGAATTAACCCTAAGTAGAAAAATTTGCCTTGCTCGAAGAGTACTAAGTCGAAGAAATAACCCTTACTCAGAGAAAACTAAAAAAACCTTACTCGGAAAAGGTTGCTCAGACAAAACTGTCTAACTCGAAGCTTCCTTGCTCGAATTTTTTCTTGCTCGAAGGATTAGAATTCACCAAGTATATAATCACTTAGTAGAAGGATTATAAAAGAAGAAGTTCTGATTTCCTAACTCGGAATTTATACAAAAAACTTATGGTAAATCTTCTAACTCGAAGATTGTTTACTCGAAGGATCCTTGCTCGGAAAATTCTTCTTGCTCGAAGGATTTCTTTTCTAACTCGAAAAGTGCTTGTTCGAAGGATTATGCTTGATCAGAAAAATTATTCTAACTCAAAGGATTAATCTTGCTGGGAAAAAAATTCTTCTAACTCAAAGAGTTTGTTGCTCGGAGAATTATTCTTCTAACTCGAAGAGTTGTTGCTCGGAGAACTCTTCTAACTCGAAGAGTAACTCGAAAAATCCAAAACTGACTTAGAAAAATTAACTCCTAACTCGGAGTATTCAAGTAACTTGAAGACTAACTTGAAGAATATCTTCTAACTCGAAGATATTCAAGTACTTGCTCGGAAAATTACTCCTAACTCGGAGAATGCACTGTCTTACTCGGATAAATTCACTCCTAACTCGGAGGAATTCCTGCTAATTAGGAGAACTACGATGAACAGTAACCAGAATCTTCAAATTTCTTCTTAAATCTAATCTAAACAACCTAAATTACCCCTTGGCGATTGATACCACATGTTAGGTCACAAGTTTATGACACAAGATTACTTAATTCTAGAGAAAGTTAGAGAGAGAAAGAGAGTGAAAGGTTAAGCATAAGAATGATAAAATGAATGTAACATTAACCAACACCCCTTTCCTTCAATGGAAGGGGTATTTATAGTTTTCTAGATGAAGGGGCTTTTGCCCTAATTAATAAAGTAAATAAAATAGATAAAAGGCCACGGCCCATGGGCCTTCTACACAGGCCGTACCTTGATAACTAACATAAAGGCCTAAGCAACCTATTACAAACTATGATCAATACTTGATAATTAATAACATGTTCCCAACAACAAGGTTTTACAACATACACGCCCCAATTCTACTTGATAAAGGTAGAATGTGTTAACACCTTGTAACAAGGATCAAGGATTGACCTTGAGGCGTAAAACCAACTAAACAGTCAACTACATCTTTCTATTGTGCACACATAAAACATACGCCCTATGTCTCTTTATATAATAGAGATATTAGGGTTTACAAAGGATTCATAACTATATTAGGAAACAAATCTTCCTAACTTTAATATTTATCTTCTAAAGGAATCTTGTATAATCTTTCATAGCTTGTAGAATTCCTTCTTTGTCTTTTAAGTCCTTCTTGTTTCGTATTTGCCTCATTCTTCTTATGTTGTTTTGTATTATCAACTTAATATAATTCCCAACAATAACAACTAGTACTTTACCCATGAGTCCCAATCGTCCCAAAACTGTATTTACAAGATATGACTCGACTTAGCAATCATGTAACCGACCAGACAATTAACAAAGGTTTTAACACATTAGTTGTAACAATAATGCACTAAAAATGAGTGCATACAAGGTAGGCTAAGGCGATTTGGGTGTACATTTGGGGGTGGATTGTAAACAATGCTCTTCATTAATATTTCAGAATCCACCAAAATATTACGAGAACCACGAAAAAGATAGGCTCTGAGGGGTGTACTAGGGGTATCGTGTTACTATAAAACAAGTTTAAAACAAGGGTTATCCTAGTGCCTCTTATCATTTAGTTAATCCAAACTACACGAATGTAGTCTCATTAGCGATCTCGGGATGCATCACAAACGCAAGTTCTAGAATCTATATAGTACCAGTACACTCATAAGCATTAAAGGCGAATGCTTTTTCCTATAGATCTAAAGGCGAACCTCACATTTTTGGGGTGGAAATTTTTGAGTGGAAGGGTTTTTGTGCTAGCTATATAATTCCTATCCATGAGACGCTTATTAAAACCAAAGTTTCACTCCTATATGTTGCAAAAAAATTTAAATTTGGTGCTAAAATCACCCTAACAAGTATCTATTTTAGTTTATTACACGTTTACTAGAAAACAAAACAAATATCAAGCAAGTTATAGTTTCTAAGGTATCCCATTTTACCCTCCTTACACTTAAATTGAACATTGTCCCCAATGTTCTTGAAAAGTATCAAAGTTAAGACAAAAGGGAAAAATAAAATAGATGAACGAAACTAATACTCCCCTGATTTGCTCGGCATGGGCGATTTGAAATATGGTTAAATTCTCCTCCAAAAAAAATAAACTTCAATAAGTGCACATCATACTTCATCTTTTATATTCTTGTCCAATATAACCTGTAATTCACTAAGAAAACAAACATGAAACCTCGCATAAAATCGGAGGTAAACACTATATATATAAAAAAAATCCTAGAAAGCGAATAAGATATAATGCATGCAAAATAAATGTTCACAGATTCCTGAAAATTTTAAAATTCTGAAAATTTTCAAAAATTAAGTTCCAGCAGGAAAACAAAATTCTGGAAAACTGTGCTGCTACAGTGCTTGACGCCGTTAGGTTGTAAACCTTGACGCTGTCAGGATTGACCTGAGAGTATTTTGGCGTTTTGTTTATGGAAAATTTCTAGAAAAATCTGAGTATTAAAACCTGGAAATTCTGCAAAACATTCATTGTGACTCAATCCAAGCATTTGACTCAAACAAACACACAAATATATGCTAATCATCAATTGTTAACTTTCATGTTCGAATTTTTTCTTTTAAACAAATATGATATTCTCTACACTTATCTTTTTGTAAAATACCTTTATATGCAATTAAGACGAGGTTAAAAACGAAATAAGGCATTTTCACAAATTATTTGAAACATGAAAAATTAAGCAATGATGATATGACATATATATGACACAAACAAAAATAAAAATCAATCAAACAATCAAAAAGCTTAGGTTGCCTCCCAAGAAGCGCTTTTCTTTATTTACGAGTCTTATAGCTAGACTCAAAGTCATGGCCTATTACGTGACTCCATCCTCCGTCACGTTCTCATGGTTCCCACTTGTTGATTTAAGCCATCCCCCATGGTTATCTTCCGAAGGTATTCTTTTTAATCTTACTTTCCGTCTATCCATTTGAAAGATTACCCTCCTAACATTATCTGTGAACATCACACTACCTTCGATCCTATTGGTCTTTAATCCGGATACTTCAACAAAAGGCTATCCTAGGACTAAATCGGTCAACTTAGGGTTAATGATAGAGTCCATTTCATTCATCACCGTGAGATCAACTTTGTAAACAAATCCTCTAACATTGACTGGTATATTCATACTGGCCAACAAAATTGAATCCCTTGTAATCGATCTTTTGAGCACAAATCTTGTTGTATAACGAAAGTGAGATTGCATTCATTGGGGAATCTGTGTCAATATATGTGTTAGGAATATACTCTTCCCCAATGGTACAAGCTATTTTAAAAACATCTGGACCTTCCTCTATTCGATCCCCAATCCCAATAAAAAAGTTTGCCGTCCCATTTTCCAATTTATTCACAATTAAATCATCAAATAAACCTAAAGCATCTTTGGATGTAATCAAATTTTCTCCTAAGTCTTTCCCTTCAACTTCTTTATCCCTATTAGCCGTACTATGGTCTTTTTCAGATTTAGGGCTAGATACTAAGGTGATGGTGTTAACAAAATGGATGTGATTCGAAGAAGATGGGTCTTTGACTTCTTTTCCTTTTGATTAATGTGTAAAAAGTTTGCTAGGATCCTGTATCTTCACAAAGTGGGGTGTGTTGCTAATGGCCGAAGTGGGCAGAATAATATTGACTTCTTTATTTTTGGTGATACAATTAGTTGAAGCAATTACAACTTGATTGTTAATAGCTTTTAAGAGGTTGCCAATTTTATTATTAATCTCTACTTGTTGTTGTCTAAATTGATTTTCAAGTTTAGATAATTGAGCTTCTTGAGATTACATAAAATTGTGTATCACTCCTTCCAAGCCATGTTGACTGGGAAGTGGACGGTAAGGTTTTATGTTGGACGAATCATAGTGTTGAGACCAAGTGAGTGGCGGAGAGTCATTAGTTGAGATGGTTTGAGTTCGACTCCAATTGAAGTTTGGTTTGTCTTTCCATGCTTCATAGGCTTCCTTAAAACTTCTAGGTCCGGGGTTTGTAGTGAACCACTTGTCTCCCGCTCCGTCGGTACGCGAGGATGCATAATCCGCAAAAGCTTGTTCGGGGAATTCCATGCAATCATGAGTGTCATGGGGACCACTACATAATTCACATGAAGAAGAAATTTTGTTTACTTGACGTGTTGGTTTAGGAGCTTCGTAGGATTTCATTCGAAACTTGACTTGGTCTTCAAGTTCCATGATCCTATGGTCGGGAATGCTTGAATTATTCGAAGGCAAGGATATTGCCTTGACCATTTTGCTCAACTCGCGGGGTTCATTCCAACATTCGTTATTATAGAGAGCGAAATCTTCTATGATACCCCATGATTCTTTCGCATTCTTATCACGTAGCTTACCACCGGCCGCTTGGTCAATGGTTTGCCTTGTGGATTGATTGACATGATCATAGAAAATTTGGACTTGAAGCCAAAGATCAATGCCATGATGAGGGACTTTTTGGAGTAAGTCCTTGAAACGAGTCCACGCTTCGTAAAGAGTTTCACCTTGACGTTGTTGGAACATCAAGATGTCATTCCTTAGCTTGGTATTCTCCCCGGTGGGAAAAATTGAGTGAGGAAACGAGAAGTAAGATCTCCCAAGTTGAGATAGATCCCACGGGTAAACGCTCAAGCCAATGACTAGCTTGGTCACGTAGAGAGAATTGGAAGAGATGCAAACGCGCGTTGTCTGTTGAGTTTCAACATCAAGGTCTCTATGGAATCTACGATTTTGAGGAAATCCTTGAGATGTTGGTTTGGACCTTCGAAACGAAGTCCAAGGAATGCACATCCACTTTGCACCAACCGAATGATGTCGGATCGCAAGGGAGACACAATGGCTCTTTGGGGGAGCTTAATGGTGTTTCAATAGCCTTGGTGGCTTGGTTTGGAGTACTTACTTAGAGTACGGTCTCGAGGTGGGTCTTGGTGTGGTTGTTCTTGGTGGGGTTGCTCTTGGTGTGGTTGGTATGGTTGGTCAAGGGGTTCAAAGACGCCTTCATTCACCATGATGGCAAATGAAGAGAATTACAAAAGAAAGGGAACAAAAAAAAGATAGACTACAAGAAAGCTAATAAAAACAAAATAAAGATCTCACTTGATAGGAATCTAGTGAGTAGACCTAAACGAGATAGAAATCGAACATAAACTATTAACTATTCCCCGATAGCGGCGCCAAAAACTTGATGCGGAGTTTGCAAGACCTCACAAGAAGTTTTACAATCCTCCTAGGCAGTGTACCTAATTGCTGTAGTGTAGTATAGGTAAGACTCGGGGGATTGATCGTTCTCTAGGGGAATAGTGTCGTTAGGTCAAGATGTATGTCGATATAGGTCTAAAGGTGAGGGATGATTCTTTTTGTGTTTTTATATTTGTAGAAACTAGAGGGGGGGTTGAATAGTTTCACCGTTTTAATTATGTTTTCAAAAATTTCTTTTTCAAGTTTGTTTTAAAATATTTCTCAATTCGAATCTTATGTGATATCAATACAACAATTAATGAACACAATAATAAACAAGTAAGTAAAGAGAAGGAAAGAAACGATCAAACTAGGACACATAGATTTATAGTGGTTCAGCTACGAAGCTCACTCTACGCCCTACTCCACTCGTCGAGTCTCACACTCAAGAGTTTCACAAACACTATATCAACACGCTCCCTTATGGCGGAACAAACCGTACACCAAAGCTTACACAAGGTTTAACGACACTAAGCGGAATGTCGGGTCCTAATCCTAGCTAGAACCAATCTACACGAAAGCCCACGTGGCTACACTATTCGAACCAACACTTTAGTCTGAATCAACACAACACACAATTTCGAGCTTGCACTCAAGTCGAATTACACACAAGAATTATGATACAAAGAATGGAGGTTGAGGAGAGATCTGTAACAACGGTTTATGAGGTGAAGGACTATTCTTCAACACTTCGTTTCTTGACGAATACGAGTGTTCTTCTCTTGCACTTGGAGGAAGGATGGATGTGATCACTTGTAAACAACTTACAACCCGTTAATGTGATCAAAGAAGAGTATTGAGAGTGAATTTAGAAGACATAAAGTTTTAGTACTCAAGAGGTGGTTTTTCTGAAATGAAACAGTTCAGTATTTATAGGCACCAGGAGGAGCGGGGGACGGTCCCTTAAAGTTGGACTGTCCCATATATATAAGGGACCGTCTCCATGTTTACGAGACCGTCCCGACATACGCTCCTATTTTTGTCCTGATGTGGTGAAAGTTTATCTGGTGAAAAACTTATATGGTTTTAGGCGGGAAAACTAGTTGTTGGTGAATTTGAAATTTAAATTTATTTTCTTAATAAAAAATTTCTTTAAAATTACAAAAATACTTTTGTAAAAATGTTGTCACATAAAAATGTGGGGTTTAGTGAAAAATAAATTCTTTGATCACTTAACTAAGTTTGTAGATTGTTTGTTCATACTTTAAGTGATGTTGTGGTTGAAACGAGTTTTCTCGATTATAAACTTGTTAAGCGTAATTTTACTGTTAGCCTTTAAAGTTATGTCATAGTCGGAAATTGCATTAGTCTTATTATGTATGGACTAGTCTTGCCAATAGGGCAAATATTAGCTTGTAATATAGTATAAATACCCTCCTAGTCACAACTAGGAAGGTTGGATGTCTCATTTTTGTATCATCAAGGTGTGTGTGTCTTTCCCTTTCTCTCTCTAGAAAGCACACACATCTTCCCATTCTTTAATCTAATATACCATGTTTACTCTTTACTTTGAGCTTCCCCGACCCCCCGAACCACATAAATCACTTGTATTATCGGTCCTACAATTGGTATAAGAAACCAGGTTGTTATTTTTTTTTTTATTTATGTCCGTACATGTTTTAAGCTGTTCCGTACCATTTTTTTAGATCTGAGAATTTTTTTTATTATTCGTATCTGGTAAATCTGTTAACAGCTTTAACATGTCTTGTATCATTACCTGTGAAGATTCTGTGGTCTAAACGAGTCAAACAGATGAGTTTTTGAATTGGTTTCCTGGAATTTTTTTGAAGATCTTCGAGTTACCCTATGAAGATCTTCGAGTAAGCCTATGAAGATCTTTGAGTTAGTCAATGAAGATTTTCGAGTAAGGAATTAGACTATGAAGATTTTCGAGTAAGGTTGTTTGTTTCCGAGTAAGGAAAAGGTCTGAGTACAAATTCCGAGTTAGGAATTCAGACCTTCCTGTGCAATAACTTTCGACTTAGGAGTCATATACTTCCCAAGTCTTAAATCCTTCGAGTAAGGCAGTCTGACTCGTCAAGTAAGGAAACCTACAACCAAATACTCTTCGACTAAGGACTCTATTTGACTTTTACCAAACCAAGTACTCTTTTTATGACTTCAGTTAATACATCATCAGTCATAGACAACAATTAAAACAAAATGAAAAAGGCTGAACAACATGTCCTCGTACACAAGGATTACCACAGCCACGACAAGACAAAACCAAAAATCATTATCTAATCCTAGACCCGATCACAACTAAGAAACTCACATCTATCCTATTCGACCAACATCTAATGATAAACAACTAGATCTCAGTTTGTTTCAACTTTTTCACATATCTTTCAAAGATTTTTTTTCGTTGAACAACATCATCATAGATCAGTCTATTGAAGAATACACTTCCTTTACTATCCGAATCATTAAGATAAAGAAAAATAACAATTGTGTTAGTCTCTTTTTTCTTGGTTCGTTGAAATACATACATATAAGGCAATCAAAACTTAAAGCAAACCTACCCGTGACATCTTTCACAAGATCTTGAAACCATTATTGAAGCTCGTGTTCTCATTTGAAGAAGAAAGACCGGTGTATGGTTATGTGAATATGATTCATGTGTTACAAGGGATGAAAGAAGAACAATTAAGCATCTGTTGGTTGCTTAATTGATGGATTTGTGTTTATGTTATTCGGTTATGATTGTTGGAAGATTGAGATTGAGAAGATGTGTAGATGATGACTTAGATTAGATGAGATGAGTTTGTTTGGTGAGAGGAACGTTTAAGTGGTAGGTGGATATAACGATAAGTATGGATTAGGGTTACTCATTTGTAGGGTATTAGTACCTTATTTATATCCCTAAAATTAGGGTCGAGTATTAGATTTTTATGGGCTATCAGAATTTTTTGTAATGGGCTGTTGGGTATTGAGTTGGGCTTGATGTTGGAAATCAAAGATTGGACTGGGCTTGAGTTATTAACTAAGATACAAAAATACTGACATGGATTTACAATGATTGTTATCCGAAATTTTGTTTTGATACAAATATTGGATACAAATTTTTAAAATATGTTGGTATAAAAAATGGTAATGGAAATAAAAATTTTCACGGGGATACATATTTCAAGGCTCGTGTTTGCAATGCATATCAACCGTGACTACGGAGATAATTCTTTATTACTTATTTGAGTTTGAAGTGATGTTTTACGGGCGCGTGCACTTATTTCATCTTCTTTCTTTCTTCCCTCCCGTGAAGATGACTTGTTTGGGCATATATTAATGGTGACGAAGACTTGGATATCTGGTTACTTTTGTGATTCTTTCTCTCTATACCCACAATGTAGCTATCACTTTAAGGAGTTACATTGTAGTGCTCAGTGTCTCACGTAGTTGAGGATATGTCAAGAGGTTTTGTACTAATACTTTTGTTGAGGGTATAAGGTACACCGTTCTTAGTCACATAATAGTAAAAGCTTAAGTCACAAGTCTGGGGGATTTTACTTCATTCTCAAGTTCGTCATATTGAGATTTCCTCACATGTGGTTACTAAAGATAGCCGGTGTTTTTGATACAGGGGGTTGATAAAGAGTTAGACAATTTAAAATGGTATTGTTAGTAGATTGGGTTTATCGACATCTTCTCACGGGCTGATAAGATTAATGATAAAGTGCTTCTAGTTAATGCTTCACGTACACATCATTATGCTGATTTCGATAAATCTTAACCATCAGGGGAAAGAAATGTGTACAAGGAGGACGCACAATAAGTTCACGTGATTGGGTTTAATGATTTATGAAATGATTTGTGTCGGATATTGGTTGGTTCTATATTCTTATCTTCTCATCTTTTTCTACGTACTTCTACGTTATCCACCTTCACCAATTTCGGGCAACAAAATCAAGATGATCAGTGGTTCAACTTGTTACTTTGGTGTTATCATTTCATGTGTACGTTACAGGCTGATTTTTCATATGAAAGATAACTGGGATGCATTTGGTGAGATAAATATGTTGATACTCTGTTCCCCTGAATAGACAATCTTGAAGAAGGTCGAGTCTACAGTATGTTCTACATTTTCCGCTGCGTGTTGGAAGACTAAAGACGGTATGTATTTAATTATCAAAAGACTTCTTCCGATTTAGGGCATTCATCAGAAAGTTTGTCAGTTTGGGGGAGAGCACTAATTAGGGGAGAGTGAAAAGCCAGATTTCATCCCTAATTAGATTTGCTCACATTGTTCTTCTGCAAGTAAAGAGATGGCAGCTGAGAAGATTCTGCAAGCTGAAAGAAGTAATGAAAGTTGAAGACCATTCTCGGAGCTGCTGTGCTTATGTTTTGTATCTAATTTGACTTGTAGGGAACATTGTAAGCAATTCCCGTATGACATCACTTTGGGGAGAGATTTTTAGCCTTTAAAGTTATGTCATAGATGGGAATTGCATTAGTCTTATTATGTATGGACTAGTCTTGCCAATAGGGCAATGATTAGCTTTTAATATAGTATAAATACCCTCCTAGTCACAACTAGGAAGGTTGGATGTCTCATTTTTGTATCATCAAGGTGTGTGTGTCTTCCCCTTTCTCTCTCTAGAAAGCACACACATCTTCCCATTCTTTAATCTAATATACCATGTTTACTCTTTACTTTGAGCTTCCACGACCCCCCGAACCACGTAAATCACTTGCATTATCGGTCCTACATTTACGTAACGTGTATTTATATTTTGTGATTATCAAAACATGTATAGAGCGAAGAATGAAAATGCCGTTTTTGAAATTATTTGTATTAACAATCTCCCCCTTAAGAGGATTATAAAACACTTAGGATGTTACTCCCTTATGATGTGTTTGAGATACTTTGAGGTTATGTAGTTAAGTATGCGGAATCTACTCAACCACACTTAGAAGAATTTGTTTGTTTGAATGGAACAGTAATGCTTGAATGAATAATAAACACAAAAAGTTTAACACCAAACGATTCAATATTATTATAGAATAATACGAGTGATCTTAATATCACTACGGTTACAAAGACCTTGAATCTTAACAATGTATTCGACTGATATTGTACATAACATCTAACCTAGGATCTCCTTTTATAGACTTAAGGAGTCCTTTACAAGATAAGTATTCTACCATATATTTCTAACTAATTGTGATATACAAAAGATCTATTCCATATTTATCCTTAATACATATCTTCTAAATCTGTTATCAATGCAGTAGTACCTTCAATACAACTAGCAGTACTAATTAGCAGTTTGTACTGTTAGTTGTTTCTTCAGCAGTCTTCAGTTATACACTAACAGTTTGTACTGTTAGTGTAATTCTCCCAGCAGTACTAAGTCAGAACATTTAATTCCCAACAATCCTCCCCTAAACTTGTGATTTACCCTAAATCATCAAGTTTCTCTGAATTAAATGCATACCTTTGAGGATTGTGAGGATTCTTCCAAACACTATCTTCTGAACTTTGTGTCTTCTAACTGCTGATAGATTTTTCTTATCAACTCTCTAGCCATTTCTGAGTCTTCAACTACTTTGAGTCTTGCAGCTATCACAACCCATAAGATTCCTGTCCTTAGTGTATAGTTCTTTTTTACGAGCATATAAACTTGTACTCCTGCTTTTGTAGCAACCTGATGAACACCATAGTTATCAAATAACCTCCAAGTAGTAGCCAACTCATGAGCTTGAAATCTACACAATGAATCAGTAGCATCTGGCTCATATAACCTTTTCAACTCAACCCATAACTCTTTATCCTTGTCATCTGTAGGATCTGCAAACCTAAACCTTTGTTGAACTAAGCTCCACAACTTATCCAAATCTTCTCTATTAAAGGCTCTTATCATATCCTCAAAGTACTTATAAACTTCAGTCTGTTCTCCTACTCTAATGATCTTCCATCCCTTGATCATTCCATCTGAATACACTTCCCAATCAATTATAGAATGTTTTGCTCTAATAGGATCAACATTAAGAGTTTCTGGAACTACCACCATCATCCCATGTATTTGTTCATCAGTCAATAACTCCTCCTCCTCCTCCTCAGCTGATTCTTCTTCAACCGGTTCTTCCTGAACTGACTTTTCTTTAGTTTTCTATTTCTTAGACTCTTCTTGTTCCAACTGTTCTGTTTGTCTCTTTTCTCCTCTTTCTTCACTCCTTTCAAAATCACCTATGAGAAACATCTGCATCCTCCAATGTGTATCAATGTAGATCCTTTGAATCTCTTCATAAGACCTAGGTTTGAAATGCTCTTCTTTCCAGGTGTCTTGATGCTTCAAGTAGTTCTTCATATACCTTAATTGTTCACTTCTTGAAGGAGGTTTTTTCTGAGTAGCTTTCTTTTTAGTTTGTTTCTTTCTGATCTCCTGCAATAGATCATCAAGTGCTGATTCTTGCTCTTCTGTGGTAAACTTAGACCTTTCTTCTTCTTGCAGCTTTTCAACTAACTTCTGATCTGCAAGAACCTGAGCAGCTGTCTGTTCATCCTCAGTTTGATACTTGTACTCAACCATGAATGTTGCCATCCTTTCTTCATCTGCTACCCTTGCTAATTCCTCTTCATGAAACTTCTGGGCCAATTCTTCATCAAGGGCCATTTGAGCTTGTTCCGTCTTAGATAGCTTCTGAGAAGATGTTTCTTCTTCTGTCATTATTCCCTTGCCCTTGTCTGCTCTTGAAATCCTTGGTCTTCTTGTATATACTGCAGTAGCAGTATCTTGTAAACCAGCAGTACCTTGATCCAGAATACTAGTAGTACCTTGATCCAGAATACTAGCAGTACCTTCAGTAAAGTCACCAGCAGTACCTTGATCCGTTTGCTCTGTTTGCCTCCCCTGAGTATCAAACTCTTCTTGAACCAAAGAAACCTGAGGATCTGCATCTAATTGGGCAATCTTCCTCCCCTATTTGGAAGATTCCTCACTTTGATCTCTTCCCTGAGCATCTGATGAGCTTGATGAAGAAGATGAACTTGTTGATTCCATCACTTGTGCTGATCTTTTCCTTTGAAGTGTCTTGACTGTTTTCTCCAATTTCTTCACCTTTAAAACTAGCTTAGTGTAGACTACTCCAAAGGTCTTCTTGTGACTTATGAGATCAGCATCCAAAGTATGCACTTTCTCAGACAATTTTGTACATAAATCCGTCAATTCTTTTAGTTTCTGACTGCCCTAAGCACTTCCTGATGTGTTACCTTCAGGGAGAGGTGCATCATTGGGCAAAGACTCATAATCCACCATATGGTGAGTTTCTGAGCCACCCATAGTTTCTAGTTGGCTTGGGATTCGACCAAGAGTACTAGGTACTGTTGGTGTTGCCATGGATTGGGTCTTAGCTATGTTACTTCTGTCCTGCCCAGCTTCTAAGCCAGAGACAGTAGAAGCAGCCCTTTCCATACTGACATAGTCAGCCTCATCTGCTACATTTGGAGGGGTAGAAACTCTGTGCTGAGGTACATCAGAGTCCTGTCTCGATAATGACCTATCTGGTGATGAGGTTGGTTGTGGAGGTGATTGTTCTGATTTTGTGGGTGTGTGTTGGGAGTCAATTGGGCTTGTTGATCCTTCACCCTGAGTTTGTAGCATAGTAGCAAAAAGTGGAACTTCTTCCCCTCTATACCATCTGGAAGTCATTTTCATGTTACTAAAAAGTTTGTGGGTAAGTTTGGGTGTTGGATAAACATTTTGGTGTGGAAGAAGTTGATGTTTTCTCATGTTCAAAATTGTTTGGATGAACCAGGGATACATCAAAAAATTTGATTTGCTGTCAACATTTTTAACCATTCCTTCAAAAATGAGTTTAGTAAAATTATAAGTTCTGTCATTAGCTAAGCAAATGCGAGCAGTTACAATATTACTACTGAACTGTTCCCATGAGGTTTTCTTAGGACTAAGACAGTGAAGGATGGTATGAATCAAAAACCTCCATTGAGGGGCAAAACAACCTTTTTGAAAAGTCAAAGATTGTGATTGGGTGTTGTACCCCATCCTGGTTAAATTTTCAAATATTTCAGTGTTTGGCATACCACTAATACCATTTTTATCATTCAATTGGAGATGCCTCCTGAGTGATGATTCAGTAATAGTGATAGATTTACCATCCACTGTGGCATTTAGCTCTTTGTCTCTATTTTCAAATGTTTTGACAGTTGCAGTCTGCCAAAACTGTTTGATGTGGGAGACATAGATAGTGGGATTTAAGAGTAAAGAATACCTTATGTGAGAACTATTTAAAAAGTCCACTATCTGATGGAATTTAGGTTCATCCTCTGCTTTTTCAAAATAAGCGACCACGTTGTGTTTGTCAGCAAAGGATAAAGAAGCCATTATTTTTCAGTAAAAGGTGATTTGACTGCTGTGAATAGTGTAATTTGAGGGTAGAAAGTAGATGAAGAGAGTGAATTGAGATATTATGAAAGGCTTGTTAGGGTTGCTATTGGACCGACTTTAATCAAAAGATAACTTTTAATTAAAGATAAGGTTAAGATAATAATATAAAAGTAAAAATATCAAAAAAGGAAACCCTTAAAACAAGGAAATGATCAGTAAAAATCTCAACTAACACTCAACGGCTATTTTCAAAAAGCTGTTATTTCGCACCAGTACTAACGACTATCCAGCAGTACAAACTAAGCCTACCAGTACTAACTTTAAGCCTGACAGAACAAACTTTTTGGAAAAATTTGACTCAACAGTATAAACTTAATTTGGATGAAAAACCATACTGCCAACAACCATTTTGAAGGGATTAAGTGTAAAGACAGACACTTAATCAAAGATTTCAGTTATAAACAACTGCTTGTGTGAGAACCAATGATTTCAGTTATAAACAACTGCTTGTGATAAAATAAACTCATTCAAAGAGCTTTCTTGACAGGGTTTCGAGCTCGTGGCAGTTGTTGCCTCTAACACAAGTGTTAGATTCATGTTTGCTCGCTGTTCTTTCTATCAGATGTCCTCAGACTAACTCATTATACAAAAGTTTAAAATGGTAGAAAGTGAGTTATGTCAGTTACTGTCTGACTAACTAAGCCATCAATTCCAAAACATCATAATAAGATTTCAAGAAAGAAGTTTTAAAGAATCAATTAACTTAGGTATAAAACCTTTGTTAATGGATTCCCAAACTCTGTTTATCATCAACCTATTATATTAGCAACTTTACCACCATTTGCTGCTCACATAATGCACTAGTAATTCTTTTGTGCTCACACATCCCATACCTGCAATTGTTAGTCCAAAACCAAGAAAACAAAGTGCAAAGCACTTGCTTCATAACAGTATAAACATATGACTAACAGTTCTAACAAACAGTCCAAATTTGTACTAGCAGTATAAATTATACAAAGCAGTACTAATTGACAAGCCTAGCAGTACAAATCCATTTTAATGTACAAAAACACACAGGTTTAAAAACTTTAAGGATTGAGCATTCCAATACTTGCTACCAAGTATTGAAACCTTCCTACATCAAAGGCTTTTGTGAGAAGATTTGCAAAATTATGATGAGAATCAGTTTTAACAATATGAATTAACTTTTTCTCATTGCAGTCTCTTATAAAATGATGCCTAATTTCTATGTGTTTTGTTTTAGAATGTTGCACTGGATTTTTAATTATGCAAATTGTACTGCTATTGTCAATATATATCATGGTGTTCATAAAATTGTACCCATAGTCAATCAGTTGATTTTGAATCCAAAGCACATGATCACAGCAACTTGCAGCAACTACATACTCAGCTTCAGTTGTAGAAGTTGCCACAATTGTCTACTTCTTACACTGCCATGATATAAGTCTGCAACCAAGGAATTGACATCCGCCAGTTGTTGATTTCCTGTCCAGGCTTGCACCAGCATAGTCACTGTCTGAATATGCCACCAAGTCAAAATGTGATTCCCGAAGGTACCACAGATCCAACCTAGGTTGACCCTTAAGATATCTAAAGATCCTCTTGACAGCAGTTAAATGAGAAACCTTGGGAGTGACTTGAAACCTTGCACAGGCACATACAGCAAACATGATATCTGGTCTTGATGATGTAAGATACATCAAGGACCCTATCATAGATCTGTAAGTGTGTACATCCACATATTCTCCATCAGCATCTTTAAGCATTGGTTTCTCTGGATCAATAGGTGTGCTAGCCACTTTAGAATCAACAAACTAAAACTTCCTTAGTATCTCTGCCACATATTTATCTTGACTGATAAATATGCCTTCAGTTGATTGCTTCACTTGCAACCCCAAAAAGAAAGTAAGTTCCCCCGTGGAACTCATCTCAAACTTATCATGCATAAGTTTCTCAAATTCTACACACATCTCTTTCCTTGTAGATCCAAATATAATATCATCCACATACACTTGAACCAGCAAGATATCCTTCTTGTTCTTCTTAATTATAAAACACTTAGGATGTTACTCCCTTATGATGTGTTTGAGATACTTTGAGGTTATGTAGTTAAGTATGCGGAATCTACTCAACCACACTTAGAAGAATTTGTTTGTTTGAATGGAACAGTAATGCTTGAATGAATAATAAACACAGAAAATTTAACACCAAACAATTCAATATTAATAGAGAATAATACAAGTGATCTTAATATCACTAGGGTTACAAAGACCTTGAATCTTAACAATGTATTCGACTGATATTGTACATAACATCTAACCTAGGATCTCCTTTTATAGACTTAAGGAGTCCTTTACAAGATAAGTATTCTACCGTATACTTCTAACTAATTATGATATACAAAAGATCTATTCCATACTTATCCATAATACATATCTTCTAAAGCAGTTATCCATGCAGCAGTACCTTCAATACAACTAGCAGTACTAATTAGCAGTTTGTACTGTTAGTTGTTTCTTTAGTAGTCTTCAGTTATACACTAACAGTTTGTACTGTTAGTGTAATTCTCCCAGAAGTACTAAGTTAGAACATTTAATTCCCAACACCCCTTTTTGATGATTACAAAATATAAACTCATTTTAGGTAAAATTAAGCTTTAATAAGTTTTTAATGAGTTTCGTTTTCTTTTCCCCCTTTTTGTAGAATCAAAAAGGCTTCGTCGATGTATAGAGAGGAAAGAGATCGACGGTATCAAGACTCCCCCTTTCTTAATTCTCCCCCTAGATGAGGGCATCGGGAATCGATCGATGGTATTTTGCTACTAAAACAAGTTAGCATACTGGTGCATGAGTTTACATAAGCAACACACAGAATAGATGCGAATAAGAAAAGATAGAATCAGTGCAGCAGTTGTTGGACGGTCCCGTAAATGCTTGGACGGTCCTTTATATATTGGGGACCGCAAAATAGTTAAGGGACCATCGACGGTAAGTTAGACAGGAGACAAAATTTAACTAAGCATGCATAAAATTAAACATTCATAAGACATAACAAGGTCATACAAAAGGATGACCATTACAACAAAGTCCTATATCAATAGTCCTATTTCTAGTCTAGTCTTCAAAGATAGGTCCGGTTTTATTACAGAGCATGCATGTTGTCTAAGACTTGCGGAGAAAGGGTGGTGAAAGAGTGTTTCTTGAAGGTGGTGGAAAGCAGGGTGGAAAGAGAAGAAATGTGATGAAGTCAAGATCATTCTTGATCTTTTGAAAGTGGTTGCGGTTGTAAATGCAACAAACACAATAACCCCCATGGGCATCAATTTGGTCAAGAGAGGGATGAGGCATGGTTGGGGGTGAAGCTTTTGGGAGAGAATGATGTTTAGGAGGTTCAAGTCAACAATATGGGAGAATTCTTGAGCTTTGATGGAGTTTAGAGAGTTTGGATTTGTCATTAGAGGTGGATATGTTGGTGGCAATGAATGATCTTGAGGATTGAGGTTAGGATACTCTTTGTGAATGGATGGAGACTCATTTTGGGGTTGTGAGGCTAAGAAGGAAAAGGATGAGGAAGATGCTTCTTTGTAAGTTGGAGATTTTGGGTTGAAGTTGGGATTGTGAGTGTTTGAAATGGTGGAATTATTCATGAAGTTTCCTAGGCTTTGTTCCTTCCTCAAAATGGGTTTGATCGACATTCTAGGTTTTCTAGGGGATGACATTGTGAGGAATGAGGAAGAAGAAGTTATGCCATGAGATTTGAGGAGGAAGATGAGGGTTTAAATAGAAGGAGGGAGTGCTATCTTAAGCAAAGCATGCATCTTATGTTTAACTAATTCAAATTATGTTTAAGTAATAAGGGAAGTGTAGGTTAGACTAGGAAGTAGATTATTAAGAGTGCAGAATCAAGGAATCAGAAAGGAGGATAATGACAGAAAAGACACGCTGGACGGTCCCGTATATAGGGCGACAGTCCTTTATAAATTGGGGACCGTCTGGAGACAAGGGACTGCCACCAGTAAGATAGAAATTCCTTCGAAAAAAGATATTCCTAGTGTGTGCCTACATGAAACCTATGTGGAGATGTGATTATCTCGACTCTAGACAAAAGAAAACCTAAGAGATAATCCAAATTCTCCTTAGTTCAATCTTGTTCGTATTTCCATGTCGGATTATATATTAGTTACATGATCCGATCAGGGATTTTGAGTACGTTATGCATGCATGAGAAAATCATTTTTGAATTGTATTAACAATGCGAGAAAGATGATTTTCCTAAACGTGAGAAGTTTTTGAAAAGAAAGAATTAGGGTTTTTCATGCACAAAAAGGATTTAGAGTTGGTTTTAATCATGCAAGGATTGTTTTTAAGATAAGTAAAGTTTTAAAGAAAGAATTCCCCAATTTTATTTTGTGCGCAAAAGAGTCCTAGACTCAGAGAAGAAGAAAGAGACTTACGAAACCTAAGAAGAAGAGATGCGCTCCATCATTCCTAATCCTAGATGAAGATAGAAGAAAGGTTCTCATTTGAGAGGTTTGGTGAGGATATCGGCAATGTTTTCTTCTGTTGGAACCTTTTCTATGGAGATATTTCCCTTTTGTACATTATCCCTAAGAAAGTGGTGACGAATTTCTATCTGCTTTGTGCGAGAATGTTGCACGGGGTTCTTACTTAAATCAATGGCTCCTTTATTGTCACACATGATTGGGATATCAGCAAGTGTGATGCCATAGTCTACGAGAGCTTGTTTCATCCATAGTACTTGTTGACATGCCTTTCCAGCGCTTACATATTCGGCTTCGGTTGTGGAGATAGCTAGTGCCATTTGTTTCTTGGAGAACCAAGAAGTTAAGCAACAACCCATGAAGGTACAAATGCCACTAGTGCTTTTTCAATCCACATAATCTCCCACATGATCAGAGTCAGCATATACTATGGTTTCTATTCCGGTCCCCTTAGGATACCATAATCCTAAGTGCATAGTGCCTTTAATGTATCAAAATATACGCTTAACCGCTTCAAGGTGAGAAGTTTTGGGATCTTCTTGGAAGTGAGCACAAAGGCAGACACTAAACATGATATCGGGCCTACTTGCCATTAGGTATAATAAACTTCATATCATACCTTTATACTCAGTACTATCTACGGATTCACCCTCTTCATCTTTGGTGAGCTTTGTGACCGTAGCCATTGGAGTTTTCATAGGATTAGTATCTTCTAATCTAAATTTCTTAAGCATTTCTTTAATGTACTTAGATTAATTAAAGAATATTCCATGTTCTAATTGTTTTATTTGGAGTCCAAGGAAGAAGTTAAGTTTGCCCATCATACTCATCTCAAACTCGTCATGCATGATTTTAGAAAATTCATCACACATGTCTTGACAAGTTAATCCAAATATAATGTCGTCGACATATATTTGGACGATGATGATGTTTGATTCTTTCTTCTTAGTGAAAAGAGTGTTATCTACCATTCCTATTGAGTGTTCATGTTTAAGAAGAAAAGCTATTAACCTATCATACCAAGCTTTAGGAGCTTGCTTAAGACCATACAAAGCTTTCTTGAGTTTATAAACATACTCGGGTTTCTCGAAGTCAATGAATCCTGGAGGTTGTGCTACATATACTTCCTCATTGATGAAATCGTTTAGGAATTCACTTTTCACATCCATTTGGAACAACTTAAAGTCTAACGCACAAGCATAGGCAAGTAATATCCTAATGGACTCTAGTCTAGCTACGGGTGCATAGTTTTCGTCATAATCAATTCCCTCTTGTTGATTATAGCCTTGTGCTACTAACCATGATTTATTCCTAGATACAATTCTGTTCTCGTCTAATTTGTTCCTAAATACCCATTTGGTTCTTATTATGTTCACGTACTTAGGTCTTGGTACTAACTCCCAAACATCATTTGACTTAAATTGATTTAATTCCTCTTGCGTTGTGATGATCCAACTTTCATCTTTCAATGCTTCTTTGGCATTCTTAGGTTCTATGATTGGGACAAAGCAAAAGAAATTGCTTTTGTCTTGAGCTTGTGATCTAAGGGTTCTTTGGTTTAAATTTTCAATGACGTTGTCTAAGGGATGATTTATAGATTCTTTAATGTTGGTGGTTTCATCTATTTCTATGGTTTTATTCACCTTATTAATCCCTAGATTTTTCATGTTATCTACGATGGCGTTTTCTTCATCTAAATCATCATCTACCAAAGTGATGTTTTAGGTGCGGGAGGACTCTCATCGAATGTCACATTAAGTGATTCTTCGACGGCCATTGTTTCCTTATTGAGTACTATATAGGCTTTACTATTTTGTGAATATCCTAGGAATACACCTTCATAAGACTTTGGGTCAAATTTGGTGAGATAGTCTTTGGTGTTTAGAATGAAGCATTTGCTTCCAAACACTCTGAAGTAATCTAGAGTAGGTTTCCTACCTCTCAAGATTTCGTATGGGGTTTTTCCTAGGATTGGCCTAATGAGAATTCTATTAAGAATATATGTGGAGGGATGGATTGTTCGTTTAACATTGTTCTACTCATTTCTTGTAGAGTTCTATTTTTCCTTTCGACTACCCCATTTGATTGTGGAGTGCGTGGAGCTGAGAAATTGTGAGTAATACCATTAGCATCACAATAGACTCCGAATTGCACTTCATTATCAAATTCTCTACCATGGTCTGTCCTAATGGAAACTATGGGATAACCTAGTTGATTTTGGATTTTCTTGCTAAATGTTTTTAAACTGCTCGAAGGCTTCGGTCTTGTTCTTAAGAAATCTAGTCCAAGTGTACCTAGAGTAATCGTCTACTATTACTAAGCTGTAAAGATTTCCTCCGTAGCTCCGTACGGCAGAAGGACCGAAAAGATCCATGTGAAGGAGTTCTAGACATCTAGAGTTTGAGATTATATTCTTAGGTTTATGGATAGAGTGAGCTTGTTTTCCAACTTTACAAGTGTCACAAAAATGTTGGTCGAACTCAAGTTTAGGAAGCTTTCTAACTAAATCCTTAGAAGCTAATGATTGCAATAAACGCATATTTGCGTGACCTAATCTTCTATGCCATAAAGTGGAGTTATCGCTAACCGTAGCTAAACATATATTGTTACTAGGTTTATTACTTATCTTCATGACATATAGATCACCTTTCCTAATGCCCTTGGCAATGACTTTTCCATCCTTTATGATTTCACTACCATCTTCGGAAAAGATTACCTTACACTTATTGTCACATATTTGACTAATACTTAAGAGATTAAAATCTAAGTTATCTACATGTTCAACATTAGTGATAGTAAAGGAGTTATGAGTGATCGTACCTTTGCCGATGATATTACCTTTGAGTATACTACCAATAGTGACATTACCTCCATTGCATGATTGATATGATGAGAATAGCTTACGATTTCTCGTCATGTGATTAGTGCATCCACTATGTTTGATCCATTTTTCGGGCTCCAAGTCAATTCCCAAGCATATCTAATGATAACATAGACAAACTTAAACATATGGTCCCCAATATCTCATGGGTCCAAAGTTGTTAGCATTAAACATCCCATGAATTTGTTGCATTTGACTAGGATGTTGAAATGGTGAGTAGAAACCTATAGGTAGAAAATTATTCTTCCATGCTAGGGGATGCATGTTCGGATAATTTTGTTTTCTAGGTTGTCTTGGTCTAGTTTGTCTTTGGGTAACATTTATTTTCTTAGGTGGTGGAGTTTTTGATCTAGTCGTTGTTTTGTTAAATCCTATTCCAGGTTTTAGTAGTGGTTTATAGAAGCGTTTAACTTCTCTTATACTAGCAATAGGTACTTCAGTTTTCATTACAGTTAAGTGTTTTGGTGCACGACCTAATATAGATTTTGGCAAAGTCACAGACTTATCTACTGTGGACAATCCCATAAATGATGGACGGTCCTTTAAAGTTGCGGGACCGTCTGGTACATTTTGGGGACCGTCACCAGTAGTCTCGTCTGCCTGAGATTTCACAAATTTCGTTTGTTTTGTATCACTTGTTGATGCTTCAGAAAAATCATAGCCTATACCGGTTTTATTATCAGAAAACATTTGAGGATCTATCATTTGTTTAAGAGAAGGAGTACTCTTTTTAAATTTGTTTAGTTTTGAGGCTTCCTCCTTGAGTCCCTCATTTTCGATTTTAAGATTTTGACATGATTTGCATTCTAAGTCAATTTCTTTGCCTTTTTCAAGTCTAGATAGTTTATCTTTTAGTTCCGATATTTCTTTCTCTAATTTAGACTTAATAGATTTTAGAGATTTGCTTTTAAAAGGTACCTCTTTTGAAGTTCCGTCCATTAGACAAGCTTCATTTTTGGCATCTTCATCGCCGTCACTCCAAGCGCCGCTTACGTATGCCTTTTGATGGGGACAATCTCCTACCAAGCGTCTTGGATCACCACATCTAAAGCATCTTTTATCACCCTTGCTATATCAGTCATCACGAGCCTTTTGGGGTGCTTTCTTTTCATCTCGCGGTTGTCTTACATATCTACCTCTTCGCTTAAAGAATTTCTTGAAGTCTCTAACCGCCATGGCGTACTCTTCATCTTCACTTTCCGAACTTGAGTCTTCATCATCACTTAATTACGTTTTAGCCTTTAAAGCAAGTGATCTCCTTTCTACTTTGCTTTTGACTATCTCAGAATCATTTTTGATGATTAGCTCATGAACCTTTAGATTGCCAATGAGCTCATCTAGTGAGAGTGAAGCTAGATCTTTGGATTCTTCTATTGCCATGACCTTTGCTATCCACTTTGGATGTAAAGCCCCGAGAAATTTCCTAACATAACTCTTGACAGAAACACCTTCATCAAGTGCCTTTAGACTAGTAATAATAGTATTAAATCTAGCAAAAGTACTATCTATAGATTCGTCTTCAGGAATGACGAATTGTTCATATTGTTAAACAAGAAGATCGATCTTGTTATCTTTGACTTGATTATTACCTTGATGAGTGAATAACAAATCTTTCCAAATATCTTTAGCCGTATTACACATAAAAATTATTTGAAATTCCTTTTTTGGTAAAGCATTATAAATAACCATTTTTGCTTCATCATTTTTAGCCAATTTCTTTTTAAGAGTTTCACTTTATCATAAGGAACTATTTCATCCTTTTTAGTTTCATGGTTTTGTTCAATAGGTTGAAAGTCACCCATAGTAATAACATGCCAAAGATCAAGATCTTTTGATTTCACATAAGTTTCGAATCTAGTTTTCCAATAGATAAAGCTATCAGCTTCGAAAAATCGTGGTCTTTGCATAGATTGCCCTTCTTGATATTTTTCAAAATCAATTGATCGATTTAAGTTTTAAAATACAGTATACTTTAAAAATCTTGAGTGACCCGCTGTAGAAACTAGAAGGGGGGTTGAATAGTTTCACCATTTTAATTACGTTTTAAAAAATTTCTTTTTCAAGTTTGTTTTAAAACATTTCTCGATTAGAATCTTATGTGATATCAATACAACAATTAGTGAACACAATAATAAACAAGTAAGTAAAGAGAAGGAAAGAAATGATCAAACCGGGACACGGAGATTTATAGTAGTTCGGCTACGAAGCTCACTCTTCGACCTACTCCATTCCTTGAGTCTCACACTCGAGAGTTTCACAAACACTATATCAACACGCACCCTTATGGCGGAACAAACTGTACACCAAAGCTTACACAAGGTTTAACGACACTAAGCGGAATGTCGAGTCCTAATCCTAGCTAGAACCAATCTACACGAAAGCCGACGTGGCTACACTATTTAAAACAACACTTTAGTCCGAATCAACACAACACACTCCGAGCTTGCACTAAAGTCGGATTACACACAAGAATTAAGCTACAAAGAATGGAGGTTGGGGAGAGATGCGTAACAACAGTTTAGGAGGTGAAGGACTATTCTTCAACACTTCGTTTCTTGACGAATACGAGTGTTCTTCTCTTGCACTTGGAGGAAGGATGGATGTGATCACTTGTAAATAACTTACAACCCGTTAATGTGATCAAAGAAGAGTATTTAGAGTGAATTTAGAAGACATAAAGTTTTAGCGCTCAAGAGGTTGTTTTTCTGAAATGAAACAGTTCATTATTTATAGGCACCAGGAGGAGCGGGAGATGGTCCCTTAAAGTTGGACGGTCCTATATATATAAGGGACCGTCGCCATGTTTACGGGACTGTCCCGACATACGCTCGTATTTTTGTCCTGATGTGGTGAAAGTTTATATCGTGAAAAACTTATTTGGTTTTAGGCAGGAAAACTAGTTGTTGGAGAATTTGAAATTCAAATTTATTTTCTTAATAAAACATTTCTTTAAAATTACAAAAATACTTTTGTAAAAATGTTTTGTCACATAAAAATGTGAGGTTTAGTGAAAAATAAATTCTTTGATCACTTAACTATGTTGGTAGATTGTTTGTTCATACCTTAAGTGATGTTGTGGTTGAAACGAGTTTTCTCGATTATAAACTTGTTAAGCGTAATTTTATGTAACGTGTATTTATATTTTGTGATTATCAAAACATATAGAGACCGAAGAATGCAAATGACGTTTTTGACTTTATTTGTATTAACAATATTTTTTAGAAAGCAAGTAAAAATATCAGGGTTTGAAGACTGGGCGGTTTAGCTACTAGCTAACTAAACCAAAACTAATATTACAATAAAATTTAAACTAATATGCAAGAAAAGTAAATTGGTGGTAACTCGTATGATAGGGAAAACGTGTTCACTTAGATATCCTTACTCCCTAGTTATCTCCTACTGATTTGTCGAATTTTCACGTCCTTGTTTTAATTGAAGCGTTGTATTCCTTAATATTGGTCGTAGGGAGGTGCCGAAGTCCCCAACTCTATGAACATTAGTCTTCCCTAAAATCCTTAAAGTCTATTAAGTTTTCTAAGATCTACAAGCCGCAATTCACACAATAAATACAACGAGAAAAACCAATAGTGCACTCTATGGTTGCATTTTATAAGACGTTCAAGCTAACACATATAAGAAACTAGCCAGTTTTCTTATCCTAACGCGAGGCAATCAATTAAACAAGAGACGACAAATCAATATTCAATAACTAGGTTTCATTAGATATAAGTAAACACTAATTAACTTAAGCTAGCATGTTAAAGTAAAGAAAAGATAAACAAGTAATCAAACAACACATAGACATATTGAATGATTAAAAGGATAACTTATCTTTAATGAAACATGTGTTTTGGGGGCTGTAAAACCCTTACAAAAGCTGAGAAAATCGTTTTGAAAACCCTACTCCAAGATGTTACACGAATTATGAAAAGCATACGAAAGTATATATAGGTTTACACTTGTGACGGTAGCACCTTATAGGATGTGATGCCATCATCTCGCCGTTATTAGGGTTTAGTCTTGTGCAAGTCGCCGTTGTGACGTTGTCAAGTAAGATCTCTGTGCTGTCATGAATGTCTTGACATCGTCCTTTGGTAAATCATCTGGGCCGTGTCTTGTTAAATTTGTATGTGACTTTGGTCTTCAAATACACCTGACGCCGTCAGGTTATAGAGTCTTCAAATTTTTTGGGGCGTCGCTTGTTAACTTTCCACAAAAAATCCATCTTCAGTAACAAGTGACAGTGTCACTTGGTAAAGTGTGACACCGTCAGGGTCCCTTTCCTGACAGATTTTGAGACTTGATCGTTTTCTTCTCTTTTCTTGCCGTTTTAAGCCCAAAACATGCCGATTTCCAGATTTTCCGTCCCAAGTACCTAAAATGCAAAAAGAAACGATTTAGGGCAATACTTGATCATATTCATATGATTTTGGCCTTAAATGACCCCTTAAAAAGGTACCAAATAAATCTTATCAATCTATTAAAGAATAATTACTAGAAATATCCTAATTTTAGCCATAACTAGCAACAAAAGATTAACATGTGATTACCTAAAAATATCTACAAGCATGCAATCAATAAGACAAAATAAGCTATCATCCAAGAACAATATAATCCATATTCATGCAAGGTGATAGAGTAAAATAGAGCATGCAAGATAGTTTAGATAATAAAGACTAAGATAATTATCCATGGTCAAGAAACTACTATAGATTTAGGATCCCATTCTAATAAGACTTGTGTAAAACCCTAAATTTCCATTCATTTGAAATTCCCATTTTGCCCCTCAAATTTTTTTGAATTTATACGAGCATACAAATAATAATACAAGAACATTATACATTTTAACCTAAGTGTAAAAATTTAACCATATGTCATTCACACATTATAATTACTATATGTTATACACTAACCAAAGTCATACAAAGAAATAATATTGTTACAAATCAAAAAAATAATAATAAAATAATAAAAAATAAAAAGAAAAATATGGGACGCCCATAGCCCATTAATACATGATTTGTAAAATTTATTAAGGGACCAATCAAGCCCATGATTTTCTCTCTATGATGATCAGAGGAAAAATTAATTATAATTGATCCTTTCCAAAAACAATAACACGCTCCTCCTTTTCTTATCCCTTAGAACCGGCTTCTTCTTCCCTCCCTCCTCTTCACTGTACGACACACAAAAAAACCAAAAACACCAACGTTCCTGCCATTTCTTTTCACTCAAGATTGAGGGTTCGAAGGTTTGCTACTGGTAGGTTGTGGGTTTTGATGATTGGAATTCTAGGGTCTTTGTTCTCCTTTCTTTTATCTCGTTAGACACAAGGTATCATCTCTTGTTTTCTTTTTTTTCCAATCGACACATACATATGATCATGAATCTGAATTCTTGTCAACATGAAAACCTAATTAATAACATGTCTTAATACACGTATTAAATTGTTTATCTTGCTACTCGTTAACCCTAATAAACGGAACATGAAATCATAGATTTTTACATGACGAAACTTGTGTAAATCGACCTATAAATTTCTGTTGTACTCGACCCACAATTATATAGTTCGACCCATCATTATTTTGAACCCTAGATATGATTTCTTACTCTTATTAGACCTATTGATTTCACATTTAAAATGAAAGAATTAGGGCTTTTGTGATTTTTGGTGATGTTATTTTATGTGCTTCGTGTGTAGGTTATTGTTGTTGATCTTGAATGATTGGTATGAAGTGTTTATATATATATAGTTTGTGATGAGTAAAATCTGGAAATAAAAGGTATATTGATCACGTGGTTGATTGGGTTAAAAAGGAATAGATGAATTAGGGCTTGTTTGTGAAATTGTTAAAATGGTTCTTGAATATTTAGGTCTCATAAACTGAATTTGGTGTTTGATTTCTTGGATTTGATTTCATAAGTATGTTAATATGATGTCTAAATGAGTTGTGAGTAAATGGTGTAAGCTTATATGCAAATTTGATAATTAATGTGATGCTAAATATGGCCTAAAATGGATATTTGAGATTGACTGTTTTAAATGTCGATTTTGTGTGCTTGATAACGTGAGATTATTAAGTTTCTAATACTGAATTTTTGCATGTAAACCTAGATTAGGGTCTTGGTAAAGTGTTCCAATTGGTTTGAACGAATTTGAGTTTGATTTGGTTGTTTTCCTGAATTTAATGTTATGATATGTTGAACTGTGTTAGCAGATTTGTAATTCAGTCAGGTTCTATGATTTTTCATTTCCAAACCATAGCAAATTAGAGGCCAAAAATTTACAGGAATCATATTTCATATGTGTACTACCTCCTGGAATTTTTGTAGAATTTTCTGAAGTCATATGGTTAGGTTTTAAGTGCATACTTTTGAAAGGGCCAAATATACAAGTAGTCCGGTCTATTAAGGTGTTGGGCTTTTTTAGCCCCAAAAAAGTCGCTTTCTCAAAATAGCCCAAGAAATAAGCGACTTTCAAAAAGTCGCTTAAAGCGACTTTTTTGTCAATTAAGCGACTTACTATTAGTGTCTTTTTGCAGCCCAAAAGTTACCTTTTTAAGCGACTTTTGCTAGATTTTAAGCGACTTTTTGACTTTTAAGCGACTTTTCGCTAGGGGCCAAAAAGTACACGCCACATGTCGCTCCCACATTTGGTCGCTTATTTCTTGGGCTATTTTGAGAAAGCGACTTTTTTGGGGCTAAAAGAGCCCAACACCATAATAGACCGGGCTATTTGTAGAATTGGCCACTTTTGAAATGTATCTGCAGATCCGAATCTGAACATGTTAGCTTAGACGATTTTAAAAAGGGGTGTACACTTGATAATAAAATCTATAAAGATTCCAGTAGACTCCTAAGACATATGGGCTTCTGTGAGAATTTTGTTGATTTTTAGTTTGGGCTTCTGATACATTTTTAAAATTCATTTATTGGGCTTAATTCTGTGATAAAATCAGTTAAATTGTATGCATGTATTTCGTATATGTAAATGTGTTCTTGTGGTGTTTGGTGCCCTAATGTGTGTTCTATTATATCGGGTGTGTCTTGTTGATGTCGTATTGACTTGTGGGTGAGTACGTTTAACCTACTTGATAATCCCGAACCCTAAACCTAATTTAACTAAATTGGGAAGTCGTATTGAAAGTTACTAAATATAGAAAGTTACTAAATATGGAAAGTTACTAAATATGGAAAGTTACTAAATATGGAAAGTTTCTAAAAATAGAAAGAAACCTAAATTATGTAATCTGATTAAAACAAGCTTATAAGTAATACGTGAATTATTAATTCGTATAGGTTCCGTGAAGAGGGAGTAGCTTCTGTTCCGTGTGCTTCTTGGTTGTTTCATTCATTATCTTTTGCATAAGGTACATATATTCTGACCTTTCTTATAAGGTTTCTCATGATCCTTTCACATCTTCTGATTGCTTAACCTCTGATTTTGATGCCTTTGCTATGAGCCTTTCTATTATGACACTTCTGATATAATACGATGACATAAGCCTTTGATATGAGCCTTTGCTATGCACCCTTTGATATGGACCTATGATTATGATATTTTTGATGACCTTAGATTCTGTGTCATTACTATGACATTCTGTTTGACCCTTCAGTTTGATACCCGAGCTATTACTAGTCATGGGGGTTCCATGACCATGTCATTGATGCACCAATGGCATGACTCTAGGGTGGTCGAGTGATGTTCCACCCCGTCCCTTTTGTTATGTAATATGTATGGCCACGATGATTATGATTTTCTGCAGGGGCGTATGGATGCATCCTAGTTCTGATCTGTTATGTTATTATGATATGTTTCTGGTGACTGGTGTTGTGTGCAATACACGTCTTTCACAATTCTGGGAGCTAGCTACTCCATTATGTTACTGATGTTATTTACGAAGACCATGATTATGATGTTTATGATATGATATGTTTCTGGGCTCGTGGTAGATTTCTGACAACCCTTACACCTTTGATATACCTATATTATACCTTCTGTTATTCCACAATGCACTATATTCTGTATTTCTCATTTTGAGTTTCAGTACTTTGTTATATATATATATCCGTTCACTGGGATTTTTAAGCTCAACCGCATTCTTTTCACCGCGGCAGGTCTTAGAGGGAAGCTGGGATATGAGTGAAGCGTGCATAAGAGCTCTTAGAGGACTACACCTTTGATAGCTACCTTGGATTAGAGTTGACTTGGAGATTTTCATTACCAGACTTATTGTACCTTTGTTGTAATCCTTGTATTCCATTTACCTTAGATTTCATTTGTAACCTTTGAATTTAATTGTATTAGTAAAGTCTTCCGCTTGTGTATGTTCTGTTTGACACCATGAATGTGATATCTTAACCCTTGACGGGTTGGGGTTTTACAATTATGGTATTAGAGACCAGGCTTCGACTTGTAGTACATAAAACCTTGACCTGTGAAGTTTGGACCCTTAGGCTTCCACTGTAAGAGCTTATAAGACAACCTTTGAGAACTTGCTTTAGGATCTCCCTGTAGAAACTTAAATTATGACCGGTGAGGATTGGGTAGACCAGGACTTTTGCCTAAGTAGTAATGCTTCCGCATCACTCTGAATCGTGCCTCTACTTTTAGTTAAACCTTATAAGATCATTCTTTCAGAAATTAGAATTTATGCACAACCTAAGTTTAGTAACCAAGTATGTTTAGAATGCCTCGAGAACTGCATTGTTATACCTTCCATTCTGACCTTCATCTCTGATTCGTTTGATAATCAGTTTGATACCTTTCCGACCATTCTGAGAATTCTTACAACTATAATGTGTTTGACACATTCTGTGAATTCGTTTGCTTATGCTGAGCATATTAAGTTTCCTCTAACACTTTTAAATTTCACATAAACCATTTCTTTTATTATGAGAAACCTGGTGGTTATTAACCACAAGTATAGGAATTTGACCATTCCATTCTGATCATAAGATTCATTCTGTTGAGTGTTTTCCTTTGGAAATATATATTTCGATATTATTCTGGTATGGATTTGTTAACTGAGC
Source organism: Artemisia tridentata subsp. tridentata (assembly GCA_021014915.2). Classification (NCBI taxonomy): domain Eukaryota; kingdom Viridiplantae; phylum Streptophyta; class Magnoliopsida; order Asterales; family Asteraceae; genus Artemisia; species Artemisia tridentata. The sequence goes on from CP139508.1 coordinate 270,769,880, forward strand.
ATGAAAATGCTAACGACTGTCATGTTATACATCTCACTTTTGGCGACTCAAACAATCGCTTTTATTAATTCTTTTACCATTAATTCCTACTGGCGAAACCGTTATTAATTACCCCGAATTGAGGATTTATCTGATCAACCGTAGGATGTGATGTTTCCATGGAGATTGACCTAAGGTCCGATTATCATCTGTTACGTGTAAGAAGCAAGTTACTCCTAAACTGCCTTTCGTACTCATTGTGATCACTATGAATTTTAATGATGTCAATTGTTTTGGCAAATACTTCAACTATTCTTATGGATCTAATGAAATCATGTCTTTCACGAGTATTTGGACAAATTTGTTATAGTATGACATTGTGGTGTGTTTAGAGGCGAATGAGGAACATGAAGATCAATTCTTGTTAAGTCAGGATGACCCGTGTGGAAGAGTAAATTTTGATTGGTGTTCATAAGTGATCGGTTGAATCATACATATGTTTTTCCCAAAGGAATACAAAGGGAATATGTAAACCCGAGTCGTTTTCCCAACGAAGGAGTGAATGGAATTTTGTGAATTCGAGTTCGTGAAACGTGTCGTGAATAGTGAAATGAGTGAGATTTTAGATTTCTATGCTAAAATGAGTGAACATAGACTAAAAACGACTAAATAGGCAAGGTAAATGATTATCTAAAGCACACGTAACTAAAACGTAAAAGAAAACTAAAAACGAGCACGTACCGGGAAATCCCGAGCCTAAAAAGTGAAAACTAAGAAATACTAACCCTAGGAATGAAAAACTATTTTTCCTAAGTTCTAAATGATAAAAGAAAATTTAAAAAAAAATTGAATTATATTTTTTTGGTTTTTATTTAATTTATTATGAATTAAAAACTAAATTTAAAAAGAAAAATAAATTAAAAATACTAAATGAAAATGAAAAATTCTGAAAAATTACAGGAAAGTTCCTCATTGTAAACTGATCCTAGGAAAAATAAAAGCTTGGTGCCAGCTTATTTGGATAAGCTGTAAATAAGCAAAGATTGGAAATAAGCAAAAGAAAGGAAAACTGGGTTAAATAAAAAGGAGTGCAAAGATATAACTGAAAAAGACCATAGGGCAGTTGGTGTTGTGTGTGGTGTGAGAAGGTGAGGTCTCAGGTTCGACCCCGGGACCTCACTTTTTTGAAAACTATTTTTTTTTTTTCATTTTTTCTTTTTACAAACCTATTAAGCACAAATGAATAAGCATTTTTTATAACTAAAACTATTATTGTAAAGCTAAAATAAACTCAGAAATAAGCCATAAGGACTGATGAGTGAAATAAAAGGGAAATAAGCTAAGGCTTCAAGCAATGGACTTAATAAGCTATTTATAAGCTAAAGCAAATCTGAAATAAGCTAGATAACTAACAATAAGCTAAAAGGAAAACTAAATTAAGCCACAAGAGGAACAAATAAGCACTAAAATTAACCAAATAAGCTAAAAAGCATACTGAGGTCTGATATGGTGCACAGGGCAAAAAATGGCTTTTTCAAGCTACTAAACAGCTATTATAAGCTAATTCTAAAAATCTAAAAAAATTGGGAATAACTAGATAAGCAACCCAACTCTCTGTACCAAATATGAGCTTAAATGGGCTTAAAATGAATAAATTAAAAATGGAAAACATAAGCTGAATTTAACAAAAATCATGAATGTGCAGACTGTTTTTGTAAATTCTAACCCAAAGCATTATGACACTAGATCAACTACTGGCTATTGACTATTTGGACTAAAATGAACCTAGAAACATCAAAAATAAAAGCTGAGAATGCTTAAGCTTATAAGATTAGTTGCTGACCTTAAACTAGTAATATCCACTCAAAACCTCAAAAGGCTTCAAATTAACTAAAAACAACCTATAAACAGTTTGTATAAGCTAAATTAGGGTAGATTAAAACTTACCAAGTGGCACATGAATAGTGAATGTCGAATTTGACCCATTTGCATCCCTGTGCCAAACACCCCTTAATGGGTTGACTGTGTTGAGATTTTCAAAGGGATGGACCAAATTAAGCTGAGCTTGGGAAGACAGAAGTTACCCTAAGTTATATAAGCACTACTGAATAACTATTAACTTGAAATAAGCCCTAAATTAAGCTAATACTACTTTAAGCTAATTGTGGCTTTTATTAATTTTTTTTTTAGAGAAAATTGAACAAATGAACTCCTAACTGTATTTAAGCTACAAGACAATATGGAAAGCAGTGACAACTATCAATAAGCATAAAAAAGCAAGAAATAAGCACTAGATAAGCACTTTGACTAAAGTTGACTTTTTTTTTACTATTTTGAATTTAAGGCAGAATAAGCAGAATGGACTTACAAAAAGCTAAAAGTAGCTTATATAAGCTTAATGAAACAGAGAAAAGAGCTTTTGAAGTTTAAGCAACAACTAATTCGAATTACTGAATTAAACTTGAACTTGAATTACAAGTGAAACAGTACAAGGCTTTTGAAATTTAACTGAGATTGAAATTAAAGTTACAATAATAAAATTTAGCTGAACCTTAAAACTTATCTAAATTTGACTAAAGAAACTATATTAAGCTACTCCACATTACACTACTCCTAAATTCGAACTAAAAATCTAACCAACTCCTCTTCTGTGTGTGTAAGGTGTTTTATATTCTTCAAATAGTCTTCTCTGGTCTCTCTGGGCAAATCCCATCCCTTGGATTACTTTGAAATCATCTCAGCCCTAAAATTGGATTTTGGCACCAAAATGAGTGGGTGGATTTCCAGCGTAGAAATGGGTTGACTTTGTGAAGATGTAGCGCATGGGGGGGGGGGGGGAAGGAGGCTATGGCAGTGAAAAGAAGGAGACAAGAAGGGGACAAGGTTGTCTGGCTATCTTGGTCTAGGGAAGGGAGAAAGCGGGAAAGGGGATAAAGGTGTGAGTGGGTTGACTTTTTGTTTTGACCCGGTTTTTATTAACTAAAAAGGAGTGGGCTGGGGTAAAAGGATTGGGCTTGGAATAATTAAGGGTCCGGTTTGGATTAGCTAAGGGTAAGTTTTGGAATTAGATTTAAGTTTAGGGACCATCTTTGCCAAATCTGAAAATTATTTCCAATGACCATTTTTGACATTTTGATATTCTTGAGGGTTGGCTTTTGACAACTTAAGCATAAATGTGATCCAAACTTGAAATTCCTTTCCCGGCTTCGGCTTTTGACGACTTTCCAATCTCGTGCTCGGTTTTGTCCATTTTGTCATCGTTTTTGTCCGTTTCTCACATAACCGTACCTGCACATGCATAAACACAAAAACACAACATATTTGGCATATTTGGTTAGTTTTTGGTATATTTAGTCCATCTTATTAGGTAAAAGGTATGTGTAATTTAACACATACCAAAATCCCCCAGACTAAGGTATTGCCGTATCCTCACGTAATTTTATCAACTCACGCTTTTGAAACCAAAATTTTCAAATCTCTTTTTACTAACTTTGAAAAGTAGCAAAATATTCAAAAGAGTTTTAAGAAATCAATATTTCTAAAAACGCCCCGTTTTTCCATTTTATACACACTTACACTATTTTTGTATTTTTCTCTTTTTCTTGTGACAGGATGTTGACTTTCATTATTTCACAATAACTTATAGGATCACGGAGTAGGAAACACAACTCATAAAGAAGTGACCATACGGATAAAATTCATCGTCCCTGATTTTTCACAAGTCCCCAAACCAAGCTTAAAAATGAAATCATTGTTAAATACAAGTTAAGATGCTAACGCTACTCATGAATGTAATTTGTAAACTTTTCACTCCCCAATTGTTCTATAAGTTTGGCAAGTGTGCACATTTTCAAAAGTTTCATCACAGAAATCGATATTATTATGGTTGTTACTTGATTAAGTCAAATACTAATTTACCGGGAACCTCGAAAATCTAAGGATCAAAAAGGGCCTTTTCCATGTAGCGGCTTTCTTCTCGGCACATCCCAAACCAGTTGGTTTTAGGTGACCAGGCTTTTGACACCCCACAGAGAATAGTCCCGGAATCAGCGGGATTTTGATTTCAAAGATTTTAGATATTCCCACTAAGTTAGTATTAAATACTTAAACAAATAACAACAAACGATCATTTAGAGATTAGAGACTCAAAGGTGAGATCACTCCATGTAACGGATTTCTTCTCGGCACATCCCAAACCAGTTGGTTTTAGGTGACCAGGCTTTTGACACCTCACAGAGAATAGTACCGGAGCTTTCGGGACCTTTGAAATCAACAATCTACCAAATTACCGTTTAACCATTATGACAAAATTGACGAATACTAGTTCAACTCCCGATTTAAATTTAAGAAAAAACAAGTTTCCTACATTTATTCATATGAACAACATATACATCGTTATTTTTGCAATATCATAACTTATTTTATTTTGCAATATCATTCCATTTTCTTATTTTGCAATATCATTCCATTTTTTTTTTCATTTATTCATCATTTTTTTTAACTTAATTATCAAGTATGCTTTCTCCAAAATTTAAATAAAAAGTTGAACTCGGACTCTATATCAAAATTGTATAAAAATTTGTTTTGCATAACAAAATGATTTAAACGTTCAAAAGTTTGAAAACAGCACTAATTAGCTTCTGGGAGGAAAAACTACAGATTACACTGATAAGCTTTTAAGATAACCAACTAATCATTGCTTAGCATCACAACTTATAATCAACTCTATTATTTCTCGTTCTTCGCAAATTTAAAATCTTTAATAAAAAAGATCTGCGAATGGTTAGTCAAAAAGGTTAAGGGGACAAGCTAGAGCTCAGCACGCCCGGTTAAGTCAAAATTTTATTCCTACTCTAACCATCAGAAAGTCAACAATGTGTCAAAACACTTATGATATTTTTGTAAAAATTTTTAAATTTTTTCATTTTTTTTTTATATTTTTGGTGGAAAAATGGGGTTGCGAGTGTAAACAACAAAATGCAAGGTAAAATCAAATTGAAAGATCACCCCCCCCCCCCAAACTAAAACGAAACATTGTCCTCAATGTTTTAAAGGTAAGGGTCATCCTACGCAAATCTAAGGCCGTTTATGAATTATGCCAAATAAATAACGTTAGTCGATAAGATTAAGGATACCAGATTTCCTGTATGATGAGACTCGAGTGGAGATAGACAAAACCATGAGCATGAAAGTCTTCACATGTCGGGAAAATCCTGCACAAGACAACAAACACCAAACACAAGAAATGGAAGAGATAGAACTCCTCACGTCACACTTATTAGCACACAAATATAAATCACACGGATAAGCATGGGTTGCCACCCACAAAGCGCTTGTTTATGATCGAGTCGTTAGCTTGACTTGCCCCGAATTCATTTGTTCTTGGGGAAGCATGTGGAAGAGAAAATCTCCATCGGACTTTCATTCAAAATGTTTGGATAAACCTTGAAGTTTTTGAAAGTTCCACTCCGATGAGACACCCTCGGCTCTAAAGAATGATAAATGGATATGCCGGGGTAAAAAATGGTGTCTTCACTCCCAAAGGAGAGAAGGAGAGGACAAGTCACCGTATAGGTGAAGAAAGGTAGAAAAACTCGAACGACATATGTGAAGTCAATATAATGGCGATCCTCAAAGGGAAATGTCACATATGTCGGAGAAAGAATGTCCTTTTGAATTTCGGGATTAAGAATTGAGGTCATATCATCACGTTTAGAAATAATAGATTCTTTGACCTCATCGTTCTCTAACACTTCATCAAAAAGATGATTTACGTTGCTAGAAAAGTACTCGTCATCAAATTCAAAAAGAGAGTTTGAATAGACTTTGATACTTTCACTTGGAACGTCTGTTGTTCCCTTAACACGCTTAGAGTTAACTAGAAAGTTAATGTATTTGTGCTTATGACTAATACAATGTAATGATTACTTCTAACAGTTAATGAAACGTTCATATAAAAAACACACAGTATTTTCAACGTTTAAATTCTTATTAGAAATGAATCAAAAAATCTATTACCCAAGTGTTTTGCGGAACAAACACTTGGGATTGAATAGACAAGGTATGGTGTCTCCTATCTAAACTCAAGCTATGCTTAAGTGGTAACAATATGCCTCACTGAGCTATCTCGGGGACTGGTTACTCTTTGTAGGAGAGAAGTTGTTTTGCAAAAGTCTAAGGCTTTTAATGTACAAAACACACTCAACTTCTCTCCTTCTGAACCTATTTATACACAAGTATAAAAGAGTAAAAGTGATTAAAAATACTTCAACTTGTTGAGGAAGCGTGTCTGACCATTACAACAGTAATTGTCATTTCCAAGAACCAATAGGAATGGACTAAAAGTCTTTAGGAGTGTTTGGTCTGACACTCCTTGACTTTTAGCCATCTTTGGGAAGGTTGGTATCTGACAAGATAAGAGTGTTTGGTCTGACATTCTTATCTTCTCAAATACTTCCCACTTATTCCCGCCTTTATTTTAGGCATTGGTTTCTTCAGTCTTCAATCACTTATTGTTGTTGAGGAGACTGGAGTTCAGTGAGTTCTTATCCAACACTCACTGAACCATCATCTTCTTCTTTGGCTTAAGTCCTACTCAGGGAGTACCGTCTACCTGAGTAGTGAATCCTTCTTCTTGAATTCGCCTTAAGCATCCTGAAGATGACTCACTGAGTGACTGTTCACTCGGTGACTTGAATTGTTCTCGGTTTAATTAACACTTAGTTAATTTGTGTCCAAATCTTGTTTTAAGTATTCTTGGGTACTGATGGACCCAACAATCTCCACCTATTTGGACATAAATTATTCCTAAGTGTTTTGATCAGTAATGAGTGAGCTGATGACTTCTTCTCATACTGAATGTACTAGAAAGTAAATAAGGACACTGATATAACAAAACATTCATCAATTAATTCATATCATTACAAGTCCTAACAATCTAAATACAAAATGCTCAGGGTTCTTGAAAGTAACCCATGAGTTCAAGCTTTTCCTTCTTAGACACTAACACCTCCTTGTCAGGTATTTCGCTCATCATCTGGTCCAGCAGCCTGACAAACTCCTCGTTCTCAGGACTCTTTACTCTTAGCGCCATCAGTTTGTAGGCGAGGAGAGTTGTCGTTTCCACTAGTTCGATGTCACTTACTCTCTGAAAGGCTGCCTGATTAAATTCATCGACAAAGAAGATAGCATACTCAGGATCCTTGATGACCAGGTTTGGGACGAACTTGACTCCCTGAGGGGGAATCCTGTTGCAGTGAAGAGCAGCTATGTATTGTTCAGGTTCATGGTCCACGGCTTTTCTTTTCTTCCCGGTATTTTGAGTACGTTCAGGGATTGCCAGTCCATGAGAAGCAAGTGCCTTCTCATGATCAATCCCAAGGCTCTTGGCCACTTTTTCAAGTTCCTCATATTTGGCATCCAGGGACTTGATAAGAGATGGAACAGTCTTTCTTTGTGTCTTCTTCCTCAGGATGGGCATCATCATATCCCATTCCCTTAGCCCAAAGTCAAAAAATTTGAAGGGTTGGTAAACCTCTGACTTTCTTGGTCCCCTGTGTATTGTTATGCTTAGGGGCTTGGTGGGGGTAATGGTTATGTCAGTGATTGTGCCTTTTCCCTTGGTTTTTGTCATGTGCCATAAGTACCTCTCATAAGTTCTCTGTTTCCTTTCTTCTTTCAGCTTGGCTTGCTGATTATGTTCCTGAAGAAGTTCAGCCTGGAGCTTGAGAAACTCATCCCCTTTGATGTCTTTTTCAGACTCCTTGATTACCTCCTTAGCAACCTCAACAATTACAGTTCTGTTGAGTTGCTGCTCCTTTTCTTTGGCCTTTCAGATGTCTTCTTGATGCAAGACTTCTGCCACTTCAGCTGGAGTCCCAAAGAAGGTCCTACCTCCTTCTAATTCAACCATAAAGGGTGCATCAGGATCTACACGCATTTCAGTTGTAGCCTGAACCAAATGTACTTGAGGAGGAGAACTCTTAGTCACCATGATTCCCTTCCCTTTGTCAGTGGGAGGGGGTTGACTGGTAGAAGTTTCAGGGACTACCACTATAGCTGATGAAGGATCAGGAGTAGGTTCAATAGGTTTCTCCCCCTCAGTAGGTACTGGAACTTCAGTGGATGGACCTGCTGACTGAGGAGCAAGGGTTGGATGAGAGGGCTGAAGAATGGAGAGGATACTTGAGACCATTTGCTTTGTTTCAGATATCTCATTCTTCAGTGTGATGATTTCAGTAGTCATTGACTGTTGGGTGGTGGTGAGTTCAGTGACATGGGAGGTATAGTGGTCGATCAGCTCATTATGTTTTATTGAGAGCTGATCAAAGGCTGAGGATATTTTTGCTAGGTGCTCCCTGAATTCAGTTACTGCCTGATGAATTGACTCTTGGGTTGTCCTGATGGTTTTGAGATCCACCTCCTGAAGAAGCTTTAGAAACTCAGTAATGTTGGTGGAGGTGGTCGTCTGAGTGGTCATGTATTCATTCAGGTTTTTCAGCAGTGTAGGATCATCTGCGAGTTGTTCTTGAACTGATTCAATAGCCTTAAGGATGTTGGAGAGGTCCGTGTGCTGTCCAGTGGCTATTTCATCAATAGATTTGCTTAGGTCGCCCAGTTGTTTATCAGCAAGTTTGGTGGCCTGAAGAACCTTTTCCTGTGATTCTTCCACAGAAGCCCTGAAGTCGGCATAGGAGGCTGCCACTTCAGTGTGCTAAATCCATTGTTCATCCGTGAGTTCATTGTAAAGACCCTTGTTGGCTTTGCGAATGAATTCAACCAGTTGTTTTTCAGTCAACGGAAGAACATTATCATATCTCGCCAACCACTAAGGAGTGGCGGGAGAGGAAGCACCTGATGATGATGATGATGATTTGGGGGAGTTGGGTTGTTGATCCTCAGGGGGAGGAGAAGATTGTTATTGCTCAGGGTGCTGAGGAGGGCTTATCTCAGTCTCCATTTCCTCCTCAACACCAAGATCTTCTTCATCACCAAAAACCATAATTTCCTCCTCTGACTCTTCGGCTAATAATGTTTTAAGGTCAGCCAGAGAAGGAATCTTCAGGGAATCTGACTCCCCCTCAAAAGAGGGCTCACCTTTGTTGTGGCCAGGTCCTGACCCCATCATAATAACTGAGTGGGTTTGCTCAGCCTTACTTTTGGGGGCAGTTCCTGAGTGAAGGGATCCGCTTGAGGTGGTTGTGGGTTCCGTATCAGCGGGTGGTTTATATCCCTCTAAGTCTTTGTCCCCCTTAGCGCCTTCAACTACTTACGGATCTTTTTCAGTAGTATCATGAGGCACTGATAGTGAAGATTGATGGACCCCCTTCCCATCAGGATTGTGCTGTCCTTTTAGGGATTTAGGGTCCTGAACTCCCTGAGACCCTGAGTGTGATTTCTCAGGGACATTAACTGGATGTGATTGGTGATGGATCCCCTTCTCAGTGGAGTAGTGCTGCCCCACCGAGGATTTAGAACCCTTTTCTCCCTCTGAAACTGATTGTGATTTGTCAGTTCCTTCATCGGGATGTGAGGGGGTTGAGGTTCCTGATCCCTCTGACTTGTGTATGTCAAAGGAAACATGTGGAAAGGGTTTGCCCGAGGATACTGAGGATTATTTCTCAGTGCCCTTCGTTGGCGTTTGTTTTGTGGTCGAGGGGGTCTCTGTTATGGGTGTCTCAGAGGTCTAGGCCACAGTAAACCCTTGTTTAAGGTTGCTTGGGGCAACAGTCTCAGTGACGAGTTGTTTAGGTCTAACCACCTTACTGGGCTGCCCCCCTTTCTTCTTCTTCTTCTTCTCCTGTTTTTCAGGAGAAGGAATGGGTGAGATTGCCTTATCGCCCATAATGACTACCAACATGTAGTTGGTCAGGGCGATGGGTTGTACCTCAGGAATGCCACTAGTATAATTGGTCTTATGGAGGACGTCAGGTTTTGTACCTTCAACGTCAGACCTAACATAGTCAGGACCAAGTAGGTCCAGAAGCACACAGGAAATAAACCTAGGATAAGACATGTGTCTTTGCCTAGATTTCCCTGAGAGCTTGGAAACAAGGTCACGGAAGATTATACCTCCGATATCTATTTTTCTACCCTCCAGGAGACTGAACAACATCAATTGTTGTGATGAGTTCAACTGCTCCGTGGAGAATTTATTCCCTCCAAGGACCTGAATGACAAAGGTCATCAGGATCCTCCAGATAGGGTGGAACCAGGTTTTCACAATTGGAGCCTTGTCCAATAAGGCTCCTGAGGACATTTCAGGACGCTTAGGGTCATGAGGTCCTAGAAAAAGCATTTCTGCTTTAACCTCTTGGTCAGTAGGGTTGGGCTCAAAGGCCTCAGCGAAATCAAGACCAGTGGCCTTGATGAAGGTTTTGTAATCTAGGGAGTGGGTCCTTCTCCCATTCATCACTGTGAATGTGATGATGGATTCTTTGGTGTCTTTAGGGCTAGTAGCCACTGTAGTACACCAGAATTCCCTCAAGTAGTCATGATAAATGACTGAGGGGGTGGTTGTAAATGCCTTAGCAAGGAAGCAGTTTTGTAGGAATTTAACCACATTCTTGTAGGCAAAGAACTTTTGAGGATAGGCAAAATTGCCTACCACATTGTTCTTGGCGAGGTCTACACCCTCCAATGTGAAATCCACATTAGGGGCGTATGAGATAGCATTAGAAGAAGCCATTTGTATTGGTAGGTCTGGGTTAACAAATGATTCTGGGTTTCTAAACCCTAAGAACACACACAAGATTTAGTTTTTGAAAGAAAAAGGCAAAATTTTGCTTAAGATTTCTAAAAACATGTGTGTGTGTGTGTGTTTTTTTTTTTTGTATGGGGTATTTATAGGGAAGTGAAGTGGAGGGTAATTTGGGTATTAAGCGGATTTTATTTATTCAAAAAGAATTTTTGAAAACTGTTTTGAATAAAATGTTTTGGGATCCGCATTTAATGCCACCACTCCACTTTCCCTGGTTTGGCGCAACAGTCAAGGTGAACAATTGAGCAGTTCTGCAAAAGTGTAATTTGCAGAGATGAGTCATCACATATCTGTAATGTGATTGGAGAGGCATTTAATGCCAAGTGGGAATGTGGGGGCCCAGAGGTGGAAGCCAGAAAGGAAAAAGAACAAATATTCTTATATTAAATAAGAATTCAGTTACCAACCTCGGACATTTACTAACTAGGTACTTAGAGCATTTAAGTTAGTATTTAATGTCTCTTGAGGGCCCTGAATGACTTTTCATTCAGTGAACCTGATTGTCAGGACTTGGGTTTAGTCACTGATGGTTCTAGTGTTCAGGAATTTGGGTTTAATTCCTGAGGTTCAATGGTTCAGGAACTTGGGTTTAGTTCCTGAAGTCCAACATTTCAGGAACTTGGGCTTAGTTCCTGAGGTTTCAGTGATTCTTTTCACTGAAGTACACATTGAGTCAGGGACCTGGGTTTTCAGAATTTAAACTTATTTGGATGGAAATAATCAGTGGACTAATTCTCAATATCCAACATTCCAAGTTCAGCTTTCAGTCTTGTGAAAGTTGGTTCATCCAAAGGCTTGGTGAATATATCAGCTAGCTGATATTCAGTAGGAATGAAGTGTAATTCTATGTCACCATTCATGACATGGTCCCTGATGAAATGATATCTAATATCAATGTGTTTTGTTCTTTGATAAAGAACAGGGTTGTTTGAGATGGCAATTGCACTTGTGTTATCACAAAAGATGGGAACCATCTTGTACTGAATTCCATAGTCACTGAGTTGACTTTTCATCCAGAATACATTTGCACAACAACTTGTTGCTGCAACATATTCAGCTTCGGCTGAGGACATGGAAACTGACAATTGCTTCTTAGCACTCCAACAGACTAGTTTTCCACCAAGAATTTGGCAGGTGCCTGAAGTGCTTTTTCTGTCCATGTTGCATCCAGCATAGTCAGAGTCTGAGTATCCTTTAAGATCAAGGCCTGAGCATTTTGGATAGTATAATCCAAGGCTTGGAGTACCTTTCAGGTACCTGAATATCCTTTTCACAGCAGTGATATGAGATTCTCTTGGGTCAGATTGATATCTGGCACACAAACAGACTGAGAATTGGATATCAGGCCTTGATGCAAGTAGATACATCAGTGATCATATCATTCCTCTAAAAAGAGTTTGATTTACTGGTTTTCCAGTGAGATCAGGACCAAGGTTGTTTGGGGGTACCATGGGAGTTTTGACTGAGGCACAGTCACTGAGCTCATACTTCTTCAGTAGGCTTCTGACATACTTCTCTTGACTGATAGAGGTTCCTTTATCAGTCTGCTTGATTTGAAGACCAAGGAAGTAAGTCAGTTCTCCCATCATGCTCATTTCAAATTTCTTTGCCATTTTTTTTTCAAATTGTTTGCAAAGTTTGAAACTTGTTGAGCCAAAGATGATGTCATCAACATACACTTGTACTAGTATGACATCATTATTTGTCTTGTAGATAAACAATGTGTTGTCTATCTTGCCTCTGAAAAATTTGTTTTGGATCAGGAAGGCTGAAAGAGTTTCATACCATGCCCTGGGAGCTTGTTTCAGTCCATAAAGGGCTTTGTTAAGCTTGCAGACATAGTCAGGAAACTCATGGCTTTCAAATCCAGGAGGTTGCTGAACATAAACTTCTTCTTTTAGTGAACCATTTAAGAATGCACTTTTAACATCCATTTTGTACACCTTGAAGTTCATGTATGTAGCAAAAGCAAGGAAGATCCTGATGGCTTCCATCCTTGCTACTGGTGCAAATGTTTCTTCATAGTCAATGCCTTCTTGTTGATTATAGCCTTTGGCTACAAGTCTGGCTTTGTTCTTAATGACTATGCCATTTTCATCAGATTTGTTTTTGAATACCCATTTCATGCCAATGAATGAAATATCTTCAGGACACTTGACCAAGGTCATTACCTTGTTTCTGTCAAATTGTTCTAGTTCATCATGCATGGCCTGAACCCAACTTGGGTGATTAAGTGCTTCCTTGACACTTTTGGGTTCAATTGTGGAAATAAAGTCCACAAATAGGCATTCATTGGCTGAAGCTGCTCTCAGTTCAACAGCCATGCTTCTTGTGAGCATGCCTTTAGTAGGCTCACCAATTATATTGACAAGTTCTATATCCTGAGACCTAGTCCAACTGTCCTGAGGTCTTGGAAACTGATTAGAGCTTGTAGAGGCCTGATGGGTAGGATCAGGTTTCAGACACATGATGATCTTCAGTATCTTGAGTGTCTGAGTGGGTTGACTCATCACTGTGATTGTTTGTTTCCTGAGCATTTTGTACTAACTGAATGATTTCATCAGTACTTTGTGTTTCAACAAACTCAGTGATGGTTGGGTAAGGAATGTTATGGGGAATGATGTAATATGAGATGTCAGCATTTGCTTGGTACTGAGTGGAAGGACCATTTTCAGGATGATGTTCATCAGGAGGATATCTTGATGATTCATCAATACATATCTCTTCCACTGAGTTGTTAGAGACACTGATAGCATCAGTGCTCTCATCAAAGGTAACATGAAATGTTTCCTCAGTATGTTGTCTCCTAGTGTTGAACACCCTGAAGGCCTTTGAGACAAGGGAGTATCCAAGGAAGTATCCATCGTCAGCTTTGGCATTAAATTCTCCTAAGTGATCCTTGTGATTATGAGTAAACACGGGATACCCAAAGACATGAAAGTAGCTGATGTCAGGGATCCTTCCCTTGAATAAATCATAAGGAGTTATGTTATGTCTCTTGACAATGATGGATTTGTTTTGTGTGTAACAGGCAGTCTTTACTGCTTCAGTCCAAAGGTGTTTAGAAAGGACTGATCCATTTAGCATTGTTCTGGCTGCTTCAATGAGAGTTCTATTTTTCCTTTCAGCCACACCATTTTGTTCAGGTGTGTATGGTGAGGAAAATTTTTGGGAAATTCCTTTCTCATCACAGAAACATTCAAGTTCATAATTTTTGAACTCTGTTCCATTTTCAGTCCTAATCTGTTTGACCTTGATGTCATTTTGATTTTCAATGTTCCTAACAAAGGACATTATTGTTTCAGCTGCCTGACTCTTTTTGATCAAGAAGTATACCCAAGTGTATCTTGAGTATTCATCTACAATGACCAGAGTATATTTCTCATGGTTAATGGATCTAGGACTTATCGGTCCAAATAGATCCATATGGAGAAGATGTAGGCAGTTCCTGATGGAAAAGTTGGTTTTGGTTTTAAAGGATGCTCTATGATGTTTAACTTTTTCACAAGCTGAGCATGGTTTATCCTTTGAAAACACAAGAGATGGTAAGCCAAGGACCTTGTTTTGTTTAACAAGGTTGTTTATGTTTTTGAAATTCAGGTGGGAGAGTCCCTTATGCCAAAGCCAATTGAGAGTATCAGTGGCCTTGGTAAAGAGACAAGTTCCATTCTGAGTCAGACTGGTCATGTCCAACACATAAACATCATGTCTTCTTGGTGCAATAAGGACAACTTCCTTATTAGCATTGAAGATGATTCCTTGTTTGTCATCAAACTGAACTATGCATTTAGCATCACATAGTTGACTGACACTGATCAAATTGTATTTAAGACCATTTACAAAAGCTATCCTAGTAAAGACTATACCATTGCAGTTTACTGAACCATAACCTTCAGTGAGACATGATGAGTTATCAGCACATATCACTTTGGGTCCTGATTCATCAACATACTTGTGCAGATACTCCTTCACACCAGTCATGCTCCTTGAACATCCACTATCTAGATGCCAAACAGGATCCCTGGCATGTTTCTGCACAAATAGTAAACTGGGTTAGTTCTTTCTAGGACTCCACTTCTTGGAGGGATTAGCTTTGGGGGTCTTTTTAATATTTACAATTGATTTATGGTCAGTGGTGGAGTGGACTGAGTTACCATAAATTATGCATTTGATTGCAGATGTAGACTCAGTAGACTGAGAGGCTGACTTTGTCATACCTCTTCTGGCCTGAATGGCCTTATCACCTCATGAGGTGTCATGAGTGGAACTTCCACTATTTTCACAACAATTGTCAATTTGACAATCCTTAGGATGGTGATCATTGAACCCACAGTAAGGTTAAGGTGCAAAAGGTTTTGCCTTTTGTTTCTGTTTCTGTTTAGAATCAGAAGGGTAGTTTAAAGACTGAGCTTTAAGGCTTGCCATCTTTGATGTGACTGAATATGTTTTATGATCAGAGGTCATGTGATCACCTTTTTTGCAAATCATGCAATAAAGAATTCTATAGCAATCATCAGTGATATGATTGGTATAGTTACACAGTTCACATCTTTTCAGGGGTTTTGAGGGTTTGGGTTTGGTCTTTGAGGAAGCTGGTTTTTGTTCCTTCTTGGATTGAGAAGGTTTCTCAGAAGATGCAATCTTCTCACCCAGCTTCCTGACCATTTCAGCCAACTGATCAAATTTTGAGTCAGGGCTTTGGGTTATTACTTCATAAGGGACTGAAGAAGATGAGTCACCAGTATTTACTGAGACTTCAAATGTTGATCTTTTCAGGATTGTTTTTCCCAATCCTGACCATTGGTGGGAGGCCTAAGTTGGGTCCCTGAAGGGTATTCAGTGGTGGGAGTGGTGGATATGATTCTGATTCAGACTCATTCACTGACTCAGTATTACTGAGTTGTTCAGTGAGTTCAAGCTTACTGAGTTGTTCAGTAAGTCCAAGCATATTTTTCAAAGCCTGACTTTCAGGAAGCAAGATCTTTCCAGTCTCAAAGTTTGGTAACTTACTAACTGGGTTTCCCTGACAATCCAGTCATTTGACTTGGGAAGCATTTCTTGCTCAAATGATATGCCTGCTGGAACAAAGGTCAATTCACTGGGACTTACATCGGGGTTAACCATGTGATGGTCAATTCTTATTGTTTTCCTAGGGATTAAACCCACAATATCAAAGACCTTGGGGTTCTTTTTGGTCTAGCCTTGGATGACAACTTTTTCTTTGTTAAGTTCAGTTTGTAGGGCTTGGTTTTGTTTCAAAATTTCAGTGTTCTGAATTTGTAGAGTAATTGTTTCTAATTTGGCTTGCTTCAGTACAAGCAATTCATCTCTACATTTATTCAATTCTGACACTATGTTGTTATATTTTGAAAACATGTTAATCCTTTGTTCCTCAACAAATTTAAGATCTACACAAATATAATTCATGTAAGACTGCCAATCAGAATCATCATCCATAGAAAGTAAAGTGTTTACCTTCTTCATGGTGATGTTTACCCACTCTCCATTCCTTGCATGGATTTTCCCAACAGCCACTTGATCACCTTCAGAGAGTGCCATCAGTGCACTCACTCTAATTTCCTCATCTGAGGATACCTCTTCTTCATCCCAATCATAAGCTTCGGCTACTAAAGCCTTGTTCTTTGCCTAAACAGGTTTTGATGTTTGAGCAGCCTGAGACATAGAGGGATTAGTTTCAAGAATTCCAAGTTTAGCCTTGGCTTTCCTATATTTTGCTTCAAAGTCTTTTTGACCCTTGTTTTGAAATTGTTGGGTCGACTGAAACATTCTAGGTTGAAACTTGCTAGTTCCTGAGGAACTATTTCCTGAAAATTTGTAAGAGGGTTCTGAGGTGGTTTTAGAATAACAGTCCCTAGCAAAATGACCCTTTTTACCACAATTAAAGCATTCAGTGGTTTCATTTTCTTTTCCTTTTGAAAAGTTGGACTGGTTTCTTTTGATGAAACGTTTTGAACTAGCAAGGAGTGCCCTCTCTTGGAATTCCAAGTTTAAATCTTTTAGGTACTCATCACTAGTCCTTTCATCAATTTCATCCTCAGAATCCTCTTGAAAGTCCTGCACAACACCATTAGTATAAAAAGTAGTTGATATGGGTGTGGAGGTCAAGGCCTTTTTGGACTCAAGAGCTTTTGAGTCAGGGTATCTCCTTGAGATTAAGTTGTCTTCATAGACAAACTTCCCATAGATCTCAGGGAGCTCAAGGGTCTGAATGTGATTAGCATTCCTCAGGCCTTGTGATAAGTTTAGCCACTTCTCAGGGAGACTGTTGATAAAGCCAACATTTGTCTCATGCTTAGACAAAACTACACCATCATTTGATAGTTCGTTTATCAAGGTCTTGTATCTGGAATAAGTCTGAGAGAGACTTTCAGAGTCTTTTGCCCTGAAAGTATTATACTCAAGTTTCAGGTCCATGACCCTGTTTTCCTTGGTATCTGAGGGACCCTCAAAGCTATTGACCAAGTCATCCCAAGTTTGCTTGGCTGTTGAACAGTTGATGACTGATTCCATTATATCGTCAGGAAGACATGATATAATGATGTTTTTCAGGCGTTGGTCTTGATTGACCACCCTCCTCTCATCAATGGTCCATTGAGCCTCAGGCTTGTTTAGCCCTTCAGCAGTCTTTGGGACATAAGGACCATCTTTGACACAAGTGATGTAGTATGGTTCCATACCAGTAAAGTAGCAAAGCATTCGCTTTTTCCACTTGCTAAATTTACCAGCTTCAAGTCGTGGGGCAACAGCTGAAAAGCTTCCACCCTTTTTGTCAACTAGCTGGGGCACATTTGCATCAGTCATAGTAGGATCTTGGTTTTAAAAACCTTGAGCACTCTTGGTTAATTTTGAAAGATTTTATAAACCAGAGGCTCTGATACCACTTGTTGTTCCTTTAACACGCTTAGAGTTAACTAGAAAGTTAATCTATTTTTGTTTATGACTAATACAATGTAATGATTACTTCTAACAGTTAATGAAACGTTAATATAAAAAACAAACAGTATTTTCAACATTTAAATTCTTATTAGAAATGAATCAAAGAATCTATTACCCAAGTGTTTTGCGGAACAAACACTTGGGATTGAATAGACAAGGTATGGTGTCTCCTATCTAAACTCAAGCTATGCTTAAGTGGTAACAATATGCCTCACTGAGCTATCTCAGGGACTGGTTACTCTTTGTAGGAGAGAAGTTGTTTTGCAAAAGTCTAAGGCTTTCAATGTACAAAACACACTCAACTTCTCTCCTTCTGAACCTATTTATACACAAGTATAAAAGAGTAAAAGTGATTAAAAATACTTCAACTTGTTGAGGAAGCGTGTCTGACCATTACAACAGTAATTGTCATTTCCAAGAACCAATAGGAATGGACTAAAAGTCTTTAGGAGTGTTTGGTCTGACACTCCATGACTTTTAGCCGTCTTTGGGAAGGTTGGTATCAGACAAGATAAGAGTGTTTGGTCTGACATTCTTATCTTCTCAAATACTTCCCACTTATTCCCGCCTTTATTTCAGGCGTTGGTTTCTTCAGTCTTCAATCACTTATTGTTTTTGAGGAGACTGGAGTTCAGTGAGTTCTTGTCCAACACTCACTGAACCATCATCTTCTTCTTTGGCTTAAGTCCTACTCAGGGAGTACCGCCTACCTGAGTAGTGAATCCTTCTTCTTGAATTCGCCTTAAGCATCCTGAAGATGACTCACTGAGTGACTGTTCACTCAGTGACTTGAATTGTTCTCGGTTTAATTAACACTTAGTTAATTTGTGTCCAAATCTTGTTTTAAGTATTCTTGGGTACTGATGGACCCAACAACGTCCTCATCAGAAAGTGATTCGTCATCACTAGACGAAAAATCATTGTTGGAATTGAAAAGAGGGTTAGAGAAAATTCCGGAAAAATCTTTCGCAGTGTCAAGAGGATAATCACCACAAAAAGACCCATCACAATCACTGTCGGATATATCCTCAGACTCACTTGGGATTGGGAAAAGGTTCTCAACACTAGACTTTATGAATTCGTCCGATTCTTTTTCAGGAATAGTGCTAAGATGCTCATCCCCCATAATGAGAGAGTCCTCGGAGTCAATAGTCGGTAAGATGGATGTGATTGCAATAGACTGAGGGAGTTGAGAAATTATATTATTCAAAGGAATAGCACTCTCCTCATCGTCTTCCTCATCATCGTCATCGAGAATGGCATCCTTGAGAAATATGGAACGCCTCTGTGCTGCTCGTTCTTCGGCTAGTAATTCTTCCATAGATTTTTCATGACGATCTTCTTGGGGAAGTTTATTAACCAAATCCTTAACTTCTTTTAGTAAACCTAGAACATGGAGAAGTTCTTGAGGAAGTGGCTTAGGTTGTGTTTGAATCATTTGGTACTGTGGAGGTTGGTCATGATAAAAATAATCATAATTGTTACAAGGGCCATGCTCATAGAAAAGCGGGTTCTTTTTTTGACAATCGGAGTTATAATGCGGACCTCCACTGAATTTACAACAGTAAAACTGTTGTGACTGACTCGGTGAATCATATGGATATTGGTCATAACCAAAATTTTAATTGTTACACGAAACCTGCTCATGGACAAGCGTGTTCCCTGTTTGACAATCAAAACCTTGGTGCGGACCTCCACAATATTCACAATAATATGTTTCCATCTCATGGTGTGGGGGTTGGTTAAGGAAATTGGTTGTTTCATTGTAGGGATTTTGGTCATAGACAAACCCGTTTCCCAAATTTACAATGCTACAACCGGGGAAATTTCCACCATTTGGAGGACCTCTACACCATTCACAACCATATTGGTAAGATGAAGACATAAAGAAGAATTTAAACAGATAGATGGTAAGAGATAAAGAATTAAACGGATAAGAGGAATGAGAAGAATATTTTTGGAATTTTATAATTTAGAAACATTTTGAAAAACACAAAGGGAAAAAGGAAAATAAATTTGAAAATAAAATCTTTTTGGGTTTTTATAAGAAAATATTTACGAGAGAGAACGATAACTTCACGGGGAAGGGTCTTCAAAACACGAATCGACAAAATGGGAATCAAAAATTCACTTCAAGCCTTCCCCGGCAGCGGCGCCAAAAATTGATCGGTTGAATCATACATATGTTTTTCCCAAAGGAATACAAAGGGAATATGTAAACCCGAGTCGTTTTCCCAACGAAGGAGTGAATGGAATTTTGTGAATTCGAGTTCGTGAAACGTGTCGTGAATAGTGAAATGAGTGAGATTTTGGATTTCTATGCTAAAATGAGTGAACATAGACTAAAAACGACTAAATAGGCTAGGAAAATGATTATCTAAAGCACATGTAACTAAAACGTAAAAGAAAACTAAAAACGAGCACGTACTGGGAAATCCCGAGCCTAAAAAGTGTAAACTAAGAAATACTAACCCTATGGATGAAAAACTATTGTTCCTAAGTTCTAAATGATAAAATAAAAATTAAAAAAAAAAAAAAAAGAATTATATTTTTTTGATTTTTATTTAATTTATTATGAATTAAAAAATAAATTTAAAAAGAAAAATAAATTAAAAATACTAAATGAAAATGAAAAATTCTGAAAAATTACAGGAAAGTTCCTCATTGTAAACTGATCCTAGGAAAAATAAAAGCTTGGTGCCAGCTTATTTGGATAAGCTGTAAATAAGCAAAGATTGGAAATAAGCAAAAGAAAGGAAAACTGGGTTAAATAAAAAGGAGTGCAAAGATATAACTGAAAAAGACCATAGGGCAGTTGGTGTTGTGTTTGGTGTGAGAAGGTGAGGTCTCATGTTCGACCCCTGGACCTCACTTTTTTGAAAACTATTTTTTTTTTCATTTTTTCTTTTTACAAACCTATTAAGCACAAATGAATAAGCATTTTTTATAACTGCAACTATTATTGAAAAGCTAAAATAAGCTCAGAAATAAGCTATAAGGACTGATCAGTGAAATAAAAGGGAAATAAGCTAAGGCTTCAAGCAATGGACTTAATAAGCTATTTATAAGCTAAAGCAAATCTGAAATAAGCTAGATAACTAACAATAACCTAAAACGAAAACTAAATTAAGCCACAAGAGGAACAAATAAGCACTAAAATTAACCAAATAAGCTAAAAAGCCTACTGAGGTCTGATATGGTGCACAGGGCAAAAAATGGCTTTTTCAAGCTACTAAACAGCTATTATAAAGCTAATTCTAAAAATCTAAAAAAAATTGGGAATAACTAGATAAGCAACCCAAATCTCTCTGTACCAAATATGAGCTTAAAATGAATAAATTAAAAATGGAAAACATAAGCTGAATTTAACAAAAATCATGAATGTGCAGACTGTTTTTGCAAATTCTAACCCAAAGCATTATGACACTAGATCAACGACTGGCTATTGACTGTTTGGACTGAAATGAACCTAGAAACATCAAAAATAAAAGCTGAGAATGCTTAAGCTTATAAGAAGCTTATAAGATCAGCTGCTGACCTTAAACTAGCAATATCCACTCAAAACCTCAAAAGGCTTCAAATTAACTAAAAACAACCTATAAACAGTTTGTATAAGATAAATTAGGGTAGATTAAAACTTACTAAGTGGCACATGAACAGTGAATGTCGAATTTGACCCATTTGCATCCCTGTGCCAAACACCCCTTAATGGGTTGACTGTGTTGAGATTTTCAAAGGGATGGAACAAATTAAGCTGAGCTTGGGAAGACAGAAGTTACCCAAAGTTATATAAGCACTACTGAATAACTATTAACTAGCAATAAGTCCTAGATTAAGCTAATACTTCTTTAAGCTAATTGTAGCTTTTATTAAATTTTTTTTCAGTGAAAATTGAACAAATGAACTCCTGACTGTATTTAAGCTACAAGACAATATAGAAAGCAGTGACAGCTATCAATAAGCATAAAAAGCAAGAAATAAGCACTAGATAAGCACTTTGACTAAAGTTGACTTTTTTTTGACTATTTTGAATTTAAAACAGAATAAGCAGAATGGACTTACAAAAAGCTAAAAGTAGCTTATATAAGCTTAATGAAACAGAGAAAAGAGCTTTTGAAGTTTAAGCAACAACTAATTCGAATTACTGAATTAAACTTGAACTTGAATTACAACTGAAACAGTACAAGGCTTTTGAAATTTAACTAGGATTGAAATTAAAGTTACAATAATAAAATTAAGCTGAACCTTAAAACTTATCTAAATTTGACTAAAGAAAGTATATTAAGCTACTCTACATTACACTACTCCTAACTTCGAACTAAAAATCTAACCAACTCCTCTTCTGTGTGTGTGAGGTGTTTTATATTCTCCAAAAAGTCTTCTCTGGTCTCTCTGGGCAAATCCCAGCCCTTGGATTACTTTGAAATCATCTCAGCCCTAAAATTGTATTTTGGCGCCAAAATGGCTGGGTAGATTTCCAGCGTGGAAATGGGTTTACTTTGTGAAGATGTAGCGCATGGGGGGGAGGCTGTGGCAGTGAAAAAAAGGAGACAAGGAGGGGACAAGGTTGTCTGGCTATCTTGGTCTGGGGAAGGGAGAAAGCGGGAAAGGGGATAAAGGGGTGAGTGGGTTGAAGTTTTGTTTTGACCCGGTTTTTATTAACTAAAAAGGAGTGGGCTGGGGTAAAAGGATTGGGCTTGAAATAATTAAGGGTCTGCTTTGGATTAGCTAAGGGTAAGTTTTGGAATTAGTTTTAAGTTTAGGGACCATCTTTGCCAAAACTGAAAATTATTTCCAAGGACCATTTTTGACATTTTGATATTCTTGAGGGTTGGCTTTTGACAACTTGAGCATAAATGTGATCCAAACTTGAAATTCCTTTCCTGGCTTCGGCTTTTGACGACTTTCCAATATCGTGCTCGGTTTTGTCCATTTTGTCATCGTTTTTGTCCGTTTCTCACATAACCGTACCTGCACATGCATAAACACAAAAACACAACATATTTGGCATATTTGGTTAGTTTTTGGTCTATTTAGTTCGTTTTATTAGGTAAAAGGTATGTGTAATTTAACACATACCAATAAGTTGCAACAGATAGTACTACTAAGGATCCTGCGAAGACTGAGATTTACACCAAAAGGCCAAGATCGACGATAGTTGCCGGAGTGAGGAACTTGCAGAGGAGTAAAGGAAGGTGTACACGACTTGCGTTACCATCGATGAAGCATGTGAGAATAGAAGGGAAACTTAGGAGGGACGCGATTATACTTTATTCAACACGTGAAGATTTCTGCTTGGGCATCAAGACAACCAACTCAGAAGACTGGGAAATCCCTGAACCTACTCAGAAGACTGGGAAGAAGAGAAAATTTGTTGGTCAAGAACCTGAGCAATTCATAACAGCTCTTCATTGCAACAAGATTCCTCCTCAAAGGATCAAGTTCGTTCCCAACCAAGTTATCAAGCTTCCTGAGTATGGTATCTTCTTTGTCGATTAGTTTGGCCAACAGGCCTTTCAAAGAGTAAGTGACATAAACCTAGTGGAAATAACAACTCTTCTTGCTTACAAGCTGATGGCACTTCACGTGAAGAGCCCTAAAAATGAAGAGTTTATCAAGCTGATGGACAAGATGATGAATGAAAGACCCGACAAGGAGAAGTTGGTGTCTAAGAAGGCTAAGTTGGAGCTCATGGGAATCTTGGAAGCCTGAGTACAGATCCCTAAGCATTATGTTTAGATAATAGTACTTTGTAATTATATGAATAAAATGATGGCCCACGTTTTGTTATATCAGTGTCTTTTATTAGCTTTCTAATATACTCAGTGTAAGAAGAAGCCCATTTGCTCACTTACATGGATCAAAACACTTAGGCATAATTTATCCAAATAGGGGGAGATTGTTGGGTTCATTCAGTACCCAAGCGGCCTGACAACAAAGATTTGAATACAAATTAGCACAAGTGTTAATCGACCTTAAATGATCTCAGGTCACTGAGTGAACAGTCATTCAGTGAGTTATCTTCAGGATGCTTAGGACGAGTCTAAGAAAAAGATTCACCATTCAGGAAGGCGGAACTCCCTGAGTGTTACTTAAGCCGAAGAAGAAGATAATGGGTTCAGTGAGTGATGACAATAACTCACTAAACCCCAGTCTCCTCAACAACAATTATGATTGAAGACTGAAGACTGAAGACGAAGACTAAAGAATTTGAAGTTTGAAAGAAAAGCGGGACAAGGCGGGAAGAGTTTGAAAAGATAATGAAAGTCCTTATCAGGCCAAAGTCAAACTTTCCCTGAAAGGCTTGGGAACAAGAGCAGTGTCATCACTGTCATTCGGAAAGTAGTATTAACCTATTCCCAATATAGATTCATGTAACAGTGACAAAACACTGTTGTATTTTGTCCTGACTAGCTAGGTCATTCTATTTGTCTTTTTAGTCATGGGTTCTCTTTATACTTGTGTATAAATAGGATCATAAGAGAAAAGTGGACAAGTTTTGTGCATTAAAAGCTTAGACTTTCACAAAACCATTTTTCTCCCCCAAAGAGCAACCTAGTCCCTGAGATAGCCCAGTGGTTCATTCATTGTTGCCACTCAAGCATAGCTTGAGTTTAGTGAGGAAAACATACCATACCTTGTCGTTTCAATCCCAAGTGTTATTTCCGCTAACACTTGGGTATAGATTCTTTTGATTAATTTCTAATAATAATTTAAACGTTGAAAAACTTGTGTTTTATCTTTTACGTTTTACTTATTTGTTTAAATTAATCAATACATTAAATCAGTCATGAAACACAATTAGATTGACTTTGTAGTTATTTCTACTAGTGTAACGGGAACAACATGGTGTTTTTCGGTTTTTAGTTATTATTCGGGATTTTAAATGTTTTCTAATATATATTTGTCATCATTAAAACATAAAAGAGTCATTGACCATTTATTGCACTATCAAGATAGTTTGTAAATTGAAAAAGTTGACCCTTCTTTTTTCTTATGTTTGTTAAGAAAGTATTTGATGGTCAAAGTCTCACACTTTGTTTAGGAAGGATGTTTGGTGTAAGGAGGGGTTTAGACTCATGGATCTCCTCGATTATTTGTTCTCAAGACGGATAAAGATCGTGAATTATTTGAGATGTGGGTGCTCGTTGATGGGTTTTAGATGGGTGTTTGGAATTGGAGAATCCCTACCCATGGAAGGACATTCGATGACTCTTCTAGCCTTATTTTCATAATTAATGATATCTCTGTCCCCCCCCCCCCCCTCTCCTTGGCTAATAAGGATAAATGAATTTTGTCTAATGATGCTTCGGGTGTCTTTAAGTTAAAATCTCTCCAGCCTAACCCAAGATAAAATTCTAGCTAATATGGATCTTGGTAAACATCATTTTTTGCATATTAAAGGTGTCTTAAGTTAAAATTTTCTCCTGCCTAATCCAAGATAAAATTCTACCTAACTTTGATCGTGGTAAAGATCATTTGTGGAATTATCAGGTTCCTTGAAAAGTGAAAATTTGTGCTTGGAGAGCATTTTTAGATTTGTTGTCTTCTTGAGTTAATATGGTTAGTACAAGAATTAATTTAATCAATAAGGTTTATCCCCTATGTGAGCTTAAAGACGAAAACTCTTGATTATTGGCTGCTCCAATGTCCTCAAGTTTAGTGTCTTTGGTGTAAGTTTGGAGCCGATGGAGACTTCATTTGTCTTCCTCATTTCCTTTTTTATCCATTAGTAATGTTACATCAGGTAATGTTAGGTGCTGTTTTTTTATTAAGAGACTCTGAATCTGAATCTGGTTTGCACATCTGAATTTGAATCTATGGCTAAAATGTCTGTATATGATTCCATCTTAATGTGAATAAGAGGCCAAGAAATCTGAATCTGACCCGTATAAAGTGTTTGTTTTTGTAAAAAGTTGTCAGAATTTGTTAGATTGTCATGATTTTTTTTCGCCCATCAAAAAACACGACTTGATGAGGCGAAAAGTGTACCGCTTTTAAGGGGTCATTTAAGCCCGAAATCGTATTTATTTGATCAAATATTGCCCTAAATCGTTCCTTTTGTCATTTTAGGTACTTTTGAGGAGAAATCTGGAAAAGGAGGCATTTTGGACGTTTTTGGAGCATTAAAGTGAAGAATACGACAAAGTCTCAAAATCGGCTGAAATTTACCTTTGACGGCGTCAGAATCATCTCTTGACGGCGTCATGCCTTGGCAAGAAAAGTTGGATGTGAAATTTACTCATGACGGGCCAGTGAGTTAGCATGAGAATTCTGACGGCGTCACGCTTTAACTAAATCAAGGGCGTCACGGCTTAAATCATAAGGGGACGGCGTCACGTTCAGGGTTAGACGGCGTCAAGCCTTGATAAGCCAGAATGGATTTTTGAAGAGCTAAAGAGGGACGGCGTCAAGAAGGTCACCCGGGAACCCTAAAAGCGGCGAGGTGACGGCGTCACAATGCATAAGGTGACGCCGTCAGATCTAAAAATCTATATATAGTTTTCTAATCTTTTGTCATTAGGGAGAGCTTAGTGTGTGGAATTTTGGGATAAAACCCTAAGACGATTTTAGCTACTTTTTCAGGGCTTTTAGCCTTGAGATCTTCCATGTTTCATTGAAAGATAAGTTATCAATTAATCATTCAATATGTCTATGTGTTGTTTGATTCTATCTTATGCTTGTCTTTTGTTTAACATGTTAGGCTAATTTTATCTTGTGTTTGCTTAGATCTAATGAAACCTAGCTATTGATTATTGGTTGTTAGTGTGTTGTTAGTTGTATTGGATGATTGTTTATCTATGTTAGGCTTAAGAAAACTGGCTAACTTCCTATTCGGTAACTTGCTTGAACGTCTTAAGAAACATGAACCAAACGCGTACTAAAGGTTTTTATGGTTGTATTTAATGCACAAGCGAATTCTAGTGATCCCATGTTAGGAGCTTCCTAGCCGGCTTGACATAGGAGTGAAGTAGGAGCTTGTAGAGTTGGGGAAGTAAGTACGCCACCCCACGAATGGTATTAAGGAATACACCCGTCATCCACGCAACTAATACACACTAATTAACCGGTAAAAGATAGTTAGGGAGTAAGGAAATCTAAGTAAACACATTTCTCTACACATAAGTTTCTCACCACTTTTCATTTTTGTTATTTTATTTTATTTGCATTCGTAGTCATTTGGGTTAGTTGACTAGCAACTAATTCCGCCCACTCCTTCAAACCCGAGATTTTACTTGCTTTCATAAAATTATAAAAACATAAAAAGAATCTTCCTCAACCCTTAGACCTAATTAGAGTAGCCTTTCATACCTAACGAACACTATTCCCTGTGGAGAACGATCAATCCCCCGTACTTACCACTACACTATACTACATCGGTCAGGTACACTGCCTGGTGGGGTTGTAAGCCTCTTGAGATCCCTCGAGAGGTAAAACCTGTTGTAAGGTTACAAAACCACGCATCAAGTTTTTGGCGCCGCTGCCGGGGAATAGTTATTGTTTAGGTTGAATTTTTATTTCTATTAGGTCTACTCACTAGATTCCTTTCTAGTGAGATTTTTATTTTATTTTTCTAGGTTTTCTTTAGTCTATCTATTTTCTTCGTGTCTTTGTTCGTAACCATACCATCCGACATCATGGAAGATGGTAATATCCTTAACCCCCACAACCCACCACCACAACAACCACAACCACCTCCTAGAGCCCGTACTTTAGGAGAGTATTCCCGTCCTAGCCACCATGGCTATCGAAACACCATTGAGCTCACTCAAGGAGCCAATATCACACCCTTGCGATCCGACACCATCCGGTTGGTGCAAAGTGGATGCGCATTCCATGGACTTCGTTCTGAAGATCCTAATCAACATCTCAAGGACTTTCTTAAAATCGTTGATTCTATAGACCTTGATGTTGCCACTCGAGAGACGACCCGATTGCGTCTCTTCCAATTCTCTCTGCGGGACCAAGCTAGTCAGTGGCTAGAACGTCAACCCGCAGGATCCATTACCTCTTGGGATGATCTCACCACTCGTTTCCTTGCTCAGTTTTTCCCACCGGGAAGAACTACCAAGCTAAGGAATGATATCTTGATGTTCCAACAACGTCAAGGCGAAACTCTCTACGAGGCATGGACTCGATTCAAGGACTTACTCCAAAAAGTCCCTCACCATGGCATAGAACTTTGGCTCCAAGTCCAAATCTTCTATGACCATATCAATCTCTCCACGAGGCAAACCATTGACCAATCGGCCGGTGGCAAGCTACGTGATCTAAGTGCGGAACAATCATGGGCTCTCCTAGAGGATCTTGCTCTTTATGACAACGAAAGTTGGAGTGATCCCCGTGATTTGAATAAAACGGTCAAGGCAATATCTTTGCCTTCGAACAATTCAAGCACTTCCGACCGTAGGATCATAGAACTTGAAGACCAAGTCAAGTTCCTCATGAAATCCTACGAGGCTCCTAAACCTTCAAGCCAAGTGAACAAAATCACTTCCTCATGTGAATTATGTAGTGGTCCCCACGACACTCGTGATTGCATGGAACTCCCCGAACAAGCTTTTGTGGACTACGCATCCTCGCGTACCGACGGAGCGGGAGACAAGTGGTACACTTTCAAACCCGAGCCAAACCATTATGGTGATTCATACAACCCTTCATGGAAAAATCACCCAAACTTTAGGTGGAAACAAAACCAAAACTCACAACAAACCAATTCTTCCAACCCACCTAATCGTTTCCAATCAAGCGGTTCCAACTCGAACCGTACTTTCAACAACAATCCTTCCGGCAATGGTAGTACCAATAACTTTGAAGGATTGATGTCTCAATTTATGGCATCTCAAGAAGCTCGGATAGCTAGATTCGAATCCGAATTCAATCAACAACAAACAGAGATGACCAACAAAATTGACAATTTGTTGAAAGCCCTCAATAACCACGTGCTATCACCTCCACATAAGGACGCTAGGAACACAAATAGCGGACCCCAAGTAAAAGACCCCTCTTCATCCAAACACGTCCACTTTGTCAACATTGTCACCATTAAACCAATTGATAGGAATGAGGATAATAGTGAACCTAAGGATGAGGATAAGAAAGTCGAGGTTGATAAGGAAGTTAGGACAAGTGAGATTGAAGAAGTAGATGATGATGAGGACTACTTCAATAGGCTACCCACTAAGGAAGAGCGCGCATATCACACAAACTTATTCGATGACCTCGAGACACCATACTTCCTAGGTAGACCAATCATTGAAATAGGCGACCCTTCTAATCTCAACATACCATGCAACATCGGACATCTACATGTGTGGAAAGCTTACATCGACCTTAGATCGCCCATAAACATCATGACTAGAGCCCACTACAACTTGATAATGAAAAATCAACTTGGGTATAGGATGCTCCCTGACAAGGGTTGGATGAGTAACTTCACGGGAAAAGTTAAGGGATTACCGGTTTATGTAGGAAACTTCACCTATGTCACCGACTTTGTAATTGTAGAAGATATCCGCCCAATAGTCGATGCATCCTTGACTCAAGTGGTTTTTGGAAAACCATTTGTTGAGGTCTCTAGAATGACTTATGAACCTTCCTTAGGGATAGTTAGATTTAAGGATGAGACCGATGAAGTAAGCTACCAAATGCCATATAAGATAGAACAATTCCAACACTTGTCAAATGTTGAGAAGGAGCTTAAACAAGCGGTCTACTATAGGAATGATAAGGATAGAAGTAAAGGAGTAGACTATGTTATGGAAAGGATATTCGGTTTCTACAAGGATTGTTTGAAATTAGGACCGGAATATAGAACCGGGAAGGAGGATGGCCTAGGAACCGTGACCGATGATGGAGTCACGTAATGTACGTGACTTTGAGTCTAGCTACAAGACTCGTTAATAAAGAAAAGCGCTTCTTGGGAGGCAACCCAAGCTTTATTTGTTTTATTTGCTTTGTGTGTTTATTTATTTGCTTGTTTGATTTTATTTTCCGTATGTGTGTTTAATTTTATTAGTATTGATTCATGTTCAAAACTAATTTGTGAAAATGCTTTATGTTGTTTTTAACTTCGTCTTAACTACATATAAAGGTATTTTGCAAAAGATAAGTGTAAGGGAAATCTAAGTCGGTTTATTAGAACACATATGAACATGAATCGTAATAATAATAAATTAACATACATATTCGTATTTGTTTGAGTCAAATGCTTGTATCGAGTCATAATGATGTTTTGCAGGATTTCCAGGAAGTAAGGTAAAGGTTTTTCCAGAAATTTTCCGGAAACTTAAAATGAAAATTTTTGTCAGGTCATTTCTGACGGCGTCAGGGGTTATAACCTGACGGCGTCAAATTTAATTTCCAGAAATTTTTGAAAGTTTTGTTTTCATAAAAAGTTTTTATTAAAATCTCCAACTTATAATCTCCAGGAATCTGCAAAATTATCATTCCACAAGCATTATATCCTTATATATAGATTTTTCCCGCCGATGTTATGCAGGTTTTCGTGTTTGTTTTCTCAGGTTTAACAGGTTATTTTGGACAAGGAGATGTTTATGGAATCAAGCTTATGGCGATGCATTAGTCATGGAGCTTCAACACTCTCTCTGGAGGAAGATTTAACCGTGTAACTTCATTATCCACCGAGCGAATCAGGGGAGTATTTGATTTCATTCTTTTACTTTATGCTTTTACATCTTGTTATTTGAACATTGGGGACAATGTTCATCTTAAGTGTAAGGGGAGGGTAAAAGTACGATTTTAGAGAATACAATTGCGCTTGATTTTTGTTTGTTTAATAATAGATGTGTAATAAAACTGAGAGAAATACTTGATTAGGGTAATTTTAGTGCCAAATTTAAAATTTTTTACAACATATAGGAGTGAAACTTTGATCTTAATGAGCGTCTCATGGATAGGAGTTATATGACTAGCACAAAAACCGTACCACTAAAAAATTTTCCACCCCAAATATGTGAGGTTCGCCCCTAGAATTGGTAGGAAAAGCATTTATGCTATGATGTGTGTACCGGTAGCACTTAGATTCTAGAACTTGCGTTAGGACCATTCCAAGGCCACAAGTGAGACTACATTCGTGTAGTTAGATTTACTACATGATAAGAGGCATTAGGATTAACCCATTGTTTTACACCTGTGTTTTTGTTATAATTACATTGGCTACATTGGTCAAGTAATTCTCCCACACCCTTTGCGTTGTACTCATTTTTAGTACACGATACCCCTAGTACACCCCTCAGAGCCTATCTTTTCGTTTCGACCTTTAAGCATTTTACTTAAAGGAAGAATTTGTTACACCCCACTAAAATGTACACCCAAATCGCCTTAGCCTACCTTGTATGCACTCATCTTTAGTGCATTATTGTTACAACATTTGTTTAAACCCAAGTTAATTATCTAATTGATTACATGGTTGCTAAGTCGAGTCATATCCTTGTACATATTGTTTTGGGACGATTGGGACTCATGGGTAAAGTACTAGTATAATGGAGTAATGGGGAAGAACATCATTTATTACCCCCATATGTGCTAAATGTTTTAAAAGTACTCCAAGTTTTTCAATTATCTTAATTCGAGTCATTAGATTAGTATTTGTAAAGTTATGTAAAAATTCAAGTGTAAGGGGAATGCAATGCCCCTATGATGTATTATTTTGGATGGTAGGGCAAGAGTGTATGTCAAAAAAAAAAAAAAAAAAAAAAAAAAAAAAAAATCAAGAAAAACACAAAAAAATGAGAAAATGAAAAATAGAAAAAACATACGGACTACCATCCCGTTTCATTTTATGTTTATTTTATGTTTTTGTTATTTTGTTATTTTGTTTCTAGCTTAAAATTGAGTCTAGTCTTAGCTTAGCAACATTGTATAGTACATGTAATTGATCAAGATCTTTAACTCGCCACCAGTAAAATATCCCGTATCCAACAAAACCGTGTTTTCCTTTTCCCTACACCTAACGTTATAACCCATTTAAAAGCCCTCTTTGATAGTTTATCTTAGGTGCTTACGCCTAGTGGAGGAGGTTTTCGATCCTTTCCCAAGCCTATGGTAATCTATTTGCTATGACAGGTAGTGAGAGATATTTTCCGTTTTCATTTATGAGATTTATTTTGATGACACTTGAGAGATGTGAGTATCTAAACACTACTTGTGAGGTGCTAGTATGTAATCTCCGTGCTTATTATGATTGAAGTGGAACGATTATTTGTTGTAATTACTTTTATGTTTGCATTAAATGACCCCTAACTTGTATTTTGATTAGAATAAAAGCGCATTTGCTTGAGGACAAGCAAATCTCAAGTGTAAGGGTATTTGATGAGGCGAAAAGTGTACCGCTTTTAAGGGGTCATTTAAGCCCGAAATCGTATTTATTTGATCAAATATTGCCCTAAATCGTTCCTTTTGTCATTTTAGGTACTTTTGAGGAGAAATCTGGAAAAGGAGGCATTTTGGACGTTTTTGGAGCATTAAAGTGAAGAATACGACAAAGTCTCAAAATCGGCTGAAATTTACCTTTGACGGCGTCAGAATCATCTCTTGACGGCGTCATGCCTTGGCAAGAAAAGTTGGATGTGAAATTTACTCATGACGGGCCAGTGAGTTAGCATGAGAATTCTGACGGCGTCACGCTTTAACTAAATCAAGGGCGTCACGGCTTAAATCATAAGGGGACGGCGTCACGTTCAGGGTTAGACGGCGTCAAGCCTTGATAAGCCAGAATGGATTTTTGAAGAGCTAAAGAGGGACGGCGTCAAGAAGGTCACCCGGGAACCCTAAAAGCGGCGAGGTGACGGCGTCACAATGCATAAGGTGACGCCGTCAGATCTAAAAATCTATATATAGTTTTCTAATCTTTTGTCATTAGGGAGAGCTTAGTGTGTGGAATTTTGGGATAAAACCCTAAGACGATTTTAGCTACTTTTTCAGGGCTTTTAGCCTTGAGATCTTCCATGTTTCATTGAAAGATAAGTTATCAATTAATCATTCAATATGTCTATGTGTTGTTTGATTCTATCTTATGCTTGTCTTTTGTTTAACATGTTAGGCTAATTTTATCTTGTGTTTGCTTAGATCTAATGAAACCTAGCTATTGATTATTGGTTGTTAGTGTGTTGTTAGTTGTATTGGATGATTGTTTATCTATGTTAGGCTTAAGAAAACTGGCTAACTTCCTATTCGGTAACTTGCTTGAACGTCTTAAGAAACATGAACCAAACGCGTACTAAAGGTTTTTATGGTTGTATTTAATGCACAAGCGAATTCTAGTGATCCCATGTTAGGAGCTTCCTAGCCGGCTCGACATAGGAGTGAAGTAGGAGCTTGTAGAGTTGGGGAAGTAAGTACGCCACCCCACGAATGGTATTAAGGAATACACCCGTCATCCACGCAACTAATACACACTAATTAACCGGTAAAAGATAGTTAGGGAGTAAGGAAATCTAAGTAAACACATTTCTCTACACATAAGTTTCTCACCACTTTTCATTTTTGTTATTTTATTTTATTTGCATTCGTAGTCATTTGGGTTAGTTGACTAGCAACTAATTCCGCCCACTCCTTCAAACCCGAGATTTTACTTGCTTTCATAAAATTATAAAAACATAAAAAGAATCTTCCTCAACCCTTAGACCTAATTAGAGTAGCCTTTCATACCTAACGAACACTATTCCCTGTGGAGAACGATCAATCCCCCGTACTTACCACTACACTATACTACATCGGTCAGGTACACTGCCTGGTGGGGTTGTAAGCCTCTTGAGATCCCTCGAGAGGTAAAACCTGTTGTAAGGTTACAAAACCACGCATCATTTTTTTTCGCCCATCAAAAAACACGACTTGATATTGACACAACAGTAAAATGGATTATGGTTGTGGTTAAATGAGTGGACGAGTGGTTGACATGGGTAACTCGCTTAATAAGGGGTCATGTTGACGTTCTCAACCCGTCAAAATGTGTTTGGATTATCTTATAATGTTTCAATACGAATTGTCACCTATAACTATTATCATCTTGTGCATTTTTTATTTAACAAAAATTTTCTTTAAAGGTACTTTCAATACGAATCGAAAAGTCGAACAAGAACAAAAAAAATTAAAAATACATAATGAATAAAAAAGAAAAAAAAAATTATGTGGCATTAAGAGGTGTTAAGACACCCTTCAATATCTAGTTCAATAAGTGTTTTTATCCTCTTACTGGCTCTTAATGAGCTGAAAAAAACAAACTCTAAATCTTAACTACCTCTTACTGCCTGTTACTGACAAATAAAAATAAACGTAGTTTTTAGTTAAAACCTCTTACTACATCTGACAGGGGTGTGTTTGCTTCATTAAGATGTTTTGGGTATGAATCTAACTACCACGTCTTATTAGTAAGATTTGGCTATAAAGTCTGAATCTAAATGAAATAATGTTGTTTGTTTTTTGCATAATCGTCTGAATGAGTTTAATTGTATTTTTTTATGTATATATTATATCATAGCAATACCATAAATAAGTAGCTTGTGTAAATATGAAACAAAACTTTTTATTATAAATATAACATAGATAATAAACAATCAAATATATTATATTAACACAAGTCTTCAATCTCTTATTGAGAAAGAGGAAGTAAGACAAGTCACCACCCCTTATTTAGTAAAATGTTTTATGCCTGACCTGAATCAAAAAAATAAATAAAGTAAAAAAATAATAATAAATAAATAAAATGTCTGACCACCTATGACTTAGTAAGAGTAAAAGGCTATTTTTCAAAAAACAAACATACTCGTAAAACATTTTTTCAAAAAACAAACACACCCTTATATTAATAGGCTGTTAAGAGGTTTTTACAAAAACAAATACAACCATATAAAAGGGAATACATGCCTAGCTAAAATCTTCGTGGTGGCGTAATATGGTATGTAACTCCACTTCTGTTTCTCTTTCCTCATCTAAATCTATGGATATGTTCACGGCTATTCAGAGGTTGACGTCCTATGAATTTTGAAAGAGATGCTCGCTAAAGTTGGCTTGCTGGAACGTTTGAATTGATGAAGAGCGGTCCACTTTTTTTTTTTTTTTTTTCCTTCTTCTTCTTATTGTATTGTAAGACCAAGAGTAGTGGTTTGGGTATGTGTGGGGGAAAATTGCGACAAGTGTCACATGTTTCGTAAGAAAAGTTTTTTACAAAATGAGAGTAGTGCGTTGGGGCGTTGAAGCTATGGGTGTAATGATTACTTTTTTTTTATAATTATTTAACATATTTTTTTTGTATTATTTGACACTTAAAAATACAAACTACATCGTTAAAGATTAAAACTTAGACTTAAATTACTTAAAAATAAAAATAAAAAAATTAAAAATCCACTATTAAAGATAAGTATTGCCTGTTAACGCGTCAGAATTTACCACTGTTAACATTCAATTTTTAGCACTGTTAACGTGTCAGAATTTAATGTTAACATTCAATTTTTTACTCGTTCAACGTTTAACGTTTACCTGTTTGGCGTTAAAGTTTACCAATTGACCTAACGTTTAACGTTAAAGCTAGGTTATAAATACCCACTTTTTACCTTTTAACTTCACAAACTGTGGAAACAGTAGAGGGGGGGTGAATACGTTTCCATTTAAAACTTAAAACTTTTTGTATCAAACATCCGATCAAATGTGACGTAATATGAATAGTGTCAACAATGAGCATATATCATCTAGGGATGAATAAATTAAACTACAACACAAGCACAATCAACCATGACACATACATAATTAACATAACATAAGCAACTAGCCACACAAGCATAAACGCAATGCAAATATAAACATAAAGCGATAAAGAATAAAGTGAAAGTAAAGAGATAAGTAAGAAGGCGCAAACCGGACACGGTGATTTATAGTGGTTCGGTCACGAAGCTCCTCTTCGCCCTACTCCACTCCCCGAGTACCCAACTCGAGAGTTACTTCACTAATCAACAAACTCCCTTCAGGCGGAGAAAACCGTACACGTCGCTTAACTTGTTTTCCAACACTATGCTAGATGTCGAGTGCTAATCTTAGCTAGCACCAATCTACACGTCGCTTATCCTATTTCCGACACTAAGCTAGATGTCGAGTGCTAATCTTAGCTAGCACCAATCTATTACGATCTACCCGATCTACCCTTGATCCACATGATCAATCACACAAGCCCAATGGCTTCAAGAGATCTCCAAGATCTCGACAAGATCACAATGATCTACTCCCACTTGACTCGATCTACCCGATCTACCCTTGATCCACATGATCAATCACACAAGCCCAATGGCTTCAAGAGATCTCCATGATCTCGACAAGATCACAATGATCTTCCCTCACAAACTCTCAAAAGAAAAATGATCTTGATGTATGCTATGATACAATCAAGAGTGTAACAAAAGTTACAAGACCTAACAACTACAACTCTTGTATCTTCTTGGATACCTTGAGTTCTTCTCTTGCAAATTAAGAGGAATGATAACACTTTGTATCTACTTGGATACTTTTTGTTCTTCTCTTGCTAATCAAGAGGGATGACAACACTTTGTATCTACTTGGATACTTTGTGTTCTTTTCTTGCTAATCAAGAGGAATGAAGAGGATCACTTGAATGGAGGATTAAATCACTCTTAAACAAACTAAGACTCTCCAAATGATCAAAGAAAGTCATCTAAGTGAAGAGGGATTAGACCAGAGAAAAGTGACTGGAAAAATCAAGTTGGAAGTGTAAAATGATCCACTATTTATAGGCAAAGAAAAAACTAGTCGTTACGTACGGACGGCTCCACTAATTGTCGCCATGGCTCCACTAAATTTAGTGGAACCTTGGTGCCGTCGCAGACGAAAACGCTCCAAACGCTCCAAATTTTGTCTTTTAGTGGTGAAAGTTTATTTGGGGAAGTTTTGAGCTGTTTTGGGGGGGGGGGGGAAATAGCTGTTACTATTTTTGAAATGATTTTCCCAAATAAAACATTTCCTTCTTATTCAAAAATAATTTGAAAAATGTATTTTTGAAAAATGTTTTGTCACATTCATAAAAATGTGAAGTTTAGAGAAATATAATCCTTTGATCATTTGTCAAGTAGTAGATTTGTTTGTCCATACCTTGAGTAATTTATGTCGGGATGGAAATCTACGACTTCGATGAAGCATACTTGAGATGTTGGGAGGTGTTGAAGTAAGTATGCATTGATTATTTGTGTTTACAAGTAACTTGCACATTTTACGTTATGTATTACAAGTTACATGTTTGTCATTATTAAAACCGAAGAAATCGTTTAGTTTAAATATCGTAATATTTGCACTAACAATCTCCCCCTTTTTGATGATGACAAATATGTAAACCGTAACACATAGTAAAATGTATAAGTTACTTGTTTACACTCCCTTCTCCCCCTTTTGTCGAATCAAAAAGGTAGTTTCCTCGAGCGCTCCCTTGAATTTACTCCCTACTCCCCCTTATTACACTACTATCCTTTCTCCCCAGAAAGGCGAGCTTGCATCATCCTAGTGAAGCCTTCTATCACCACTTGTGAAGACGACTCCATGCTATGTATTCAAATACTCCCGAGCTCCCCCTAGCTCAATGCTCCCCTATGGTGACTTAATCCCCTTTTTTATTTACCTTATTATCTAGCGGATCCATGGATCAAATTCTTACAAAGGCTTTTCCTACATCAAGGGTTAGCTTCGTGCAACATAATATATAGAAGAATAGGAGCAGCATTATAGGGATAGAATACACATAGCAAGACATGCAAGGGTTAAACTATGTTAACACATAAGTGTCATAACCCGACCGACAACCTAAGGTGTAATTGTTCAATCAATCACACTAATCAAGAACGAGATTCGTTCGTTGACTGACACACCAAATGACTTCTTCCAAGTTGTCATTGGGAAGGCAAGTTCTAACAAACCTTTTGAGCAACATAATCATCTACCTAAGATGATTGGTGTTGGGATGGTTTAGATTAATATATCGTTTGCACTGACAATGAGATGCATGATATATTTCTTAGAAAAAAAATGTGCATGTGATCCTAACAGGATTGGGGTCGGATATCTCTAACGGGGTTGAGGTAATGAGGTTCTGGATTTCTAGTTTGGATGATCCTAGGTGTGTGTTAGAGATAATTTGGTGTATGAAGGGTTTCGTGTGATTCTGAGGATTGAGGGTTGTTTAACTAACTATCACTTATCCAAAGTGAGGAGTAGTTGTAAGGTTTGAGGGTGGTGATCGATGGGTTGAAGGTTTTTAGACTAACTATCACTGTAGAGTGAAGTGTAGCAAAAGGTTTGAGTGAGATTGATACAAGGGATGATCCTAGTTGTGTGTTTGGTGCATGAAGGGTTTCGTGTGATTGTGAGGATTGAAGGTTGGTAAACTAACTATCACTTATCCAAAGTGAGGATTAGTTGTAAGGTTTGAGTGTGATGATTGATGGGTTGAAGGTTCTTAGACTAACTATCACTGTCAAGAGTGAAATGTAGCTAAAAGGTTTGAGTGGAATTGTTATAAGGGTTGAAGGTTTTGAAACTAAATATCACTATCAAAAGTGAAGTTTAGTCATAAGGGTTGAGTGTGATGGGGTTAGTGTGAGAGCTAAAGGTTGTGGTGAACTTAGTGAAAGTAAGGATGTGGAGATTCTTGTGATGGTGTGAGGAGGTGCTCAAGGTAGGAGAATTGAAGGCTCAACTCATCTCTAAGGCACATGATGAGGTATTGGTTGTGGTGACAACAAGGATAACTTAGGGTATGTGGTTGTAGGGGATAAAGAATGGGATGACCCATTAGTGGTTGTGGTGATGGTGATAGTGATGAGGATGATGTATTAGTGCCAAGTTCAAAGGGAGTTGATGGGGAATGAGGGATAATGTTAATGTAAGGTTTGAAGATGAGATGCAAGATAAGCTTGCAATTGTGATGCCTTATAGAGGCAAGAGTTGTGGGATTCGAACTAAAAGTTGGTGGTTGAGTCCTATGGTGTAGTGAGGGAATCCTAGGGTGTATGTGAGTTTGCAAAATTTTGCAGGTTTGAGGTTAGGGATGCAGGGATCTAAAGGAAACAGTGAAAATTTGTCAATCATAGGCACAGTACCACTAAATACCACATGGTACCGTTAAATTTAACGGTACCGTGGCCTATTTAACGATACCGTGACTTGGAAGTCACGAATTTTCCTGTGCAGCCTAGTTCTGGGCAGCTAAAGGGAAGTTTCCTAGGGAATAAGAACCACATTTGTGTGTTCTTGAGAGTGTTTGGTGAAAGACTATATGAGTTTGTTTTCGCTCCCCTTAATCTATGACTATCCGGACAAGATGTAAAAGATAAAGAGGAAAACAAACGTTGACGGAAGCGATGAGCTTAGTAACGTCATGACAAGTAGTGGATAGCATACAATAAACTTCACCTTTGAAGTCACGTAGCTCTTCTCAATCATTGTGAATATTCATAGAATATTTATATGATGAGGCATGTTGTAAAACCCGAAAATTTGCATAACTTGAAATGACCAAAATACCCCTCTAATTTTAAAATTTTAAGAATATATAAAATCCTATAAGTAATATTATTTGAACCTAACCTAAATTAATTAAAATCCTAAATTACCTAATAATTTAAGATAATTAAACTTTATATTATAACAAAAGAATCACAAAATAAATGTTCTCTAAAAGGAAAAGATATGCATTAAGTTAAATGATATCCCAATCCCACTAAAATTAGTCCTCCCTTATTTATCCTAATCCCAAAAAGTCGGTCCTCTATAATTCAATAAATACCGATCTTATATTTTTCTTTCACTTCACACAAAAACCCTAAAAACTCCAAAAGTGTCGACTTTCTGTTCCTTGTTGCTGCTGCTTTTCAAATCGTTCTGCTGCTGCTGTTTCTTGTTGTTGCTGCTGTTCGTCCTTGATCAGGCAGCAAAGGGGTCCTCTTGTGTGCTCTTCTTAGTGATTGTGTACGATGGAGTTTTGGATTCGACGTTACTCTGTTGATTCTTGTGGTTGTCTCGTACATGTGCTCTCGTTTATGTCTCGATCCAATACTCGACTAAAGGTATTCCCAAAATCTTATGTCGCATGTACACATGAAAAACATTATACGAAAACCTGTTGTAGCAAGATAATTATATGTAAACATATAAAAGATTACATATATGTTATAGTTAAAAGCATGGAACCATACCTACGATATATATGATACGTGTATATATAAGAGACCTAATCAAATCTTTAATAATGAGGGGCGATTGGTTCGAGTTAAAAGCATGTTATATATATATGGGTGTCTATTGTTGTGTCTTAAAAGGGGTCTGATGGGTAACTTTATGAGGGTTTGTGTATGCGGTAAGGCTGATAATACAAGGGTCGATATACTGTGTAATGGGTCGAATAAAAAGGTTGTCATAATGCTAGATTTTATGTGTCAATATGATGTGTTCATGATTGTCAAATAAGTTGAGTACGTAGGGTTTTCTGGCTGAGCGTTGGGTCGATCCAGGAGGGAATAAAAAGCAGTCGTTGTGTCGGTTAAGGTTGAGTTGTGGTGTGATTTTATGTGGATGGTTGATTGTGTCGAATGGATGGAGAAATAAGTGCAAAGAGGTATGACTTTGTGTACGTTAAAAGGATCGAGTTGAGGGTTTATACAAAGGGTTTTAAACACAAGAGGATATGGTCGAATATGAGTAAACGTTAGGCTGTTGTGGTTGCTGTGTCGAGTCCAATCAGGGGTGAGTTTATGTGGTCTGATATTGCATGTGGTGCAAGTAAATGTGATGTAGGTTGTGGGCAGTATGGGCTAGAAGGGAGATGTGGGGTGCGTGTGTTTTAAAATCAAGAAAACATAGACTGACAAGGAGGCGTGGGTACATTGTTTTAGCGTCAAATAAAGATGGTTTGTCAAGTTGAATTGTTTGTCGAGTAAGTCAAGTCCCTGAATTAGAATGAAGTATGCAATATAAGAAAATTGGGGTATGATTAGGTAATTTACACCTTAGACCTTAAACTAACTAAACTGGTCATAATAACCCCTAAAATATAATGTTGGTTATACAATCCCTTAAGTTTACACAAGTGTCATATATAACCCTAAACTAAAATATTGATCATATTAAGTATAAAAGATATTTAGTGGGCATTTTAACCCTAACGTTATTAAATCGAGAAACTTGTTAAAATAGAAAGCCTCTAAATATACAAAGTTACTAAAAATAGAAGGTTACTAAAAGAGGAAAGTTACTAAAAATGGGAAGCCGACTAAAATGAGTAATCCGACTTAAAGTAAGTATTTAATAAGACGATCATGAATTCGTGTAGATTCGCTGAAGATGGAGTTTGTTTCCGATCTTATGTTCTATAGTGTTTCACTTGCGATCTAAGGTACAGATACTCTGCCCTTTTCAGTAAGGGTGTCTTATTCCCTTGATATGATTTGATTCTGATTCGTTTAAGATTCTAAGCATTGCTATGTACCCTTTTGTTGTGAACCTTTGCCATGATCTTTGCTTGAACCTTCATCTGATAACTCTGATTTGACCTTGATATTACTTCTGAAATATTTGATTATGAACCATCTGATATGAACCATCTGTTATGGACCTTTGGATATGACATTCTGATTTGATTTGATATCTGACTCTTAGTTTGATACCCGAGCCA
Organism: Artemisia tridentata subsp. tridentata; assembly: GCA_021014915.2. Lineage (NCBI taxonomy): Eukaryota > Viridiplantae > Streptophyta > Magnoliopsida > Asterales > Asteraceae > Artemisia > Artemisia tridentata. The sequence goes on from CP139508.1 coordinate 270,811,258, forward strand.
AAATTTGTGACCCTAGCCATGAAGGTAACATGGCCATGTCATTGATGCACCAATGGCATGACTCTAGTGTGGTTGAGTGATGTTCCACACCGTCCCTTATCTGTTATCTGTTATGAGCTCAAGTATATATATGGCCACGATTTGTCTGCAGGGGCGTATGGATGCATCCTAGATCTGTTTTGTTTAGTGGATTATCTATATATGATTATTATTGTCTGGTGATTGGTACTGTGTGCAATACATGCCCTTCACATATATCTGGGAGCTGATGACTCCAATTTGAAGAATGAGGACACCCCTCATATTATCTGATTATCTGAGAGGTCTCCCCTCTATATGATTATGAAGATATGGTTACTACATTTGATTTGTCTGGGCTCGTGGTGGATTACTATCATATCCTATTCCTTATACTTTCTCATTGTTATACCTTATGATATTTCCCCATTGCACCATATCTTATTTATGTTTCATTATCATTACTTTGTTTATGTATCTGTTCACTGAGCTCTCGTAGCTCAGCCGCATTATCTTTTCCTGCGGCAGGTTTTAGTAGGAAGCTGGGAATGAGTGGAGAATACCTTGGACTTAGAAGACCTTGATAGTCATCTGGATTAGAGTTGATTAGAAGTTATTATGTTTTAGAATTAGTATTTATCGGAAGTTTCATTTGTAACCTTGTAATTTCAGTATTTCATTCGTAACCTTTGATATTTCTTGTATTACTATAGATGTATGCTTTGTTTTGATCTGATATGAAACCATTATCGTGACATCTTAACCTTTGCCGGGTTGGAGTGTTACACATGTGATTACTTGGAGATATCCTAAGGGTTAAGAAGATAAAATCTTCAGGGTTGTGAGGTTGGTGATAAGGTTCTAGTGGGGTTATCTCAACTTATCCTAGAGGTTCTACGTTTGAAGTGTATGGGAGATGAGTGGGATGCGGAAGCATTGGTAGTGTTTAGTACCAAGCGAAAATGAAAGTGAAGAAGGCTTAGGAATCAGAAGATAGATACAATCTGTTCTGATAGGATACGGTTCTGGTTCAAGACTACATCGAGTGGGTTTCGATAGTGGTTTTGAAACAGTGAGAATAAACTGTCTCAGCAGACAACGGTCCGACGGTACCGTCCCCTATTTAAGGGTACCGTGACCTGCTGAGGTCAGTTTTGACCTAGAATCAGATTTCTGACAAAGAAATTTCACATATGTTGTGATTTTTCTGGACCTTAGATTAAAAAAAAAAATTTATACCGAATAAATTCTTTTTATGAATGAATCCAACGGGATTCGATGAACGTTGATCGAGAACGAGAGATGACATTTAATTGCATTTCGCAAATTAAATATACTTTAAATATTTCGGATGAAATATTTAAGTTGTCATTAGAGTTTAAGAGGCTTTTACGAATAAATCTCGCTGATTTAGTGAGATTTTTTTGACACGAGGAGAGAATTTATACCTAATAAATTCTTTGAACGGTACTGGACGTGAAGGGATGACTTTTATATTTCTGAGGAAATACATAGGTAGTCATTAGAGCGATGTGAAGGATGACTTAATATTTCCAGTGAAATATTTAGATAGTCATGAGAGGGATTTAAAGAATGACTCAATATTTCCATTGAAATATTTAAAGAGTCATGAGACGAGACATACGAGATGACTAAAATATTTCCAGTGAAATATTCAAGTAGTCATAAGAGGGGTACGAGGGATGACTTTAATATTTCCAGTGAAATATTTAAATAGTCATAAGATTTATGGAAAATGTTCCATCATTCCTAGACCTAGACGGAGATGGTTAGGGGATTCTCGGTTGAGAGGTTTGGTTGATTTATGGATTTCGATGTGCTTCGCACGTGAGTGTTTCATGGGGTTTTGAAAGATGTAAAGCTAGGCCTATGGTGCTGATTTGCAGCAGGGTTTGGGATCTTAAGACGTGTATATTCACACGAGGGTTGATGTTAGCTTTTAGCTTTGGGATGAGCGTTTTAACATATGTTGTTAAAGGGCTTGAGTATGATGTTTCGGATATGACATTTAACAATTGCGATCGCAAGTTAAACTTACTTGAATATTTCGGATGAAATATTTAAGTTGTCAACCCTACTCCGAGTTCTACTAGGTTTGTATCTAACCTTCCCATGACAAACGGGTGTATTACTTGGAAGAAGGCGAAGTGATGACTGGGGAATTAGGACAACTTCGTGACTACTCTAACTTATGGGTTTTGACACTAGTGTATGGCTCTATGACTTCTAAGGGTTCACAGTGATGGGCATACCTAATTCCTAATGTGTCAAAAGGACATAGTGTGGGTGCAAACTTTACAAGTAAATCATGTAAAATGCACATAAGGAATAAATGCAAGCATCATGTAAAACATGATAATCATTTAGCATTTAAGATCATGAAGACATTTAACCATATCTTACGAGAAAATGTTATCATTTTGAAACACGTATGTGGGATGCAAGCAATCTAGGTTTGCTAAGGCAGATCCTAATTACTACTTGTTCAAGATGACATCCTAATGGGAGATAAAGTTCACCGATGTAATATATCTCTTGTCAAATGTAGGAATGAAAAATTTTCAAGTTAGAGAATGAGTATGAGACTATCACTAGTGGTGCTCAATTAAGGCTAAACACGACCATTTTTACGGGTTATACACGAACCCAACTTCTCTCCTGGAAGCAATCCAACCGTTAGGTCAAATTGAATTTCTAGTGCGATAGGTTCTCCAGTAGTCATTCTCATGTTAGAAGAATTCAAATTCCTATATTTGCCTATCGAAGTATAGCAAAGATGATGTTATCTTGTTTTGCTTATACATGGCCTAATATGACTCAATTAGCCATACTTTGAAAGTTGGTTAAGAAAATGACATGTCTTACACAACTCCTAACAAAGGCAAGCGAAATGTTTTAATTTCGTGTTTGAGATTTAAAGGTTGTTTGATGGAGATGGTGTATTTTATGATCTCTTGGACAACATCTTTGTTTGTTGAGTTGTTACATGTTATTTTAACATGATTTGGTTTTCTATAACCAAGAGACACTCTAATGTGATACAATGTAGAATCTACTACATCGTGTGTGTTTCAAGAATGCTCCTTTGCATATCTTGAGTGAGAATCTAGTAAAGGTTACTTACCTCAATAGATCTTGTGAGCATTTTATTTGAAATGAGACATACTGTTTATTTCAACAAGTATGCTTTTCTAAGAGGAAACTTATCACTCTTAAGAGTGCTTTGTGAAACAAGTATTTTAGTGTATGACCAATTTTACTTGTTTAGGCAATGACACATGTCGTATTAGGTTATTATTCAACTTTATTATCCTACATTTGTTAACAGGATGCAATGTATTCTCTTGTAACATAACCATTCATGTCACAAAGAAAATAAGATGCATAGGATATAAGTTATCCGTTGTCAATCTTTTGATAAGAGAAATACATGTGATATTCTCAAAGATTGATAACTTACATAATAGTTAATAACATATTATGTATGACACTTTTACTAGACATGTGACTTTGAGTGTTGAGTTGTTCATGAGCAAAGTTTGCATATGTTGTTTGTTTGCTCTTGTTTGGTTTTTCGGAAATGACACATTTACTAATTGCATTGCAATGTAAATTACTTGTATATTTCGGATAAAACATCCAAGTTGTCAATCCTACTTGGTTGTGTATTTTATGCATCTTTTAAACATGTTAGTTTAAAGTTTGGAACACAACCATTGGACAAGAAGACTTAACATGGCATCTTCAACACAAGTGTGAGTTATGATCCGATACATATTATTTTCGTCTTGAGGGGACGTCATTATTTTCATAACAATCGAGTGTGATTGAGTATGTAGATTCAAGATAATATGTTTCATCATGTTTTGATGTTATCTTGAAGCTAAACAAATAATGACTCCAATTTCATGTCCACACTCGAAAACTTGTCAATTAGATTCGATGATGATATCAATCATAATTTGAATAATGAATTGATATGTACTCGAAATCTTTCTTGACCCTCACGATCACTCCTTTTTTTAAAAAAAAAAATAATAATAAATTTAAGGAGTGTGTTCCATTTATTCTAATACTAATTGTATGTGTGAGGTTAATGACATATTAAGTTACTACTTTGATATTGTCATTTTATTTTTATTTTGAGAAAAACTATTTATATTATTAAGTATAATATTCTTAGTTTTTCGACACCTCATTTGTATAAAAATAATTATCTTAACTATTTTTATACAACATACGTAAAATACTAAATGTTTAAAACATTTTGTATGTGTGTTAAATCAATGCAAGTTTAGATACGTTTTCTTTTACTTAAATACTAATGTATTAAAATGACTTTTATCTTGTTTAGACAACCCATGGTCAAACAAGACAAAATGATGTAATGTTTTAAAGATCATGTTACGGATTTTATGAAAGTGTTAAGTATTTTAGGGTGATATACTTTTTACACTTAAACCTTTGGAAAAATAATTGTGTAAGACAATATCTTTCGACACACATGATCTACCAACTTAGTTTCTATTCCTAAGAAGGTTACTAAACCATTTTAAAAACTTGCAACAAATGCAAGAAAAATGGTCTATGCCTATATGTAATGCAAACTAATTTCTTAGTATAGTGCAAGTGATTTAGCATGAGCCTTATAAATGCATAAACCGGAGAACTATAATGAACAAATAGCAATTTAGCTTAACACACCGAAATACTTATCATCATTTTGTGTATTAGGTATAACAATGTATACTAAGCTTGATTTTGAAAACGAATTGATTTCCTCCCCATTTCAAAGATTTTTGCTAAGTCACTTTGAAAAGACGTCAAGGTTTAAAAGTTGAATCGCCCTTTTTCAGTTTGACCAAAAATTTACGCAAACTGTATGACCAGAAGACTTTTAGTTGAAAATCAAGGACTTTAACATGCTTTCATTTAGAATTAATTCATAAACATATTTCTCAAATGAAAGTAGACTCAACATTGTTTAAAATGATGGGCGACACGACTCGTACAGACTTATGGTTGATTTTATATGGATTTTTGAAAATGAACCAAAAATGAAAAACAGACAAACAGATGCACGGCACCATTAAATGACTCACGGTACCATTAAATATAACGGTACCGTACAATATTTAGTGGTACCGTGGTCTGTTTTCTGATTCAGAACTGCATGACTTAATGACTCGTTCTGAAAACATGATCGGACACTTAAAAACACTATTCTTTTAGTGGTTTAAGAAAACCTTCAAGCTAGTATGACAAAGTATACTTAACAACAAAACTTGTAAGTATTAAACAAGTAAATACTTTTCATATTTTATCACCTTCATAGGTAATTTGATACATGGATCGTACTCAATTTTGAAAACCATTTTTTTTTTTAAATTTGAGCAACCTGGCTCTGATACCAATTGTGGAAACCGTAGAGGGGGGTGAATACGTTTCCATTTAAAACTTAAAACTTTTTGTATCAAACATCCGATCAAATGTGACGTAATATGAATAGTGTCAACAATGAGCATATATCATCTAGGGATGAATAAATTAAACTACAACACAAGCACAATCAACCATGACACATACATAATTAACATAACATAAGCAACTAGCCACACAAGCATAAACGCAATGCAAATATAAACATAAAGTGAAAGTAAAGAGATAAGTAAGAAGGCGCAAACCGGACACGGTGATTTATAGTGGTTCGGTCACGAAGCTCCTCTTCGCCCTACTCCACTCCCCGAGTACCCAACTCGAGAGTTACTTCACTAACCAACAAACTCCCTTCAGGCGGAGAAAACCGTACACGTCGCTTAACTTGTTTTCCGACACTAAGCTAGATGTCGAGTGCTAATCTTAGCTAGCACCAATCTACACGTCGCTTATCCTATTTCCGACACTAAGCTAGATGTCGAGTGCTAATCTTAGCTAGCACCAATCTACCACGATCTACCCGATCTACCCTTGATCCACATGATCAATCACACAAGCCCAATGGCTTCAAGAGATCTCCAAGATCTCGACAAGATCACAATGATCTACTCCCACTTGACTCGATCTACCCTTGATCCACATGATCAATCACACAAGCCCAATGGCTTCAAGAGATCTCCATGATCTCGACAAGATCACAATGATCTTCTCTCAGAAACTCTCAAAAGAAAAATGATCTTGATGTATGCTATGATACAATCAAGAGTGTAACAAAAGTTACAAGACCTAACAACTACAACTCTTGTATCTTCTTGGATACCTTGAGTTCTTCTCTTGCAAATGAAGAGGAATGATAACACTTTGTATCTACTTGGATACTTTTTGTTCTTCTCTTGCTAATCAAGAGGGATGACAACACTTTGTATCTACTTGGATACTTTGTGTTCTTTTCTTGCTAATCAAGAGGAATGAAGAGGATCACTTGAATGGAGGATTGGATCACTCTTAAACAAACTAAGACTCTCCAAATGATCAAAGAAAGTCATCTAAGTGAAGAGGGATTAGACCAGAGAAAAGTGACTGGAAAAATCAAGTTGGAAGTGTAAAATGGTCCACTATTTATAGGCAAAGAAAAAACTAGTCGTTATGTACGGACGGCTCCACTAATTGTCACCACGGCTCCACTAAATTTAGTGGAACCTTGGTGCCGTCGCAGACGAAAACGCTCCAAACGCTCCAAATTTTGTCTTTTAGTGGTGAAAGTTTATTTGGGGAAGTTTTGAGCTGTTTGGGGGGGGGAATAGCTGTTACTATTTTTGAAATGATTTTCCCAAATAAAACATTTCTTTCTTATTCAAAAATAATTTGTAAAATGTATTTTTGAAAAATGTTTTGTCACATTCTTAAAAATGTGAAGTTTAGAGAAATATAATCCTTTGATCATTTGTCAAGTAGTAGATTTGTTTGTCCATACCTTGAGTGATTTATGTCGGGATGGAAATCTACGACTTTGTTGAAGCATACTTGAGATGTCGGGAGGTGTTGAAGTAAGTATGCATTGATATTTTGTGTTTACAAGTAACTTGCACATTTTACGTTATGTATTATGATGCGTGGTTTTGCAACCTTACAACAGGTTTTACCTCTCGAGGGATCTCAAGAGGCTTACAACCCCACCAGGCAGTGTACCTGACCGATGTAGTATAGTGTAGTGGTAAGTACGGGGGATTGATCGTTCTCCACAGGGAATAGTGTTCGTTAGGTGTGAAAGGCTACTCTAATTAGGTCTAAGGGTTGAGGAAGATTCTTTTTATGTTTTTTATAGTTTTTATGAAAGCAAGTAAAATCTCGAGTTTGAAGGAGTGGGCGGAATTAGTTGCTAGTCAACTAACCCAAATAACTACAAATGCAAATAAAATAAATAACTGAAATGAAAATGTGGTGAGAAACTTATGTGTAGAGAAATGTGTTTACTTAGATTTCCTTACTCCCTAACTATCTTTTACCGGTTAATTAGTGTGTATTAGTCGCGTGGATGACGGGTGTATTCCTTAATACCATTCGTGGGGTGGCGTACTTACTTCCCCAACTCTACAAGCTCCTACTTCACTCCTATGTCGAGCCGGCTAGGAAGCTCCTAACATGGGATCACTAGAATTCGCTTGTGCATTAAATACAACCATAAAAACCTTTAGTACGCATTTGGTTCATGTTTCTTAAGACGTTCAAGCAAGTTACCGAATAGGAAGTTAGCCAGTTTTCTTAAGCCTAACATAGATAAACAATCATCCAATACAACTAACAACACACTAATAACCAATAATCAATAGCTAGGTTTCATTAGATCTAAGCAAACACAAGATAAATTTAGCCTAACATGTTAAACAAAAGACAAGAATAAGATAGAATCAAACAACACATAGACATATTGAATGATTAATTGATAACTTATCTTTCAATGAAACATGGAAGATCTCAAGGCAAAAAGCCCTGAAAAAGTAGCTAAAATCGTCTTAGGGTTTTATCCCAAAATTCCACACACTAAGCTCTCCTTAATGACAAAAAATTAGAAAACTATATATAGACTTTGACATCTGACGGCGTCACCTTATGGATTGTGACGCCGTCACCTCGCCGCTTTTAGGGTTCCCGGATGACCATCTTGACGCCGTCCCTCTTTAGCTCTTCCAAAAGCCATTCTGGCTTATCAAGGCTTGACGCCGTCGAACCTATAACGTGACGCCGTCCCCTTATGATTTAAGCCGTGACGCCCTCGATCAAGTTAAAGCGTGACGCCGTCAGAATTCACATGCTATTTTCACTGGCCCGTCATGAGTAAATTTCACGTCCAACTTTTCTTGCCAATGCATGACGCCGTCAAGAGTAAATTATGACGCCGTCAAAGGTAACTTTTAGCCGATTCTTGAGACTTTGCCGTTTTCTTCACTTTTATGCTCCAAAAACGTCCAAAATGCCTCCTTTTCCAGATTTCTCCTCAAAAGTACCTAAAATGACAAAAGGAACGATTTAGGGCAATATTTGATCAAATAAATACGATTTCGGGCTTAAATGACCCCTTAAAAGCGGTACACTTTTCGCCTTATCAAATACCCTTACACTGGAGATTTGCTTGTCCTCAAGCAAATGCGCTTTTATTCTAATCAAAATACAAGTTAGGGGTCATTTAATGCTAATATAAAAGTAATTGCAACAAATAATCGTTCCACTTTAATCATAATAAGCACGGAGATTACAAACTAGCACCTCACAAGTAGTGTTTAGATACTCACATCTCTCAAGTGTCATCAAAATAAATCTCATAAATGAAAACGGATAATATCTCTCACTACCTGTCATAGCAAATAGATTACCATAGGCTTGGGAAAGGATCGAAAACCTCCTCCACTAGGCGTAAGCACCTAAGATAAACTATCAAAGAGGGCTTTTAAATGGGTTATAACGTTAGGTGTAGGGAAAAGGAAAACACGGTTTTGTTGGATAAAGGATATTTTACTGGTGGCGAGTTAAAGATCTTGATTAATTACATGTACTATACAACGTTGCTAAGCCAAGACTAGACTCGATCTTAAGCTAGAAACAAAATAACAAAAAAACAAAAACATAAAAATAAACATAAAATGAAACGGGATGGTAGTCCGTATGTTTTTTCTACTTTTCTTTTTCTCATTTTTTTTTTTTTTTTTTTTTTTTTTTTTTTTTTTTTTTTTTTTGCATACACTTTTACCCTACCATCCAAAATAATACATTATAGGGGCATTGCATTCCCCTTACACTTGAACTTTTACATAACTTTACAAATACTAATCTAATGACTCGAATTAAGATAATTGAAAAACTTGGAGTACTTTTAAAACATTTAGCACATATGGGGGTAATAAATGATGTTCTTCCCCATTACTCCATTATACTAGTACTTTACCCATGAGTCCCAATCGTCCCAAAACAATATGTACAAGGATATGACTCGACTTAGCAACCATGTAATCAACTAGATAATTAACTTGGGTTTAAACAAATGTTGTAACAATAATGCACTAAAAATGAGTGCATACAAGGTAGGCTAAGGCGATTTGGGTGTACATTTTAGTGGGGTGTAACAAATTCTTCCTTTAAGTAAAATGCTTAAAGGTCGAAACGAAAAGATAGGCTCTGAGGGGTGTACTAGGGGTATTGTGTACTAAAAATGAGTACAACGCAAAGGGTGTGGGAGAATTACTTGACCAATGTAGCCAAAGTAATTATAACAAAAACACAGGTGTAAAACAATGGGTTAATCCTAATGCCTCTTATCATGTAGTAAATCTAACTACACGAGTGTAGTCTCACTTGTGGCCTTGGAATGGTCCTAACGCAATTTCTAGAATCTAAGTGCTACCGGTACACACATCATAGCATAAATGCTTTTCCTACCAATTCTAGGGGCGAACCTCACATATTTGGGGTGGAAAAAATTTTTTAGTGGTACGGTTTTTGTGCTAGTCATATAACTCCTATCCATGAGACGCTCATTAAGATCAAAGTTTCACTCCTATATGTTGTAAAAAATTTTAAATTTGGCACTAAAATTACCCTAACAGGTGTTTATCTCAGTTTTATTACACATCTACCATTAAACAAACAAAAATCAAGCGCAATAGCATTCTCTAAAATCGTACTTTTACCCTCCCCTTACACTTAAGATGAACATTGTCCCCAATGTTCAAATAACAAGATGTAAAAGCATAAAGTAAAAGAATGAAATCAAATACTCCCCTGATTCGCTCGGTGGATAATGAAATTACACGGTTAAATCTTCCTTCAAAGAGAATGTTGAAACTCCATGACTAATGCATCGCCATAAGCTTGATTCAAAACATTTCCTTGTCCAAAATAACCTGTTAAACCTGAGAAAACAAACACGAAAACCTGCATAACATCGGCGGGATAAAATCTATATATAAGGATATAATGCTTGTGGAATGATAGTTTTGCAGATTCCTGGAGATTATAAGTTGGAGATTTTATTAAAAACTTTTTATGAAAACAAAATTTTCAAAAATTTCTGGAAATTAAATCTGACGCCGTCAGGTTATAACCCCTGACGCCGTCAGAAATGACCTGACAAAAATTTTCATTTTTAGTTTCCGGAAAATTTCTGGAAAAACCTTTACCTTACTTCCTGGAAATCCTGCAAAACATCATTATGACTCGATACAAGCATTTGACTCAAACAAACACTAATATGTATGCTAATTTATTATTATTACGATTCATGTTAATTTGTGTTCTAATAAACCGATTTAGATTTCCCTTACACTTATCTTTTGCAAAATACCTTTATATGTAGTTAAGACGAAGTTAAAAACAACATAAAGCATTTTCACAATTTACTTTTGAACATGAATCAATAATGATAAAAATTAAACACACATACGGAAACAAATAAAATCAAACAAACAAATAAATAAACACACAAAGCAAATAAAACAAATAAAGCTTGGGTTGCCTCCCAAGAAGCGCTTTTCTTTATTAACGAGTCTTGTAGCTAGACTCTAAGTCACGCTACCCTATGTAAGTAAGCTCGTCATCAAGGACGTCTTTAGGGTTAAGCTTGGATTGAAGTTTCCTATTGGTCCGCTTAGTACGATATGTCTTTTCAAACTTCTCTCCATCCGGGTCATATAATGTCATCTTGATATGCCATGACCCATCTCCATCATTGGGTGGTTTATCCCAATTCCACTTATGATCATCTTCCTCACAAATCCACTTATTCATTCCTAGGTTAATTGGCAAAACTCCTAGGAAATCAATCATCCTTCTAAAAACTAGAGGGTCTTCAAATGGATCCAATTCGGTGTCCCTAGCCAAGAGTTGCTCTACCGAATGCGTTCGGTTAACAAAGTCCTCTTCTAGGTAAAATGGGCGTTGGGGTCCTATGAAGTCTCTATCGATCCAAGGTCCATATCTAGATGGTCTCCTATTTGATTCTAGCCAATGTGGTGTTAGTTCCTCACTAGTATCATAGGCATGTTTCTTAACATCATAGACTGACCAAGTATCTCCTTCTCCTACCGCTATCTTGGATTCCTTACAATCAATCATAGCACTAGCGGTCGCCAAAAATCCTCTACCTATCAACAAGGGGCATGTAGGGTCGCTAACCATATTAAGGACGTGGAAATCGGCTAAAATGGTTAGTTTTCCAATGTGCACTAACACGTCCTTAACTACTCCAACCGGGTAAGCAACACTTCCATCCGCTAAGCCTATTATTACCTCGGTTTCTTCAAGTTTTCCAAGTTTTAGAGAGGTGTAGAGAGGTAACGGAAGTAGGTTAAGGCTTGATCCAAGATCGGCTAATGTGTCATAAGCCTCCGAATTACCGATCTTGCAAGGCAGAACAAATAAGCCCGGATCATCTAACTTCTTAGGTAGCTTGTTTGGAACAAAGGCGGTCCCTTTTTCGCCTAACTTGAGCTTCTTCTCATCCAACTCATCAACAACCGGACTTTCAAGGTGGAGCTCCTTGAATTCTTCGTCAAGGTTTTGAGTGGGAGTTGTTTCAACTATGTTGTTGACCAATTTGGATGTCATAACTTCTTGGTCATTTGGAACGACTTGGGTTTGTTTGAAACACGTGCTCATGGAATTGACCGAATAATATTGTGGACAAGAACTAGGGGACGAAATCGATGAAATAGCGTTGACGTTTAGTTTCGGGTTCTTGACCGTGTTGCTAGGGAGTGCTCCCATTTCTCGGTCATTGAGGGCTTTCAACAAGGTGTCAATCTTATCGGTCATCTCGCTTTGTTTTTGTTTGAAATCGGCTTCAAACTTGGCTAAACGAGCTTCTTGAGATGCCATAAATTGAGACATCAATCCTTCAAAGTTATCGGTACTACCATTGCCAGAAGGATTGTTGTTGAAGGTACGGTTCGAGTTGGAACCGCTTGATTGGAAACGATTAGGTGGGTTGGAAGAATTGGGTTGTTGTGTGTTTTGGTTTTGTTTCCACTTAAGGTTCGGGTGATTTTTCCATGAGGGGTTGTATGTATCACCGTAATGGTTTGGCTCGGGTTTGAAAGTGTACCACTTATCTCCCGCTACGTCGGTACGCGATGATGCGTAGTCCACAAAAGCTTGTTCGGGGAGTTCCATGCAATCACGAGTGTCGTGGGGACCACTACATAACTCACATGAAGAAGTGATTTTGTTCACTTGGCTTGAAGGTTTAGGAGCCTCGTAGGATTTCATGAGAAACTTGACTTGGTCTTCAAGTTCTATGATCCTACGGTCGGAAGTGCTTGAATTGTTCGAAGGCAAAGATATTGCCTTGACCGTTTTATTCAAATCACGGGGATCACTCCAACTTTCGTTGTCATAAAGAGCAAGATCCTCTAGGAGAGCCCATGATTGTTCCGCACTTAGATCACGTAGCTTGCCACCGGCCGATTGGTCAATGGTTTGCCTCGTGGAGAGATTGATATGGTCATAGAAGATTTGGACTTGGAGCAAAAGTTCTATGCCATGGTGAGGGACTTTTTGGAGTAAGTCCTTGAATCGAGTCCATGCCTCGTAGAGAGTTTCGCCTTGACGTTGTTGGAACATCAAGATATCATTCCTTAGCTTGGTAGTTCTTCCCGGTGGGAAAAACTGAGCAAGGAAACGAGTGGTGAGATCATCCCAAGAGGTAATGGATCCTGCGGGTTGACGTTCTAGCCACTGACTAGCTTGGTCCCGCAAAGAGAATTGGAAGAGACGCAATCGGGTCGTCTCTCGAGTGGCAACATCAAGGTCTATAGAATCAACGATTTTAAGAAAATCCTTGAGATGTTGATTAGGATCTTCAGAACGAAGTCCATGGAATGCGCATCCGCTTTGCACCAACCGGATGGTGTCGGATCGCAAGGGTGTGATATTGGCTCCTTGAGTGAGCTCAATGGTGTTTCGATAGCCATGGTGGCTAGGACGGGAATACTCTCCTAAAGTACGGGCTCTAGGAGGTGGTTGTGGTTGTTGTGGTGGTGGGTTGTGTGGGTTAAGGATATTACCATCTTCCATGATGTCGGATGGTATGGTTACGAACAAAGACACGAAGAAAATAGATAGACTAAAGAAAACCTAGAAAAATAAAATAAAAATCTCACTAGAAAGGAATCTAGTGAGTAGACCTAACAGAAATAAAAATTCAACCTAAACAATAACTATTCCCCGGCAACGGCGCCAAAAACTTGATGCGTGGGTTTTGCAACCTTACAACAGGTTTTACCTCTCGAGGGATCTCAAGAGGCTTACAACCCCACCAGGCAGTGTACCTGACCGATGTAGTATAGTGTAGTGGTAAGTACGGGGGATTGATCGTTCTCCACAGGGAATAGTGTTCGTTAGGTGTGAAAGGCTACTCTAATTAGGTCTAAGGGTTGAGGAAGATTCTTTTTATGTTTTTATAGTTTTTATGAAAGCAAGTAAAATCTCGAGTTTGAAGGAGTGGGCGGAATTAGTTGCTAGTCAACTAACCCAAATAACTACAAATGCAAATAAAATAAATAACTGAAATGAAAATGTGGTGAGAAACTTATGTGTAGAGAAATGTGTTTACTTAGATTTCCTTACTCCCTAACTATCTTTTACCGGTTAATTAGTGTGTATTAGTCGCGTGGATGACGGGTGTATTCCTTAATACCATTCGTGGGGTGGCGTACTTACTTCCCCAACTCTACAAGCTCCTACTTCACTCCTATGTCGAGCCGGCTAGGAAGCTCCTAACATGGGATCACTAGAATTCGCTTGTGCATTAAATACAACCATAAAAACCTTTAGTACGCATTTGGTTCATGTTTCTTAAGACGTTCAAGCAAGTTACCGAATAGGAAGTTAGCCAGTTTTCTTAAGCCTAACATAGATAAACAATCATCCAATACAACTAACAACACACTAATAACCAATAATCAATAGCTAGGTTTCATTAGATCTAAGCAAACACAAGATAAATTTAGCCTAACATGTTAAACAAAAGACAAGAATAAGATAGAATCAAACAACACATAGACATATTGAATGATTAATTGATAACTTATCTTTCAATGAAACATGGAAGATCTCAAGGCAAAAAGCCCTGAAAAAGTAGCTAAAATCGTCTTAGGGTTTTATCCCAAAATTCCACACACTAAGCTCTCCTTAATGACAAAAAATTAGAAAACTATATATAGACTTTGACATCTGACGGCGTCACCTTATGGATTGTGACGCCGTCACCTCGCCGCTTTTAGGGTTCCCGGATGACCATCTTGACGCCGTCCCTCTTTAGCTCTTCCAAAAGCCATTCTGGCTTATCAAGGCTTGACGCCGTCGAACCTATAACGTGACGCCGTCCCCTTATGATTTAAGCCGTGACGCCCTCGATCAAGTTAAAGCGTGACGCCGTCAGAATTCACATGCTATTTTCACTGGCCCGTCATGAGTAAATTTCACGTCCAACTTTTCTTGCCAATGCATGACGCCGTCAAGAGTAAATTATGACGCCGTCAAAGGTAACTTTTAGCCGATTCTTGAGACTTTGCCGTTTTCTTCACTTTTATGCTCCAAAAACGTCCAAAATGCCTCCTTTTCCAGATTTCTCCTCAAAAGTACCTAAAATGACAAAAGGAACGATTTAGGGCAATATTTGATCAAATAAATACGATTTCGGGCTTAAATGACCCCTTAAAAGCGGTACACTTTTCGCCTTATCAAATACCCTTACACTGGAGATTTGCTTGTCCTCAAGCAAATGCGCTTTTATTCTAATCAAAATACAAGTTAGGGGTCATTTAATGCTAATATAAAAGTAATTGCAACAAATAATCGTTCCACTTTAATCATAATAAGCACGGAGATTACAAACTAGCACCTCACAAGTAGTGTTTAGATACTCACATCTCTCAAGTGTCATCAAAATAAATCTCATAAATGAAAACGGATAATATCTCTCACTACCTGTCATAGCAAATAGATTACCATAGGCTTGGGAAAGGATCGAAAACCTCCTCCACTAGGCGTAAGCACCTAAGATAAACTATCAAAGAGGGCTTTTAAATGGGTTATAACGTTAGGTGTAGGGAAAAGGAAAACACGGTTTTGTTGGATAAAGGATATTTTACTGGTGGCGAGTTAAAGATCTTGATTAATTACATGTACTATACAACGTTGCTAAGCCAAGACTAGACTCGATCTTAAGCTAGAAACAAAATAACAAAAAAACAAAAACATAAAAATAAACATAAAATGAAACGGGATGGTAGTCCGTATGTTTTTTCTACTTTTCTTTTTCTCATTTTTTTTTTTTTTTTTTTTTTTTTTTTTTTTTTTTTTTTTTTTGCATACACTTTTACCCTACCATCCAAAATAATACATTATAGGGGCATTGCATTCCCCTTACACTTGAACTTTTACATAACTTTACAAATACTAATCTAATGACTCGAATTAAGATAATTGAAAAACTTGGAGTACTTTTAAAACATTTAGCACATATGGGGGTAATAAATGATGTTCTTCCCCATTACTCCATTATACTAGTACTTTACCCATGAGTCCCAATCGTCCCAAAACAATATGTACAAGGATATGACTCGACTTAGCAACCATGTAATCAACTAGATAATTAACTTGGGTTTAAACAAATGTTGTAACAATAATGCACTAAAAATGAGTGCATACAAGGTAGGCTAAGGCGATTTGGGTGTACATTTTAGTGGGGTGTAACAAATTCTTCCTTTAAGTAAAATGCTTAAAGGTCGAAACGAAAAGATAGGCTCTGAGGGGTGTACTAGGGGTATTGTGTACTAAAAATGAGTACAACGCAAAGGGTGTGGGAGAATTACTTGACCAATGTAGCCAAAGTAATTATAACAAAAACACAGGTGTAAAACAATGGGTTAATCCTAATGCCTCTTATCATGTAGTAAATCTAACTACACGAGTGTAGTCTCACTTGTGGCCTTGGAATGGTCCTAACGCAATTTCTAGAATCTAAGTGCTACCGGTACACACATCATAGCATAAATGCTTTTCCTACCAATTCTAGGGGCGAACCTCACATATTTGGGGTGGAAAAAATTTTTTAGTGGTACGGTTTTTGTGCTAGTCATATAACTCCTATCCATGAGACGCTCATTAAGATCAAAGTTTCACTCCTATATGTTGTAAAAAATTTTAAATTTGGCACTAAAATTACCCTAACAGGTGTTTATCTCAGTTTTATTACACATCTACCATTAAACAAACAAAAATCAAGCGCAATAGCATTCTCTAAAATCGTACTTTTACCCTCCCCTTACACTTAAGATGAACATTGTCCCCAATGTTCAAATAACAAGATGTAAAAGCATAAAGTAAAAGAATGAAATCAAATACTCCCCTGATTCGCTCGGTGGATAATGAAATTACACGGTTAAATCTTCCTTCAAAGAGAATGTTGAAACTCCATGACTAATGCATCGCCATAAGCTTGATTCAAAACATTTCCTTGTCCAAAATAACCTGTTAAACCTGAGAAAACAAACACGAAAACCTGCATAACATCGGCGGGATAAAATCTATATATAAGGATATAATGCTTGTGGAATGATAGTTTTGCAGATTCCTGGAGATTATAAGTTGGAGATTTTATTAAAAACTTTTTATGAAAACAAAATTTTCAAAAATTTCTGGAAATTAAATCTGACGCCGTCAGGTTATAACCCCTGACGCCGTCAGAAATGACCTGACAAAAATTTTCATTTTTAGTTTCCGGAAAATTTCTGGAAAAACCTTTACCTTACTTCCTGGAAATCCTGCAAAACATCATTATGACTCGATACAAGCATTTGACTCAAACAAACACTAATATGTATGCTAATTTATTATTATTACGATTCATGTTAATTTGTGTTCTAATAAACCGATTTAGATTTCCCTTACACTTATCTTTTGCAAAATACCTTTATATGTAGTTAAGACGAAGTTAAAAACAACATAAAGCATTTTCACAATTTACTTTTGAACATGAATCAATAATGATAAAAATTAAACACACATACGGAAACAAATAAAATCAAACAAACAAATAAATAAACACACAAAGCAAATAAAACAAATAAAGCTTGGGTTGCCTCCCAAGAAGCGCTTTTCTTTATTAACGAGTCTTGTAGCTAGACTCTAAGTCACGCTACCCTATGTAAGTAAGCTCGTCATCAAGGACGTCTTTAGGGTTAAGCTTGGATTGAAGTTTCCTATTGGTCCGCTTAGTACGATATGTCTTTTCAAACTTCTCTCCATCCGGGTCATATAATGTCATCTTGATATGCCATGACCCATCTCCATCATTGGGTGGTTTATCCCAATTCCACTTATGATCATCTTCCTCACAAATCCACTTATTCATTCCTAGGTTAATTGGCAAAACTCCTAGGAAATCAATCATCCTTCTAAAAACTAGAGGGTCTTCAAATGGATCCAATTCGGTGTCCCTAGCCAAGAGTTGCTCTACCGAATGCGTTCGGTTAACAAAGTCCTCTTCTAGGTAAAATGGGCGTTGGGGTCCTATGAAGTCTCTATCGATCCAAGGTCCATATCTAGATGGTCTCCTATTTGATTCTAGCCAATGTGGTGTTAGTTCCTCACTAGTATCATAGGCATGTTTCTTAACATCATAGACTGACCAAGTATCTCCTTCTCCTACCGCTATCTTGGATTCCTTACAATCAATCATAGCACTAGCGGTCGCCAAAAATCCTCTACCTATCAACAAGGGGCATGTAGGGTCGCTAACCATATTAAGGACGTGGAAATCGGCTAAAATGGTTAGTTTTCCAATGTGCACTAACACGTCCTTAACTACTCCAACCGGGTAAGCAACACTTCCATCCGCTAAGCCTATTATTACCTCGGTTTCTTCAAGTTTTCCAAGTTTTAGAGAGGTGTAGAGAGGTAACGGAAGTAGGTTAAGGCTTGATCCAAGATCGGCTAATGTGTCATAAGCCTCCGAATTACCGATCTTGCAAGGCAGAACAAATAAGCCCGGATCATCTAACTTCTTAGGTAGCTTGTTTGGAACAAAGGCGGTCCCTTTTTCGCCTAACTTGAGCTTCTTCTCATCCAACTCATCAACAACCGGACTTTCAAGGTGGAGCTCCTTGAATTCTTCGTCAAGGTTTTGAGTGGGAGTTGTTTCAACTATGTTGTTGACCAATTTGGATGTCATAACTTCTTGGTCATTTGGAACGACTTGGGTTTGTTTGAAACACGTGCTCATGGAATTGACCGAATAATATTGTGGACAAGAACTAGGGGACGAAATCGATGAAATAGCGTTGACGTTTAGTTTCGGGTTCTTGACCGTGTTGCTAGGGAGTGCTCCCATTTCTCGGTCATTGAGGGCTTTCAACAAGGTGTCAATCTTATCGGTCATCTCGCTTTGTTTTTGTTTGAAATCGGCTTCAAACTTGGCTAAACGAGCTTCTTGAGATGCCATAAATTGAGACATCAATCCTTCAAAGTTATCGGTACTACCATTGCCAGAAGGATTGTTGTTGAAGGTACGGTTCGAGTTGGAACCGCTTGATTGGAAACGATTAGGTGGGTTGGAAGAATTGGGTTGTTGTGTGTTTTGGTTTTGTTTCCACTTAAGGTTCGGGTGATTTTTCCATGAGGGGTTGTATGTATCACCGTAATGGTTTGGCTCGGGTTTGAAAGTGTACCACTTATCTCCCGCTACGTCGGTACGCGATGATGCGTAGTCCACAAAAGCTTGTTCGGGGAGTTCCATGCAATCACGAGTGTCGTGGGGACCACTACATAACTCACATGAAGAAGTGATTTTGTTCACTTGGCTTGAAGGTTTAGGAGCCTCGTAGGATTTCATGAGAAACTTGACTTGGTCTTCAAGTTCTATGATCCTACGGTCGGAAGTGCTTGAATTGTTCGAAGGCAAAGATATTGCCTTGACCGTTTTATTCAAATCACGGGGATCACTCCAACTTTCGTTGTCATAAAGAGCAAGATCCTCTAGGAGAGCCCATGATTGTTCCGCACTTAGATCACGTAGCTTGCCACCGGCCGATTGGTCAATGGTTTGCCTCGTGGAGAGATTGATATGGTCATAGAAGATTTGGACTTGGAGCAAAAGTTCTATGCCATGGTGAGGGACTTTTTGGAGTAAGTCCTTGAATCGAGTCCATGCCTCGTAGAGAGTTTCGCCTTGACGTTGTTGGAACATCAAGATATCATTCCTTAGCTTGGTAGTTCTTCCCGGTGGGAAAAACTGAGCAAGGAAACGAGTGGTGAGATCATCCCAAGAGGTAATGGATCCTGCGGGTTGACGTTCTAGCCACTGACTAGCTTGGTCCCGCAAAGAGAATTGGAAGAGACGCAATCGGGTCGTCTCTCGAGTGGCAACATCAAGGTCTATAGAATCAACGATTTTAAGAAAATCCTTGAGATGTTGATTAGGATCTTCAGAACGAAGTCCATGGAATGCGCATCCGCTTTGCACCAACCGGATGGTGTCGGATCGCAAGGGTGTGATATTGGCTCCTTGAGTGAGCTCAATGGTGTTTCGATAGCCATGGTGGCTAGGACGGGAATACTCTCCTAAAGTACGGGCTCTAGGAGGTGGTTGTGGTTGTTGTGGTGGTGGGTTGTGTGGGTTAAGGATATTACCATCTTCCATGATGTCGGATGGTATGGTTACGAACAAAGACACGAAGAAAATAGATAGACTAAAGAAAACCTAGAAAAATAAAATAAAAATCTCACTAGAAAGGAATCTAGTGAGTAGACCTAACAGAAATAAAAATTCAACCTAAACAATAACTATTCCCCGGCAACGGCGCCAAAAACTTGATGCGTGGGTTTTGCAACCTTACAACAGGTTTTACCTCTCGAGGGATCTCAAGAGGCTTACAACCCCACCAGGCAGTGTACCTGACCGATGTAGTATAGTGTAGTGGTAAGTACGGGGGATTGATCGTTCTCCACAGGGAATAGTGTTCGTTAGGTGTGAAAGGCTACTCTAATTAGGTCTAAGGGTTGAGGAAGATTCTTTTTATGTTTTTATAGTTTTTATGAAAGCAAGTAAAATCTCGAGTTTGAAGGAGTGGGCGGAATTAGTTGCTAGTCAACTAACCCAAATAACTACAAATGCAAATAAAATAAATAACTGAAATGAAAATGTGGTGAGAAACTTATGTGTAGAGAAATGTGTTTACTTAGATTTCCTTACTCCCTAACTATCTTTTACCGGTTAATTAGTGTGTATTAGTCGCGTGGATGACGGGTGTATTCCTTAATACCATTCGTGGGGTGGCGTACTTACTTCCCCAACTCTACAAGCTCCTACTTCACTCCTATGTCGAGCCGGCTAGGAAGCTCCTAACATGGGATCACTAGAATTCGCTTGTGCATTAAATACAACCATAAAAACCTTTAGTACGCATTTGGTTCATGTTTCTTAAGACGTTCAAGCAAGTTACCGAATAGGAAGTTAGCCAGTTTTCTTAAGCCTAACATAGATAAACAATCATCCAATACAACTAACAACACACTAATAACCAATAATCAATAGCTAGGTTTCATTAGATCTAAGCCAACACAAGATAAATTTAGCCTAACATGTTAAACAAAAGACAAGAATAAGATAGAATCAAACAACACATAGACATATTGAATGATTAATTGATAACTTATCTTTCAATGAAACATGGAAGATCTCAAGGCAAAAAGCCCTGAAAAAGTAGCTAAAATCGTCTTAGGGTTTTATCCCAAAATTCCACACACTAAGCTCTCCTTAATGACAAAAAATTAGAAAACTATATATAGACTTTGACATCTGACGGCGTCACCTTATGGATTGTGACGCCGTCACCTCGCCGCTTTTAGGGTTCCCGGATGACCATCTTGACGCCGTCCCTCTTTAGCTCTTCCAAAATCCATTCTGGCTTATCAAGGCTTGACGCCGTCGAACCTATAACGTGACGCCGTCCCCTTATGATTTAAGCCGTGACGCCCTCGATCAAGTTAAAGCGTGACGCCGTCAGAATTCACATGCTATTTTCACTGGCCCGTCATGAGTAAATTTCACGTCCAACTTTTCTTGCCAATGCATGACGCCGTCAAGAGTAAATTATGACGCCGTCAAAGGTAACTTTTAGCCGATTCTTGAGACTTTGCCGTTTTCTTCACTTTTATGCTCCAAAAACGTCCAAAATGCCTCCTTTTCCAGATTTCTCCTCAAAAGTACCTAAAATGACAAAAGGAACGATTTAGGGCAATATTTGATCAAATAAATACGATTTCGGGCTTAAATGACCCCTTAAAAGCGGTACACTTTTCGCCTTATCATATTACAAGTTACATGTTTGTCATTATTAAAACCGAAGAAATCGTTTAGTTTAAATATCGTAATATTTGCACTAACACAAACTTTAACCCTAAATTCCACCTTGCCGTCAACGACCACAATGACCAAAAAAATGGCTAGCGATTCTCGTTCTGCATGAGAAGAAAACGAAGAAATGGCCTTGGTCAATTCTTACTTGAACGTCTCCGACATCCGGGCGGAGACTAATGATACGAAGAAAGACTTTTGGGCTAGGGTGAAGCGCGATTTTCACCTCTCGGTTGGTAGAGAGAAGGAGTACCGGAACAAGGACATGATCACCTCCAAATGGCATGCGCTCCGGGCGGACATGTTCGAGTTTGAACGCTGTTATTGTGCAACGAGCTGGATGAGGAGGATGACCAGCTGGAGGACGCGAAGGCCCTGTGGAAGCAGAGACACAACGGGGTCGAGTTCAAGCACCTCGCGAGCTGGTCAATCGTGAAGCACCATGTTGGAACAAATATTTTTAATTTTTAGGTTGTTTGTTTTTTTGTTTTGTTTTTTTTAATTTAATAAATTGTATGTTTTTGTTTTTTGTTTTAAAGGAATGTTTTTTTTTAGTTAACGGAATGTTTTTTTATTTCAATAAACATTGTTAACGGAATATTTTTATTCTTTAAATAACATTTTAAAGAATAAAAAGTAAATAAAAAATTAAACATGCAAACTTCAACGACCGTTGTTGGATCAACGGGCGTTGATTTTAAACAGATTCAACGGGCTTCAACGGTGATGGGGGGTGGTTCAACGATTGTTGAATGTGCAACTGAGGGGCTTCAACGCCTCACTACTCTTGGTCTAAATATATTCTTTTTGGCTTCTTTTAGTAGTTTAATAATATTAGATTTTCAAAAGAGACTGAAACCAAATCAATCAGTGTGCTTAACGTGTTAAATTGTGACGGTGGGCTTAAAATTGAATAACAAAAAAATTTAATCAAATGTTACGATATTTACTCAAGGCAACAATATGTGGTTTAAGTTAATGTGACGGTGGGCTTAAACTTGTAGATTATTATATCTAAAAATTTAAAATCATAATCTAAATAAGAAGCATTTTAAAATTAACAGTCACCTTTCAACAAAAAGAAAATCATTTCAATAATCTAAATGAAATATTGGAAAACAACCCATTTTACACTAAACTTATAAAGTGAAACACAAATCCTATCACTCCTTCATTAGTGGGAGTTCCTTAGACAAGGGGTAAAATAGTCATCTAGTAAAGATGGTTAATAGTAACTTAATATCATCCATGAAACAAGGGATTGGTAAAAGCGATAAAAGATGATAGATTAGTCAAAAAAGCATATAATCTTTTTGACTTTTAATAATGAACAGAAGCGGTGGCCGTAACGTAATAAGCGATAGAAAAGAGGCTATGCACGAAACACAATATCCCTCCGATTGAAAGAAAATGATGATGAGATAATCCACACGAAGCATTTGATTTGTGGTTTGCTTTGGTCCCAATCACTAGCATTCCCAATCCAACGGCCAATATGATCCTGATTTAAACAAATCAAAATTTTACTTCTTCAGTATCCAAGATCATTAAAGCTCACGATTTAAAAAATTACAAATGATCACAATTGTCAAAATCATAGTCGTTAAAATCTCGATTTAACTCTTATGTTTTTTCGATTTTACGACGCCAGTAAGAAAAAACGAATCAATTTTTAACAGGATCGAAAAAGGCATAGAATCTTAAGTAACATCTCGATCTTACTTAATATCTCGATCTTACTATAGGATTGTAAAATTTTGATCAGATGTGACCCTACATTCCTTTAATTAACTAACTATTAAACTATAAATAAATTAATTTTGTTAAAGTAAACTAATAAAATAAGCGTGTTTAATTATAAATGCTTTATAGAGTTGAGATTAATATATATCTCATATTTGTTATATATACAAATAAACAATATTAGCCATTCATCTTTCATTTAAATTAATAAAACTCATTTTTCACATTTTTTTTAAAACAACATATCTTGAAAACGGTAAATCTTCAAGCTACAAAAAAGACACAATCGCGACGAGAATTAAATTATCTTTTTATAGATACGCATTTCTCTATATTTTCCACGATTTTTTTTTTTTTTTTTTTTTCGCCCAGAAAAATCACATGCGATTTGTAAAAATCACATGTGATTTGTAAAAATCAAATCACATGTGATTTTTACAAATTACGTGTGATTTTCATGGCGGAAATTAAAAAAAAAAGTTTGTCAAAAGTATATAGAATTGACATATATATAGAAAGATAATTTAATTCTCCTCGAGATAATATAATTTTTTTCGCGTAAGGATTAATGTTTTGCGAGATATTTAATTTTTTAAAAAATGGTGAAAGTTTATATTTTTTGTTTTGATAAAAAAATAAGTGGCCAATATTGATTTATTGAATATATAAAAAAATATGAGATCTATATCGAACTTTTGCCATTCTTTATAAGGGTAAAATACATTTATATTTAGATTAAAAATTCAACATATTTTATCACCAATTATATATTATATTATTTTAAACAATTACGCTATGCAGTATATTATTTTAAACAATTACGCTATGCAGTTTCACGTTATTATAACTTTGAGAACTATTCTTTTTTTATAAATTTGCTATACAATCAGCTTTGAATAAGAATTACTAGACATTTAAGATATTTAAACATTTATGTAGGATCTTCCGATCTCAATCCGATCTTACGATTTCAATCTTTAAACATTTATTAACCTCTATGTAAATCTAAAAGTTAATTCTTAATAAAAGTGTGTATGATCTTTAAAAGACAAAAAACGAAATAAGATCTCGATTTTAATAGCTTTGATCAAAATAGAAAAAATGTATTATTGAGAGTTTGAGACGGATCACAATAATATCTTCACCTACCTTAGCTACTTACATAAATAACATGCGATCAGAATTACGGTAATAAATAACATCATAGATTTCTAAAATTATGTGCTAAGTGTTTTATAATGAGAGTAATTCGTCAAAACAACATGATATATTGTAAGTTTACTATGGTTATAATTTTTAAAATGTTGTAAAAAAATGCTTTTTTGTTAACAAATAAAGTGTTTTACTAACTTGTGTCATGCGAGAATGATTTTAGAAGTATTAATTGAACATAATTCTTTCTTAAAATAAATTCATTTATCATGTAAAAATATTGTTAAAGTTGGCAAATAATTTTTTTTTAGAACAATAATAATATCAACTTAATATGATAATATTATTTCATTATATGTTTTTTAACATGTAACATGCATTGTAAAATCCATCAATAATATGACCATAAGGCGTAACAAGGATATTATGTCTATCCTTCACAAGTTAATGGTTCCATAGTTGGATAAATTATAAGATCTGTAATTCTGTATGATTCGATTGCCAAATTCAAATTGAAATAAAATTGCATGTGTTAATGTGTTATTGCGATTTTGCCTAGATCAGAGACAAACTAATTATCCCATATGCAAACATCGATCCAACACGTTTTCTTTTTCCCATCTCTTGCTAAAATAATACTTTATCAATACGAATTTTTGAACAATAGCATTTGGATTAACGTTGCAAAAAATCAGCCTTCTTAAGAAAATTCAAAAATGTACAATGTTTTGATAACATATTAAAAGCGTGAAACGTTTTCGCCACTTATAATATATCATGACACGAATTTGGATTGTTTGCAACATCAAAACATTCCTAGAATTATGTGTTAGAACATTAATATGACATATTTAATTATAGGATGGAGTAAAAAGAGTACCATGTAAAGAAAAGTGATAGCAAAGACAATTGTCTCCCAGTAGAAGCTTTATGGATCTCATCATGACTACAAGCAGTGCATCCACTTAGCAAATTGGCCAACACATGGGCTATAATCAAGAGCACAATTGCCGCAAATCCAAGCCTATATGCTTCTTGGCTTGGTTCTTTGCACTCAAACAACCATAATCTCAAATGCTTCTCCTATTAAGACACACACACACACACACACACACACACACACACAAAAAAAGAAAAAAAAAAGAAGCTAGTATTAAATTTATTCATACAAGTCGAATTTTCATAGTCGAATGAGACAATGTAGTTATCAAACCTGATTTTGGGCTGCTTCTGCTTTAATACCAAGAATACCAGCAGTTATATCCAATGCAATAATGAGAAAACAGACAAATGCACCAACACCTTTGTTAACCATTATAATCACAAACAGTAAATGGTAGGAATGTTGTGTGTTTTGAAAGTGAACTTGGTTATGGGATCAAATGTTTAAAGGCGTTTAATATATGGGCTTCATGTGGAAAAGGGAAAAGGTTGGTTTTTTTTGGAATAGTTTTTCATGAGGGTTTTTGCATGCTTTGTAGTGCTTTTGGTTAAACTTTTTTTCACTTTGGATTCTTTGGAAGGGTAACAAGAAAAGTAGGGTATAAAACAGCTAATAGGAAGTGGGTGGTGTCTAAAAGAATCTAATACTTTCTTTGATCGGTAGAAAAACTAAGAAAAATAACATATATAAGTAAGTGTACGTACATTGATGAATTAATTTAAAAAAAATAATAATTGAGAGACTTAAAATCAAAGCTTGGAATCGTATCACGAAAACAATCTAGAGCACAAACATAGTCATATTTATTGAATAAAAGGGGTTATTAGTGAAACCAACTTTTTGGTCTTTTACCATTCAATATGTGACCTAGGTGATACACAAGACACATAATGCATATGGCTACCCCAAGAAACCAACAGGTGCCCCTTTTTTTCATTTGCTGACAAGATTCAAGGTTGGGTTCAAACTCCAGAAGCCCCTTGTAACCACCCGTAATTTTTTCTACATTATTTTAATAATAAAAATTAATTTAATATTATATGGCAATTTATTTGAGGCTTTTTGAGCTTACATGATTAATTCGGGAAGTTATCTCGCACACTGTAGCCTACTGTAACCCTCCAAGCTATTGATTTTATCAAGAAAAGTTAAGTAATCACTTCCTGACACCTACCGGTAATTTATTCACAAAACCGAGAAATCATCTCGCTTTTCTGAAAAATGCGACATCACACGCGTACCGACACCATATCATTTACGGATTTAGTCCAATAATTATTTTTCGGAGTCAATAGTATTGTTTTTATAAGAACGTTCACGAAAATTCATTTCTCGCATTGTTGCTCGAAAGCACCAAACCGGGTTGCCACGACCATATTTTAGCTCAACGGGACACGGGGTACACGAGTAATAATAAAACAAAACCTATCCCCCTTTTTCCTTAATCTCAGTCCGCCCCACCTATTCATTTTGTGTTATCCTTTATTTTTTTGATATACTAATCTTTTTTTTTTTTTTTTTTTTTTTTTTTTTTTTTTTTTTTTTTTTTATATTTAGAGATGATATATCACCATCATCTCCTTCTTTTTATGCTACTATTATCTCCTCTTCCCAAAAAGAGATTAAAAACAGTCGACCTTTTTCTTATCTCTTTCCCACCTTTTCACTCTTCTATGGCATATCACCATCAACAATGAGCCATCGCCATCACCTGTTGGCACTTCCTCCTACAAGAAATCACGAATTTATTTAAATATCGAAGGTGATAGGTGATTTTTCCTCAAAAAGGACGGCACCACAATCCATATAGCAAAAGAAGAGTCAAAGCAACCTAAGTTATGTTCTTTTAATCCCCACCGATCCACAGGAGAGATACCACACTCGACACAATCAAAAGAATGCTCTTGGTGGTTCCTGCTTGGATTCGGGCTTGGTGGATTTGCGTAGAGTATTATTGGTTCCCTCTGATCGATCCTTTTTCATTGTAAGGTTTTAAATTCGAGTTCTTGCCTTGATTCATGGTTACTGATTTTTATTATATATTGAGATCTTGATTTTTGTATTCATGTGTATACCGATTGGTTTATATATTAGTGTTTCGTGGAATAAAAACAAGATTAAATACATTTTTCGACCTTGTTTCGTGTGGTATAATCTGAGGAAAAGTGGTGTTTGTTTGTTATTGAATTCGAGTCGACTCACTGAGTCAACTCAGTGGGTGAGTCAACTCGCGAATCATCCTTGTTCTACGCTACTGTTTCCTCGCCATTGATACTTGTTTAATTTCAGTTGCCTCACGGGTCGGGTTAAACCCGTATGTGTCGAATCCAGTTTGGATATATTCGAGTAAACCCAGTTAAGTGTGTGTCGTTGGCCTTGATGTCTCAGTTGACATCACCCATAGGGTGCGCTTGTTTGGCTTGTATTGTTTTGGTCTCGGTCTGATTCTGTTGGATCCGCTTAGGTGTTGGCTTTGGGTCGCGGTTTGATTGAGCGAGACCCTATGGTCTTGGTTGTGTTGGGGTTTAGCATATTTCATTTCTGTAAGCCGAGTGTTGGGTCTGATGTTGGCATGGGTTGCTGCTCAACACTTCCTTGTCTATCTTGTCCAGTTTATTGTACCTCATAATTTTGGAGTTGTAGTCTATTGATACTAAACCAAATTCCTCTATTGGTAACTTCTTCGTGAAGCCAACCACAAATGTTGAAGCTCCTAGCTAACTGTTAACCTTAATATGAAGAAACTCTATGTCGTGATTTATGGTTTCAATACTTAGACTAGAATAGTCGTTCACCCAGTAGTGTAATGATATCAAGTATTATATTGACAATTTGACGTTAGATAACCGACTCAACTCCTCGCCTAATTGCTGGCTTTTCGACTTGCAAAGAAATATTTATACGAACAAGTAATTATATTGTAAGCGGTTCGCTGAGGGACTTGTGGTCAAAGCCTAAATGGAGTTTTTCTTTTTTTTCTTTCTAAACTATGATTGGTTGGACGCCTATTGATTATGGACTGGGACATTTGTGACAGTTAACGGATTTGTATTATGTAGTCATCTATTTAATTGACTTGGGAAAAACGAATTTATAATAAAATCTTTCTGACTTTGAACGTTTTATAAACGAGCGGGTTCAATTTAAGATTTAATAAAAAGGGTGAAAAAAAAACCATATTTTATTACTTTTAACAACTTAAATTACCTTTTTAAAATTTTATTGATTATTTCCGAACTATTCGGAATTTTTGGGCAAATGTCGAAACTTACTAATTGACTTGTTTTATTGGCATTTCTCCTTTGTCACTATTCTCCTTGACTTCTTTTGTCATCCCTTTATCGATTAAGTTCTCGTCCGTACTTTTCTCGAAAGTGTCGATTTTCTATTCCTATTTGGCGTGAGTATTCTTGAGTCTATACTGTCTTACCACAACACGAAACGTTAACTTTAAACTTTTTACAAACTTCGATACGAGTAATCCACGAAAACTAAGACACTTGTCTTTTGAAAACTCTTTTACTTTACGAGACGTATTCTGAGATAACTACATATATATTAGGTTGTGCCGGTACCCTCGATATCGTTGTGTTTTGCTCTTGATGCCAGTTATGACCACTGTGATATTTTTCGTTGCTGCAAGCTAAGGTGAGTTCATGGCCCCTACTTTTACTTGTTTTACAACTGTTTTGGGGGAGAATACATGCTCGTTTTTACTTAAACTTAATGCTTGTTTTTACTTGAAACGTGATTTGTTTTTCTCAAACATACTACTTGGCTGAAATACTTGATTGTTTACTCGAATGCGTTATATGAATACATGACACACATTAACTAGGTGTACGGAAATGTTTACTCAATATTTGACTGTTTGGCTGTAATACTTAATTGTTCACTAGAATGCATTATATGTATACATGACACACACTTTGACCAGGGGTACTGGACGAACACATATAACAGGACCGGGTGTAACGGTCACATGACTGGGTGAAACGGTCACATGACCGTGTGTAACTGTCACATTACACGGTGTGTAATGGTCATTACGAGTGTACCGCTTAACCAAGCAATATATTACTTCTGTTTACCAGGAACAAATCTTATTTGGCAGCGGGTTGTAAACACACAGGTTGCAAGTCTTGTATGGGCGGGACTTGGGACTGAGTGGATTTACAATACCTTTGCTGGGAAATCGTTATTCAAATGCTTTACATTTTACACTAAACTCTATGAACTCACCAACCTCGTGTTGACACTTTAGCATGTATTTTCAGGTTAAGGCGATAAACTAGTGATGAAGGCTTTTGGCATGGCATGGCGTGGTCATAGAAGACTCTGATATATTTGGGACCACTTGAAATCTTTTATGGGCTTACATTTCCGCACCATTTTTGAAATATTGTAAACAAATCATTTTTGAATATGAAATATATTTTAAATGGTTGAGGTAAAACCATTCTTTATACTTTGTGTTGTGATACCAATTTAGTAGCACCCAAACATGTATGCTTCCGCTAAACCAGATTTTCGGGGTGTTACAGATTGGCATCAGAGCCTAGGTTATAGAGAACTGGGTATTTTTCAAACCTAGACTATAACCACTTTTACAAAAACAAAACTCTATGACCGACACATGCCTGCCTGCCGAGCCTGCTGCCTTACTCATGATAAGACATATTCTTTTAAAAGTAAGGGATATATTACTGGTGTAACTAAGCTGACTATTCCAAAATTTATTGAACCTCGGTGGAATATAGACTGATCACCTATATTCGACCAGGGACAGTGGGACATAGACTGATCACCTATGTCCAACTCAGAGGTAAATTTTGCAATACTCAGAGTAGTTATACTAGGAGTTATGTCCAGATTGATTTTCTACTTGACCCTGAAAGTTTTAAAATTTCTGTGTGAACATAATCATTGCTTAACATGAACATTCACATCTACACACAACACACTGGCATCACAACACCTTATGAACCGTAATACACCGGCACCGCTATACTCCTCCATTTATACGGAATTTCTGTTTGTCACCGTCTGACTGTAATTTGCATGGGCCGGTTAGACCCGATTGGCACCGTTTGAACCCGAGTTGCTTATTTGTAACCCCTCGAGATTGTAATAAGCCAGTTGAGCTTATTGGAGCGTTCGGATTTGATTTTAGCTACCTTTGAATTTGAATTTGGCTACGTTTGGAATTGGTTTTGAGCTATGTTTGAAATTTGGATCACTGGATTTTGCGATTTTGGACCTCATTTTGGATTTGGATTTATTATCCAGCTTTGTTTTGTTGTGATTTTGTTACAGTCACCTCCACCTCAAGCCCTACACTCAAATGATGTTGTACTTTCCGTGTTAACCACTAGGTACACTACTGAGATAGCCAACCGATTGCTAGCAGCAATCAACATCCTCCTCCAGAGTCGTACTCTGAACTCGCTAAACTCCCCATTCGGCAGAGATTCTGCGCCCGACAGAAACCTTAAAACCCTAAGGAATAACCTGAACCGCGTTCCTTGGGACAATCACCTAATCCTCCTCTCGTCTCTCGGGGATCTCAGTTATTTTTGCTACCCTCTCATAAAATATTTAAACCATACCGCTGATACCATACAAACTGTTTTCGATTATTCTACAGACCATATTGCAGTCACCCTACAAATGTTTCACCTCTACCTTATGAAATCAAAATTTCGACCTTACAACTATTTTGGTAAACAACGAATGGTTCTCGTTCTATAAACTGTTTTACAAATCATTTCACAAGTTATTTTATAACCCGATTTGTTGCCCTGCGACTATATCACAAACTAAACTGCAGTTGCTATTATTTTGCTAATAATAAATTGTTTTCCTATTACCTTATAAACTGTTTTACAAATCATTTTATAAACTGTTTTGAAATCAACCGGTGAACTATCCACCCACCATGGAAAGCATTCAGATTTCTACCTCTTGGTACAGTTAAAAATAAATTGAATACTTATGTTTATAAAAATCTGTAGTGATATCTTTTTAAAACACTCACTTGGATGCGTGAAATTTTTCTGCTCAAACTTTACCAAACTCTTGTTAAGGAGTGTCAGACACCAACTTTTGTAGAAATTATCCCATCCACACCATGACTAAGAACCATTTTACGGAATTTTAAATCTTTTGAAACCGTGTCACCCTATGTATCTATTGATCTCCAACAAAGGAATGTGTATTAACTGGAAAGTTATTTTGGTCAAATTCGTGTCAAGACCTACTCAAATAAAGTTTTCGAACAAGATTTCTATCCAACCCTAAGAGGAGGAAAAACACACCACTCCGGATCAAACCTTGGCAACCAGTCATCATGCTATCTTATCACTCTAAAATAGAACATGTATCTCGCCAACTCACAAAAATGGGAAAAATCAATCGTAGACAACCTCAGTACCCTCTCACCAACAAAGAGAAACCCCCTAAACAGTCTGGTGAGACTCAAATTTGTTGTGAGTACCAACTTCTCTTCTTAGACACCATTTTATCGGATAACATAAACTGAAATCCGGGACGGATTTCACATTAAGGAGGGTAGACTGTAACCACCCGTAATTTTCTCTACATTATTTTAATAATAAAAATTAATTTAATATTATATGGCAATTTATTTGAGCCTTTTTGAGCTTACATGATTAATTCGGGAAGTTATCTCGCACACTGTAGCCTACTGTAACCCTCCAAGCTATTGATTTTATCAAGAAAAGTTAAGTAATCACTTCCTGACACCTACCGGTAATTTATTCACAAAACCGAGAAATCATCTCGCTTTTCTGAAAAATGCGACATCACACGCGTACCGACACCATATCATTTACGGATTTAGTCCAATAATTATTTTTCGGAGTCAATAGTATTGTTTTTATAAGAACGTTCACGAAAATTCATTTCTCGCATTGTTGCTCGAAAGCACCAAACCGGGTTGCCACGACCATATTTTAGCTCAACGGGACACGGGGTACACGAGTAATAATAAAACAAACCTATCCCCCTTTTTCCTTAATCTCAGCCGCCCCACCTATTCATTTTGTGTTATCCTTTATTTTTTTGATATCCTGATCTTTTTTTTTTTTTTTTTTTCATATTTAGAGATGATATATCACCATCATCTCCTTCTTTTTATGCTACTATTATCTCCTCTTCCAAAAAGAGATTAAAAACAGTCGACCTTTTTCTTATCTCTTTCCCACCTTTTCACTCTTCTATGGCATATCACCATCAACAATGAGCCATCGCCATCACCTGTTGGCACTTCCTCCTACAAGAAATCACGAATTTATTTAAATATCGAAGGTGATAGGTGATTTTTCCTCAAAAAGGACGGTATAACAATCCATATAGCAAAAGAAGAGTCAAAGCAACCTAAGTTATGTTCTTTTAATCCCCACCGATCCACAGGAGAGATACCACACTCGACACAATCAAAAGAATGCTCTTGGTGGTTCCTGCTTGGATTCGGGCTTGGTGGATTTGCGTAGAGTATTATTGGTTCCCTCTGATCGATACTTTTTCATTGTAAGGTTTTAAATTCGAGTTCTTGCCTTGATTCATGGTTACTGATTTTTATTATATATTGAGATCTTGATTTTTGTATTCATGTGTATACCGATTGGTTTATATATTAGTGTTTCGTGGAATAAAAACAAGATTAAATACATTTTTCGACCTTGTTTCGTGTGGTACAATCTGAGGAAAAGTGGTGTTTGTTTGTTATTGAATCGAGTCGACGCACTGAGTCAACTCAATGGGTGAGTCAACTCGCGAATCATCCTTGTTCTACGCTACTGTTTCCTCGCCATTGATACTTGTTTAATTTCAGTTGCCTCACGGGTCGGGTTAAACCCGTATCTGTCGAATCCAGTTTGGATATATTCGAGTAAACCCAGTTAAGTGTGTGTCGTTGGCCTTGATGTCTCAGTTGACATCACCCATAGGTTGCGCTTGTTTGGCTTGTATTATTTTGGTCTCGGTCTGATTCTGTTGGATCCGCTTAGGTCTTGGCTTTGGGTCGCGGTTTGATTGAGCCGAGACCCTATGGTCTTGGTTGTGTTGGGGTATAGCATATTTCATTTCTGTAAGCCGAGTGTTGGGTCTGATGTTGGCATGGGTTGCTGCTCAACACTTCCTTGTCTATTTTGTCCAGTTTACTGTACCTCATAATTTTGGAGTTGTAGTCTATTGATACTAAACCAAATTCCTCTATTGGTAACTTCTTCGTGAAGCCAACCACAAATGTTGAAGCTCCTAGCTAACTGTTAACCTTAATATGAAGAAACTCTATGTCGTGATTTATGGTTTCAATACTTAGACTAGAATAGTCGTTCACCCAGTAGTGTAATGATATCAAGTATTATATTGACAATTTGACGTTAGATAACTGACTCACTCCTCGCCTAATTGCTGGCTTTTCGACTTGCAAAGAAATATTTATACGAACAAGTAATTATATTGTAAGCGGTTTGCTGAGGGACTTGTGGTCAAAGCCTAAATGGAGTTTTTTCTTTTTTTTTTCTTTCTAAACTATGATTGGTTGGACGCCTATTGATTATGGACTGGCACATTTGTGACAGTTAACGGATTTGTATTATGTAGTCATCTATTTAATTGACTTGGGAAAAAAGAATTTATAATAAAATCTTTCTGACTTTGAACGTTTTATAAACGAGCGGGTTCAATTTAAGATTTAATAAAAAGGGTTAAAAAAAACCATATTTTATTACTTTTAACAACTTAAATTACCTTTTGAAAATTTTATTGATTATTTTCGAACTATTCGGAATTTTTTTGCAAATGTCGAAACTTAATAATTGACTTGTTTTATTGGCATTTCTCCTTTGTCACTATTCTCCTTGACTTCTTTTGTCATCCCTTTATCGACTCAAGTTCTCGTCTGTACTTTTCTCGAAAGTATCGATTTTCTATTCCTATTTGGCGTGAGTATTCTTGAGTCTATACTGTCTTACCACCACACGAAACGTTAACTTTAAACTTTTTACAAACTTCGATACGAGTAATCCACGAAAACTAAGACACTTGTCTTTTGAAAACTCTTTTAATTTACGAGACGTATTCTGAGATAACTACATATATATTAGGTTGTGCCG
Organism: Artemisia tridentata subsp. tridentata; assembly: GCA_021014915.2. Lineage (NCBI taxonomy): Eukaryota > Viridiplantae > Streptophyta > Magnoliopsida > Asterales > Asteraceae > Artemisia > Artemisia tridentata. The sequence continues at coordinate 270,846,119 of CP139508.1, forward strand.
GTACCCTTGATATCGTTGTGTTTTGCTCTTGATGCCAGTTATGACCACTGTGATATTTTTCGTTGCTGGAAGCTAAGGTGAGTTCATGGCCCCTACTTTTACTTGTTTTACAACTGTTTTGGGGGAGAATACATGCTCGTTTTTACTTAAACTTAATGCTTGTTTTTACATTAAACGTGATTTGTTTTTCTCAAACATACTACTTGGCTGAAATACTTGATTGTTTACTCGAATGCGTTATATGAATACATGACACACATTAACCAGGTGTACGGAACTGTTTACTCAATATTTGACTGTTTGGCTGTAATACTTAATTGTTCACTAGAATGCATTATATGTATACATGACACACACTTTGACCAGGGGTACTGGACGAACACATATAACAGGACCGGGTGTAACAGTCAGATGACCGGGTGAAACGGTCACATGACCGTGTGTAACTGTCACATTACCGGGTGTAACGGACATACTACCAAGTGTAATGGTCATTACGAGTGTACCGCTTAACCAAGCAATATATTACTTCTGTTTACCAGGAACAAATCTTATTTGGCAGCGGGTTGTAAACACACAGGTTGCAAGTCTTGTATGGGCGGGACTTGGGACTGAGTGGATTTACAATACCTTTGCTAGGAAATCGTTATTCAAATGCTTTACATTTTACACTAAACTCTATGAACTCACCAACCTCGTGTTGACACTTTAGCATGTATTTTCAGGTTAAGGCGATAAACTAGTGATGAAGGATTTTGGCATGGCATGGCGTGGTCATAGAAGACTCTGATATATTTGGGACCACTTGAAATCTTTTATGGGCTTACATTTCCGCACCATTTTTGAAATATTGTAAACAAATCATTTTTGAATATGAAATATATTTTAAATGGTTGAGGTAAAACCATTCTTTATACTTTGTGTTGTGATACCAATTTAGTAGCACCCAAACATGTATGCTTCCGCTAAACCAGATTTTCGGGGTGTTACAGATTGGCATCAGAGCCTAGGTTATAGAGAACTGGGTATTTTTCAAACCTAGACTATAACCACTTTTACAAAAACAAAACTCTATGACCGACACATGCCTGCCTGCCGAGCCTGCTGCCTTACTCATGATAAGACATATTCTTTTAAAAGTAAGGGATATATTACTGGTGTAACTAAGCTGACTATTCCAAAATTTATTGAACCTCGGTGGAATATAGACTGATCACCTATGTCCAACTCAGAGGTAAATTTTGCAATACTCAGAGTTGTTATACTAGGAGTTATGTCCAGATTGATTTTCTACTTGACCCCTGAAAGTTTTAAAATTTCTGTGTTAACATAATCATTTCTTAACATGAACATTCACATCGGCACACAACACACTGGCATCACAACACCTTATGAACCGTAATACACCGGCACCGCTATACTCCTCCATTTATACGGAATTTCTGTTTGTCGCCGTCTGACTGTAATTTGCATCGGGCCGGTTAGACCCGATTGGCACCGTTTGAACCCGAGTTGCTTATTTGTAACCCCTCGAGATTGTAATAAGCCAGTTGAGCTTATTGGAGCGTTCGGATTTGATTTTAGCTACCTTTGAATTTGAATTTGGCTACGTTTGGAATTGGTTTTGAGCTATGTTTGAAATTTGGATCACTGGATTTTGCGATTTTGGACCTCATTTTGGATTTGGATTTATTATCCAGCTTTGTTTTGTTGTGATTTTGTTACAGTCACCTCCACCTCAAGCCCTACACTCAAATGATGTTGTACTTTCCGTGTTAACCACTAGGTACACTACTGAGATAGCCAACCGATTGCTAGCAGCAATCAACATCCTCCTCCAAAGTCGTACTCTGAACTCGCTAAACTCCCCATTCGGCAGAGATTTTGCGCCCGACAGAAACCTTAAAACCCTAAGGAATAACCTGAACCGCGTTCCTTGGGACAATCACCTAATCCTCCTCTCGTCTCTCGGGGATCTCAGTTATTTTTGCTACCCTCTCATAAAATATTTAAACCATACCGCTGATACCATACAAACTGTTTTCGATTATTCTACAGACCATATTGCAGTCACCCTACAAATGTTTCACCTCTACCTTATGAAATCAAAATTTCGACCTTACAACTATTTTGGTAAACAACGAATGGTTCTCGTTCTATAAACTGTTTTACAAATCATTTCACAAGTTATTTTATAACCCGATTTGTTGCCCTGCGACTATATCACAAACTAAACTGCAGTTGCTATTATTTTGCTAATAATAAATTGTTTTCCTATTACCTTATAAACTGTTTTACAAATCATTTTATAAACTGTTTTGCAATCAACCGGTGAACTATCCACCCACCTGGAAAGCATTCAGATTTCTACCTCTTGGTACAGTTAAAAATAAATTGAATACTTATGTTTATAAAAATCTGTAGTGATATCTTTTTAAAACACTCACTTGGATGCGTGAAATTTTTCAGCTCAAATTTTACCAAACTCTTGTTAAGGAGTGTCAGACACCAACTTTTGTAGAAATTATCCCATCCACACCATGACTAAGAACCATTTTACGGAATTTTAAATCTTTTGAAACCGTGTCACCCTACGTATCTATTGATCTCCAACAAAGGAATGTGTATTAACTGGAAAGTTATTTTGGTCAAATTCGTGTCAAGACCTACTCAAATAAAGTTTTCGAACAAGATTTCTATCCAACCCTAAGAGGAGGAAAAACACACCACTCCGGATCAAACCTTGGCAACCAGTCATCATGCTATCTTATCACTCTAAAATAGAACATGTATCTCGCCAACTCACAAAAATGGGAAAAATCAATCGTAGACAACCTCAGTACCCTCTCACCAACAAAGAGAAACCCCCTAAACAGTCTGGTGAGACTCAAATTTGTTGTGAGTACCAATTTCTCTTCTTAGACACCATTTTATCAGATAACATAAACTGAAATCCGGGACGGATTTCACATTAAGGAGGGTAGACTGTAACCACCCGTAATTTTCTCTACATTATTTTAATAATAAAAATTAATTTAATATTATATGGCGGTTTATTTGAGCCTTTTTGAGCTTACATGATTAATTCAGGAAGTTATCTCGCACACTGTAGCCTACTGTAACCCTCCAAGCTATTGATTTTATCAAGAAAAGTTAAGTAATCACTTCCTGACACCTACCGGTAATTTATTCACAAAACCGAGAAATCATCTCGCTTTTCTGAAAAATGCGACATCACACGCGTACCGACACCATATCATTTACGGATTTAGTCCAATAATTATTTTTCGGAGTCAATAGTATTGTTTTTATAAGAACGTTCACGAAAATTCATTTCTCGCATTGTTGCTCGAAAGCACCAAACCGGGTTGCCACGACCATATTTTAGCTCAACGGGACACGGGGTACACGAGTAATAATAAAACAAAACCCATCCCCCTTTTTCCTTAATCTCAGCCGCCCCACCTATTCATTTTGTGTTATCCTTTATTTTTTTGATATCCTGATCTTTTTTTTTTTCATATTTAGAGATGATATATCACCATCATCTCCTTCTTTTTATGCTACTATTATCTCCTCTTCCCAAAAAGAGATTAAAAACAGTCGACTTTTTTCTTATCTCTTTCCCACCTTTTCAATCTTCTATGGCATATCACCATCAACAATGAGCCATCGCCATCACCTGTTGGCACTTCCTCCTACAAGAAATCATGAATTTATTTAAATATTGAAGGTGATAGGTGATTTTTCCTCAAAAAGGACGGCACCACAATCTATATAGCAAAAGAGGAGTCAAAGCAACCTAAGTTATGTTCTTTTAATCCCCACCGATCCACAGGAGAGATACCACACTCGACACAATCAAAAGAATGCTCTTGGTGGTTCCTGCTTGGATTCGGGCTTGGTGGATTTGCGTAGAGTATTATTGGTTCCCTCTGATCGATCCTTTTTCATTGTAAGGTTTTAAATTCGAGTTCTTGCCTTGATTCATGGTTACTGATTTTTATTATATATTGAGATCTTGATTTTTGTATTCATGTGTATACCGATTGGTTTATATATTAGTGTTTCGTGGAATAAAAACAAGATTAAATACATTTTTCGACCTTGTTTCGTGTGGTATAATCTGAGGAAAGGTGGTGTTTGTTTGTTATTGAATCGAGTCGACTCAGTGAGTCGACTCACTGAGTCAACTCAGTGGGTGAGTCAACTCGCGAATCATCCTAGTTCTACGCTACTGTTTCCTCGCCATTGATACTCATTTAATTTCAGTTGCCTCACGGGTCGGGTTAAACCCGTATGTGTCGAATCCAGTTTGGATATATTCGAGTAAACCCAGTTAAGTGTGTGTCGTTGGCCTTGATGTCTTAGTTGACATCACCCATAGGGTGCGTTTGTTTGGCTTGTAATGTTTTGGTCTCGGTCTGATTCTATTGGATCCACTTAGGTGATAGCTTTGGGTCGCGGTTGAATTGAGCCAAGACCCTATGGTCTTGGTTGTTTTGGGGTTTAGCATATTTCATTTCTGTAAGCCGAGTGTTGGGTCTGATGTTGGCATGGGTTGCTGCTCAACACTTCCTTGTCTATCTTGTCCAGTTTATTGTACCTCATAATTTTGGAGTTGTAGTCTATTGATACTAAACCAAATTCCTCTATTGGTAACTTCTTCGTGAAGCCAACCACAAATGTTGAAGCTCCTAGCTAACTGTTAACCTTAATTTGAAGAAACTCTATGTCATGATTTATGGTTTCAATACTTAGACTAGAATAGTCGTTCACCCAGTAGTGTAATGATATCAAGTATTATATTGACAATTTGACGTTAGATAACCGACTCACTCCTCGCCTAATTGCTGGCTTTTCGACTTGCAAAGAAATATTTATATGAACAAGTAATTATATTGTAAGCGGTTTGCTGAGGGACTTGTGGTCAAAAGCCTAAATGGAGTTTTTCTTCTTTTTTTCTTTCTAAACTATGATTGGTTGGACGCCTATTGATTATGGACTAGGACATTTGTGACAGTTAACGGATTTGTATTATGTAGTCATCTATTTAATTGACTTGGGAAAAACGAATTTATAATAAAATCTTTCTGACTTTGAACGTTTTATAAACGAGCGGGTTCAATTTAAGATTTAATAAAAAGGGTGAAAAAAAAAACCATATTTTATTACTTTTAACAACTTAAATTACCTTTTTAAAATTTTATTGATTATTTCCGAACTATTCGGAATTTTTGGGCAAATGTCGAAACGTACTAATTGACTTGTTTTATTGGCATTTCTCCTTTGTCACTATTCTCCTTGACTTCTTTTGTCATCCCTTTATCGACTCAAGTTCTCGTCCGTACTTTTCTCGAAAGTGTCGATTTTCTATTCCTATTTGGCGTGAGTATTCTTGAGTCTATACTGTCTTACCACCACACAAAACGTTAACTTTAAACTTTTTACAAACTTCGATACGAGTAATCCACGAAAACTAAGACACTTGTCTTTTGAAAACTCTTTTACTTTACGAGACGTATTCTGAGATAACTACATATATATTAGGTTGTGCCGGTACCCTCGATATCGTTGTGTTTTGCTCTTGATGCCAATTATGACCACTGTGATATTTTTCGTTGCTGCAAGCTAAGGTGAGTTCATGGCCCCTACTTTTACTTGTTTTACAACTGTTTTGGGGGAGAATACATGCTCGTTTTTACTTAAACTTAATGCTTGTTTTTACTTGAAACGTGATTTGTTTTTCTCAAACATACTACTTGGCTGAAATACTTGATTGTTTACTCGAATGCGTTATATGAATACATGACACACATTAACCAGGTGTACGGAACTGTTTACTCAATATTTGACTGTTTGGCTGTAATACTTAATTGTTCACTAGAATGCATTATATGTATACATGACACACACTTTGACCAGGGGTACTGGACGAACACATATAACAGGACCGGGTGTAACGGTCACATGATCGGGTGAAACGGTCACATGACCGGGTGTAACTGTCACATTACCGGGTGTAACGGACATACTACCAAGTGTAATGGTCATTACGAGTGTACCACTTAACCAAGCAATATATTACTTCTGTTTACCAGGAACAAATCTTATTTGGCAGCGGGTTGTCAACACACAGGTTGCAAGTCTTGTATGGGCGGGACTGAGTGGATTTACAATACCTTTGCTGGGAAATCGTTATTCAAATGCTTTACATTTTACACTAAACTCTATGAGCTCACCAACCTCGTGTTGACACTTTTGCATGTATTTTCAGGTTAAGGCGATAAACTAGTGATGAAGGCTTTTGGCATGGCATGGCGTGGTCATAGAAGACTCTGATATATTTGGGACCACTTGAAATCTTTTATGGGCTTACATTTCCGCACCATTTTTGAAATATTGTAAACAAATCATTTTTGAATATGAAATATATTTTAAATGGTTGAGGTAAAACCATTCTTTATACTTTGTGTTGTGATACCAATTTAGTAGCACCCAAACATGTATGCTTCCGCTAAACTAGATTTTCGGGGTGTTACACCCCCCCCCCCCCCCAATATCAAATTTTGTGAATAATGGGGCCATAGTCATATTTTGTGAATAAAAGGGGTTAATAGTGGGCCCAAGTCAAGTATTACACTAGGAAAATTAATCCAATTTAATTTTTTAGTAGTGGCTAAATAATAAATACTTGTTACGTAAATTAGGAAGAATTACTAATCATATACTACTTTAGTAGTGTTTGGATCCATGTTCAGTAAACGTATTTTGTAAATGAAAGAAGGCTTTTTTGGGAAAAGAAATGTATATTCTTCGTTAGTATTGATGCTTTTTTTAGACCATGTTTTAATATTTATAATTACTCGTCTACCTATGGTCTACCTTTGCACTAACGGGCAGAGAACCCGGTCGTGTGTACTGTAGTATTCGGTAAATCCGAGGTCGTCCCAAGAGCTAATGGGTGGTTCCCAACTAGAGTACTAATTGTCACGAGTTTAAGAGTTGTTTAAAATTGGTTGAATCAAGTAACGGAAACGGAAATTAAATCAAATGAGAAAGATGTGCTAACCTAGTTACTATATTATTAACGTATGATCTCATTCCAAAGTGCAATGCCCATGTATCAATTTATGTGGTGGTTAAATGTCATTAGGTTCAGATGGTCAAATTGCCTAGCTTATAAGCATAGACCCCAACTCCTATGGTTAATTCGCCGGTGAGTCTAGTCACAGTCATTACGCGCCAGCTATCTTCTAGACCTATTCTTAGTGATTTAAACACTAAACCAATGTTTGGTCCACTCAAGGTACCCACATTTCTTAACCATTTCCACTAGTGTAGGTAGTCCTATATGAAATTCATACACAAGAATGGTGGTAGTCCTATGGTCAATTCTTATGCACCCCTTGCAACCTAATAAAACTAGCTTTCTATGGTATATACTGACTAGCATATTAGGCAATACCTAGCTTCAATACTACCAAAACATAGGGATCGATGATAGGCTAGAAAGATATCCACATAAACAATAAATAAGCAAAGGAACAACAATCAAATCATTAATAATTTCATAACAAGGCTAGCACCAAAGTAATTAACCGATCATACTGTAAATTACACAAACAATATTGAATAAAACATTGATTGGATTAAGCATAATATATGATACAAATTACTTGATGTAGAACTAATAATGATGATGATTGCAGGTGAATTCTCCCTTGAAAAGTGGTGGATTGCTGCTTGAAAAATGCCCTGAGATAGTCCCCTAATCGTCCCTTGGAGAGGGGTGGAAAGAGATACTGAAAAGTGCTGAATTAGGGCTGTATTTATAGGCCTTGACAAGGTTACGACGTAACCTTGAATGTGAGTTATGCCGTAACTATTTTAATAATAAATAAATCGCTAGAATAAAGTCGATTCGGTTATGGCACAGTAGTCTCGTACTTATTTTGCCTTCATTTTGAGACTTCCATGAACTTGTCCGCATTTAACCCCTGAATAGCGCACGGTTTCATTTCAAGTCATTGTGTATTTATAATTGCTAATACTTATAAAAATTGTACGGTTTCAACCCCTAATCGTTCTTGACTTAATTACTTGCGGTCCTTTATGTGATATAACTTCTGTTAAGTGTAATAAGAATTGATCGTCCTTAGTCCTTGCTCGTTCTTGTTGCTTTTATGCAAAGTCCTTGTGAACATCATATGATTTGCCCAACTTTAGTCCTCCATCGAACCTGTTATTTTTACTTTAAGTCCTTGAGTAATAAATAAACTTCATATCAATTTACCGCTTTCAACCGTGGACTTTAACTCCTTTGCGCCCAAGGTATTATTTATGGCATAAGTCCAACGATCGACTTACGCTGTAACCTCCCTGCATCCAAATAAGGAAAATTCTTGTCCACGTGTAGCTACAGCGTAAATATGGGTTGTCACTACGCCATAAATATCTCCTGAATGCAAACTTCATGAATTAAGTCTATTCTTGGCCGTTTTCGTATCTTTTCCGTTCTAACGCCTCGATTAACCTGAAATGTAAATATAAATGAATTAAGTGCCATATTAATATAAAATGAGGAAATAAACATGGGAATTTGATACTAAAATATCGGGATTATTTGATGTTATCAAATATCTCCGCACTTGAACTCTACTTGCTCTCAAGTAGACCTTTTAAATTATTTCTAAAAAGATATCTCCCAAAATGAGATATGAATTTAAAAATTACCTAAGTTATAAAGTTCTAAACCGAGCACCTCACGAAAAGGTAATTAAAATCAAACTCTTTCACTTACTAATCTATGTGTTTATTTTTTGGGTGACCACTCAACTGCTAAGTCATGGCGAGTATTATATCATAGGCTTGGCGAACTAGAGTTTATAGATGCAGCTATTCTAAAAGGCAAATGGGTTGACACAACATTAAGGATTACGGGGTGAATCATTCTAAATGTAAGAATGATAAGGGTAGGATAAAGACATGAAGAAACATTTAATAGGTTTAAACAAAAAGACACGAAACAAATAATTTCCTAAGTCCACAATCGCCCCGTCACTAGTCGCATTCAATCCCATAAGGTAAAATCCGATGGTCAAGAGTCAAGGGGTCTTCAATATCGTCAAATACACGAGTTAATGCATATAGAATGTAGCGTAGTGCCTTATAATCACCATAAACTAGGCAAATAAGATGCATTAACTCGGCCTTCATCAACAATGAAAAAAAGTTATGTGCTCTAATTTTTTTTAAATTTCGGGTAAAATTAGCACATAATTTAACCAAATATATAATCACACATTTCTATCTCTCTTCCCTCCACTTGAGATGTACAATGCCTCCATTGTACAAATTGAAACTTAAATAGAAAGGAGAGATAAAAATGGCACGGGTTTATAAATGCTACCTACTAAATACCATAAAGCGGATAAGTCAAAACTGCGCCAGCTGGACAAGGCGGGAATACTAATCACAATACTAAACGACACATAAGCTGATTTATATTACTATCATTTATAAACAACTAATAAACAAACTCTTGCTTGCATTCTATATGTTTTTTCTTCTTTCATTTTTTTTGATGCAAGACAAGGGATACAAAAATGAAAATCAATACGAACACATAAAAGCATCCCCCCACTTGAGATCAACTATCATCTAAACCCGCCTTTATTCAAATACCTTTTTTTCAAAACCCGCGACTTCCACTAGTGGAACCAAAATTAACTAACAGCGCCTGAACCATGGACTAAAAGAAACTACAGGGTAGGCTAAGCGATAGGTATAACGAAACAAACATATAGTGGGTGAACAAAATTAAAAGAATGGCTTAGACGGGTATACTAGGGGTATCTAATGATATCAAATAACAACATTTTATTGGCATCATTTATCCTATGTTATTTGCTTGTTTTACATTATTTTATATGAGAATTGATACTTAATCGCTTACTTTTGTAAATCTCAGTTATAAACAAGCATTTGGTGAAAGTTAGCTATTTTGGACGTAAATTGGAGCAAAATGGATCAAGATGGAAAAGTCTACTGAACTGGTGGAAGATACGGCGTATCATATGTACATCAAGACTTAGACGATTATGAAGACCATTGCCTGACTTTGAAGCATACGCCGTATGGATTTATCCCATACGCCCTATATGAAACCTTGGTCAATGTAAGAAGATCTGACTCATCCTACTCGAGATACGCCACATGACAATCCAGAGATGCGGCGTATCAATCTCAAGACTTCACCAGAGAATCTGAGATATTGAAGAAACATGCGCCGCATGAAGATTGAAGGTACACCGTATCCTATGGCTGTGTATGAATATTACAGAATAAAATAATCTTGGACCCCATGCGAAGTTACCTAGATATGGCGTATCAACTTAATAGATACGCCGTATCGATTCGGTTTCCAGAATGTATAAATGTCCCATACATCTACCATTTGACATACACAACTTTACCACACATAACCTACAGAAGGGCGACGACCAGACCTCACAAGACACAACCAGAAAGAAGAATTCAGAGCTATAAGAAGGTCCTGCTAGCACTTTAATTCATATAAAGATTCGTTTAATTTGTATTAGCAATCTTTTAATCATTGAGTTAGTGTCTTTTTCACTATTTGATTGGACTTAATTGTTTCCAGCTTTTATAAAGAGTATTTGATGTTTTATTGGATCCTTATGCGTATGTTTTGATTACATATACAAGTTTCGTGCCTTGTCGACCTTAGGCTCGCACAATTACTTCATTAACATCGTTTGCATAGTTAATGTAAGCCTGTAAAAGGGATAAATAATATATAAAATTTTTAATCATTAAGGTGGACTTTATGCGGAGATCTGATTAATTGTGACAGGATTAGTCCGTCGAGAAGACTTAATACTCGAAATATAGACGTTTAGACTGGATATAGACATTGGAATGATATACGCACACACTTAAGAATCTACTGAGAGAGAATAGATTTTATTACTCATCTTATACAGCTAAGCAATTAAACGGGTGACAAATCTTCCTAACTATCAGCCAGGCCTCTTATTAGTATCTGTTTTCTATCGTGTAAGGGAATACTTCTTCTCCACCAACATGTAAACCTGCATAGACTGCATCATCAAGGAATGAACTCCACAGGAGTCATATAGCTTCTAGTTCAATACTTTATATCCTTTCCGAGCCATCCATATTTCATCCGGTTTAAACATGGATTTCAGATCACCCCATAACAGCAAGTCATAGTCTTCCACTGGCCTTGTTGACCCATACTTAGCTTTTACCAATTTCCACATATCTTCTAAATCTTCTCTGTCAAAACTCTTTAGCATATGACTGAAGATCATATACATCTGAGATTTTCCATCAGCTCTTATGATTTGGTAGTAGCTTTTCTTTCCTTCTTAACGTATCTTCCAGTCAACAATCCTTGGAGGCTTACTTTGCAAAGGAATAGCATCAATTACTACTTCTTCTTCATCTGGAATAATTTCCATATGCTGTTTAAGGTCAGCTGTTTCTTGATCATTATCCACCTTTTGCTTCTTTGTGGCCTCTTGTTACAGCTCTGTCCCTGCTCTCTTTTCACTACTTTCCACCTGCTCTGTTCTTAAGTCAACAAATGTGTTTACCCTTTTCATTGCTCTGTCAAACATCTCTTGGATATCTTCAAACTTAAAATGTGTCAAATCTTTAAGCCTCCATCCTTCCATGTTCTTTAGGTAAGTGCACATTATCTTTCTCTGTTGAGCTTCTGCTCTCTTGGCTGCAAAGTGCTTTCTTCTTTTCTCTAAGAGTTGTACAAACAATTTAGCCTTTTCAGCATCAGACAACTCTTCTTGTTCTTCTGCTTGTAGTCTTTCAGCCAATTGATAATCAACAACAATCTTTGCCTATACATCATACCATGTGTTAATCAAGGCAATGTTGGCTTCTTCTTCTTTTTCAGCTTTCTCTCTGGCAAGTCTTTGTTCTTCTTCATCAAATTCAGCTTGTAATTTAAGAGCAACTTCTTCAACAAGCCTGATTTGATCTTTCTTCTTCACAGGTTCTATCAATATTCCTTTACCTTTGTCCTGTGATTGTTGTGAAGATATTGTTGTTGTAGATTTACCCAGATCTTTGAAAACAACCCCTTTCTCCTTGGGTTTTTTGCTTTTTAAAGCTTCAAGTGATTGAGCCATAGTAATATCATCAGCAGTAGTTGTTGTAAGAGCACTAACAGTTGTTGTAGCACTAACTTTGTCACCAGTAGCACTAACTTGAGCAACATCAATAATTAGCTTAGCAGTATTAACAACATCAACTGCTTCTTCAACAACACTAAATTCATCATTTACCAGGGTAATTTCCTCATCTGCATCAATAGCATCAATCCTCCCTTGTTTGGATGCATCCTCACCCAAACTTTCTTCATCACCAGAGGATTCTACCCTAGTTGTAGCACCAACTTTGTATAATATCTTTAGCCCATGAGTTCTTGACCTCTTCTTCTATTCAAGTTTCTTGACCCTCTTCTTCAAAGTTGTGATCTCTTTTTGCTGAGAGGAAGTGGTCTTCTTCAAGGCAAGAACCTCCTTCTGTAAATTGGTATATAAATCCATCAATTCATTGAGTTTCATGCTATCCTTATCACTTCGAAGTGTGTTACCTCTTGCGAGTAGTGAATCATTGGATTGTTTAGATACATTCTCAAACCTAGTTTGAGCAATTTTATCCCCCATAGTTTTTTGGCACTAGGGATCACCACCTGAACTAGCTCCCGGGGAACTAGGTTCATTAGGTGTTTCCTTGGATTGGGTCTTAAGTATGTTACCACTGTCCTGCTCTGCTTCTAACCTAGAAGCAATTGTTGCAGCCCTCACCAATCTATTACCCAACTCCTTATGGACAACCTCATCTACAACAATTTCTGTAGGAGCACTAGACTGAGGAATCTCACTGCCCTTTCTTGTAGGCTTCCTAGGTTGTTGAGTCTTTTGGGGTTGAGATGATGATGGTTGTAAAATGGTGGGTGCGTGTTGGGGATCAGTGGGAATGGTTGAACGTTCACCCATTTGTGGTTGGTTTTGTACCACCATTGTTGGAAACAAAGGTGTTATTCTACCAGAAAAACCTTTGCATACCCTTCTCATATTTGAAAAAATCTTTTTAATGTGAGAGGGTGCAATATATATTCTCTTATGAGGTGTCTTCTCAACAAAATGTTATCCAAAAATACTTGTAAAAACCTTGGATACATTAAAAATTTTCCAAACAAATTATCCAAGTTTCTAACCATACTATCAAAAATCAATTTTGAAAAATTAAACTATTGGTTTGTAGCTAAGCAGATGATGGCAGATGCCATAGTACTGCTAAACTCATTCCATGTAGTAGGCTTTGGACTTAGACACTGTAAAATAGTATGAATTAGAAATTTCCATTGAGGGGAGAAGAATGCTTTATAAAAAGTTAGTTTTTCTAAAATTTTCTCATACCCCATCAATGTAAGTTGTTCAAAAATGGTAGAATTAGGAAAACGATCAATACCTTCCTCATCTGCTAGTTGAAGATCTCTTCTAACAGATGATTCAGTGATGATTATCTCCTTGCCATCTACTAGGGCATGTAACTATACTTCCCCATTGATAGTTTTGGCCACAACAGTAGACCATAACTATTCAATGCAGGAAACATATATAGTGGGATTGACAGTGAGTGCATACCTTATAGAGTGTGAATTCAAAAAAATCCACTAAATGTTCAAACCCATCACTCTCTGTGGGTTTAGACAAAAATGCGACCATATTGTGTGAATCAGCTAACTTTAGATTCGTCATTGTGTTGGGTTTTGAGATTGGATGATAAAATTGAGTTAGGGTTTGTAATGAGAGAGTAAATTGAAGAATGAAATCGATTAACTTATTGTTTGAATGATTTAATCCCTTAATCGATGTATTTATGAAATGGTACCATGAGTAACCCAGCAGTAGTAACCCAACAGCAGTAAGTTATGCCTAGCAGCATTAACTTTGAGTCACCAGCATTAACTCGAATTCCATTCTAAACAACTTTTTCATCATCAATATAACACTTTTCTTTGTTTTTCCTGCAAAATGTTAGTTCAAAAACCAAGAAAACACAAGCCATAACAATTTTCACAAAGATCACGATTATACCTAACAGTAGTAAGTATAACCAACAGCAGAAACTCTTAATTACTTGAATAACAATACTAATTCATACAAAACTCTACAGAAAAATAAAGAGATAAAAGACTTTAAAGAATTAACATTTCAATACTAGCAATCAAATATTGAAATCTACTTATATCAAAAGCTTTTGTCAGCAAATATGCAACATTCTTGTCAGTATGAATTTTAACAATTTGAATCAATTTCTTTTCATTGCAATCACTAATAAAATGATGTCTGATCTCTATATGCTTTGTTTTTGAATGAAAAATAGGATTTTTAATTATGCAAATAGTACTGTTATTGTCAATAAAGATCTTGGTATGCATAAAATTGTACCCATAATCAAGTATTTGATTCTGAATCCAAAGCACTTATCCACAGCAACTTGAAGCAGCCACATATTCAGCTTTTGTTGTGGAATTCACAACCACTATCTGTTTCTTACACTTCCATGATATTAATCTACATCTAAGGAATTGACAACCTCCTATTGTAGACTTCCTAGCCAAGCCTGCTCCAGCATAATTACTATCAGTGTATGCCAACAAATCAAATGGAGAAACTTTTGGATACCAAAGGCCCAATTTTGGTTGACCTTTTAAGTTCCTAAAAATCCTTTTCACAGCATGAAGATGTGAAACCTTTGGATCGACTTGGTATCTAGCACAGGCACACACTACAAACATGATATCAGGTCTTGAAGATGTAAGGTACATTAATAAACCAATCATTGACCTATACATATGAACATCCACTTCTTCACCATCTTCATCCTTGAGCAGAGGATTTTGAGTTTCCATTGGTGTGCTTGCAGTCTTGACTTCTGTAAACCTAAATTTCTTTAAAATTTCAGCAACACATTTATCTTGACTAATAAATATGCCATCCTTCTTCTGCTTCACTTGTAATCCTAAAAAGAATGTAAGTTCTCCCATAGAACTCATCTGAAATTTCTCATGCATCAACTTCTCAAATGCAATGCATATCATTGACCTATACATATGATATCATCCACATACACTTGGACCAGCAAAATATCACCTTTGTGCCATTTGATAAATAAGGTCTTGTCAATTTTTCTTCTTTTTAACCCATTGTCCAACAGATATGTTGACAAGGTTTCATACATAGCTCTAGGAGCTTGATGTAGTCCATAGAGTTCTTTTTTAACCTTGTATACTCTATTTGTAAAGTCTGGATATTTGATGTGTTCTCGTTGTAGGTATAGATTATGTTATCAAGTTTTACATTTATATTTAGCCGACTTAACCTATAACAAACATTAACAGGCAGTGTACCCGATCAATGTAGTCCAGTTGGTAAGCAGAGTGTTGATCACTAAGAGTGGGACGTTAATACCTAAGTATCTGTCAGTATTTTAATCCTAATGTTAGTTCTAGTTAATCCTAATCTAAAGCAAAGGGGTTTTCAGCTTGCGAGACTGGCTCAATGTTTAGATCAAGTGAACAGTAAATAAAGTGAAGAAAGCATAGAGGTAATTGACACACACGTACACAGATAGAAAATAGATACAGATAGAAGGCCTGATCGATAGTAAGGAAGAGTTGTCACCCGTTTAAATGCTTAGCTGTATAAGATGAGTAATAAAATCTATTCTCTCTCAGTGGAGTCTTAGGATGTGCGTGCATTCACTTAATAATTACTAGGTTTATATATTATTTATCCCTTTTATAGGCTTACATTAACTATGCAAACTTTGTTAATGAAGTAATTGTGCGAGCCTACGTCGACAAGGCACGATAAACTCAATATGTAATCAAAACACGTGCATAAGAAACCAATGAAACATCAAATACTCTTTATAAAAGCTGGAAACAATTAAGTCCGATCAAATAGTGAAAAAGACCCTAAAACAACGATTGACAGATTGCAAATACAAGTAAACGAATCTTCTTATGAATTAAAGTACTAGCAGGACCTTCTTACTGCTCTGAATTCGTCCGTTAGGTTGTGTCTTATGCTGCCAATTCGTCTTCCTTTGTGTTGTGTTCATTCCCTTTAATTTGGCTGTTGAATGGGGTATTTATACATTCTGTAAACAGGATCGATACAGCGTATCCATTAAGTTGATACACCGTATCTAGGTAACTTTGTGTGGGGTCCAAGATTATTATATTCTAGAATATTCGTACACCGCCTTAGGATACAGCGTACCTTCAATCTTCATACAGCGCATGTTCTTCGATATATTGGATTATTTAGTGAAGTCTTGAGATTGATACGCCACATCTCTAAGATTTCATGCGGCGTATCTGGAGTAGAATAAATCAGATCTTCATATGTTGACCAAGGTTTCATATACGGCGCATGAGAAATCCATGCGGCGTATGCTTCAAAGTCAGGAAGCTGTCTTCATATTCGTCTAAGTCTTTATGTACGTTGTATCTGTCTAGAATGATACGACATATCTTCCTTCAGTTTAGTAGACTTTTCCAACTTGATCCATTTTGCTCCATTTTACGTCCAAAATAGCTAACTTTTACCAAATGCTTGTTTATAACTGAGAATTACAAAAGTAAGCGATTAAGTATCAATTCTCATATAAAATAATATAAAACAAGCGTGCCAATAAAATGTAGTTATTTGATATCATCAAATATCCCCCCTCTTGAACTTTACTTTTCCTCAAGTAAACCTTATATTTAAACTTATGAAAATGTATCCTATACATAGTCTAGGATTTATTTTTATAGTTTTAAGCACTCATTCATTTTAATCATAATTGCACAACCAAACACCTTACGAAATAGGAAAATGAAATCACTCAAATCACTCAACTAATCTAGGTGGTAACATTTAAGTAAATCGCTCAATTGCTCGGTCGTGACGAATATTCTATCATAAGCTTGGCAAGGATACACATCTGCACCACTAAAGCTAAGGAGTAACAAGTCTAAAGCGGTAAATTGGGTTATGATAAGGCTTAAGGGTTAAACCTGGCTTTATTCAAACATCTCCTACACAAACACAATAGATCGCTGGCGCGAATTCCTGATTTCCTCAAACAACGGATGGTCACCAAGGTAGAACCTTAGATCGTTGATGCGTTGTTTGATTAGTCAAAAACTCGGATGGTCACTACCTTGTTCATGCAATTGACATTTTTACTAAGCAATTACCATATCCGGATGCTCGAAAGCTAACAATGAATACAGTAACTTGGTAAAGGGTAAAAATAACATTTGGGAAATAATTGGTGTAAAAATTAAATAAACAAACAGGTAGATTAAGTACTAACAAGTGTGGTTAACTACCTCCCGACCTTCCTTTGAAAAAGACACAAATCATAGACTAACTCACGCTTTAGTAGGTAGACACGAATTAGAATCAGAAATGGCTTAGTCAAAGAATAAACCTTAGTTGGCGTTCCAATAACGGCCAACTCCCTTGCAATCCATAAATATAATACAACAAGCAGTAGCGATATATCTACTAGTACATAACTTTACATTGTTGGTTTATTAAGCTTACCAACTTTTTTTTTTTTTTTTTTTATTTTTTTATTTTTTTTTATTTTTTTTTTAACATCAAATAACTAGATGGTGTAAAATTTTACCATATCACCATTACAATAAATCTGGATAATTTTTCTCCATACTTTTCATAACTTCAGATATAAAAATAATAGTGATAGTAGTAAACACAAGAAAAATAAAAATAACTACTATCACATTCCCATTGCATTGTGCAATTCCCGACCTAACCAAAGATAAGAAATACGCACACGAACACAGGAAATACACACTTTACACAAGTAACTAACCACGGAATTAAATCTACAGGGTAGGCTTAAGGTGTAAGGGTGTAACGAAACATTTTAAATTGGTGTAAAAAACAAAAGGAATGGCTCTGAGGGTTTTTTGAGGGGTATCTTACTCTAAAATTGAGAGCAACAAAAGGGTTTAACATTGGGATTAACTAACCAGTGTAGTTAGTTAATATAACACATAACATTAGTAGGCTATTTGGGTGTAATCCTAGAAATTTACCTAGTTAGACAAGTCACTCCAATTATATCAATAATACTCATTATGGTGGTCTCGAATAGTATACAAGCCGAGTTCTAAAGTTTACTACAAGTCACCGGCACACTCATATTTTTGAGGAATTTGGGAAAATATTGGGAAACGGATAAGGCTAAATTCTCACAATATGGAAATAAGGGTTATGTGTGCAGTCATGCAACTTAGATTTAACAAAAACATGCTAGATTTTTTTTTTTTTTTTTTTTTTTTTTTTTTTTTTTTTTTTTTTAATTTAAGCATATTAAGTACATATTAAGCAAATTGTTGAAAAATAAGGACAAGTAACGTTCTAATTCTCTATCCCTCTACTTAAGATGAACAACGTCCTCGTTGTTTAAAAAATGAAGTTAAAAACAGGAAATAAAAGGAATTAGAATGGAAAACTCCCCTGAAATTTGCTTGGTATGATCCTCCATGATGCGTTTGTGAGCAACTTTTTATTTTCTGTATGTAATGGCGTTTGAATCCCAAAATGGCTATAACACATAGAAAATACAGAATGTATGTGAACCACCATTTTCTTGTAAACAACATGTGTTAATTTGAAAATCACAGCTAGCGCAAACTTTTTAATCGATGGTTAGTAAAAAAAAACTAAAAATTAAAAATAAAAACTGGATATTTCATCAGGCCAGTCGATACGCCGCATCCTTGGGATGGGATACGTCGTATTGAGCCTGGAATAAAATACGAGTCTGAAATTTGATATGTCGCATCCTTAAACTTTGATGCGCCACATAGAAATAACTGATAGAATGTTTAAAGTGCAAAAATAAAATGCAGAAAAATAAAAGGATATATATGACCTGTACAGTCGATACGCCGCATCGAAGTGCAGGTCTGACATAATCTATGACAGAAAACAGTAAAAATAAATCTGGGTTGTCTCCCGGTAAACACTTCTCTTTATTCCAGAGTCTTCAAGTAAGACTCACTTTCAGCTCTTACTTTCTTTCGTTGATGCCCACATGTCCGCGTGTGAGCCAATTAACTATTCTCTCATCGCGAACATATTCAGGTCCCAAATCCAACACTCCCTTGTAGAATTCCTTCATCTTATGATATGGATACTCGATCTCTTTCTGTTCATCCTTCTTATCCACAAAGAGAAATGGTGAAAATTTGTAACATACCTTGTTTGCTGCATGTTTAAATCCTGGGTGAGCACGAGACGTGAAATAGGTGATACTTTCGTTTCCATTGCGGAAGGTAATTTTTCCCTCAAATATCTTAGCATCAATGTTAGCCTCCCTACAAAATGGCTTTCCAACAATTACATCACCCATCTCCTTTTCACGATAGGTATCCATGTTTTCCACTATAGTAAAATCTATAATAATTGAGAAATTTCCAACAAAAATAGGCACGTTCATAAAAGTTCCTATTACATTCCTACCCTTATATTCGATTTTCTCTTTCATAATTGAATTATAAAAGCTTTTCGATATCACGTTAATTTGTTGAATAGGGAAGAAATTAACATCTAAATGTTTATAGCCTATCATGCATGAAAATTATAAGTTATAAGCACAATCAACATGGATCATCTTACCATAATCACAAAAACTAGGATATCCCTCAATCTCATCAGAATTTCTAGTATTAATAACATTAACTCTAGGAATATCCACTATTTCTCCATCCTCATGATCAGGTTCTAGATCCTTCATAAAGTGATCGCAAAGTTCTAATGGCACATTAAGGTAATTTAATTCAATGTAATCTCCATCAATTGGGCTAAGTGATTGGTTTTGGATTAAAGTTTCGCCCATGAGCCTAGCTTCTAAGTCAAGTTCCATGCGCTCTCTTGATCCTAGCACATAAACACTTTTAATTATGCTCTTAATAGGATTATCACTTTTAAAGACTAATTTTTCATCCCCTACTCTTAAAGATATTTTTCTTTTAAAGAAATCAATTTTAGCATGAGCAGTAGACAAGAATGGTCTTCCAAGGATCAATGGAATTTTGATATCCTCGGGCATATCTAAAACAAAAAAGTCTACGGGAAAGACAAAATTTTCAATTCTAACTAGCACATTTTCTGTTATACTCTCAGGACGTTTCACAGTCTTATCAGCTAATTCAATGACTAACTTAGTGGAAGCTAATTTACCTAAACCTAAAGTGGTATATGTTTTGTAAGGCATGACACTAACACTAGCTCCTAATTCAGCTAAAAGCTTTAACAAAACATAAATCATTAATGTGACAAGGCAAAGTGAAACTCCCTGGGTCTTTTTCCTTATGAGGCAAGGCGTTGTGATCAGTTTCAGAGCACTCTTCTTTCATAGTAGCCTTGATCTCTTCTTCAATTCTTGACTTCTCTTTGAGCAATCTTCTCAAACTTATGGAAGAATTAAAGAAGAATTTGGGCTTTTCAATATTAGAAGCATCCAACAAACGCCCAGGAAAAGGTACACAAGGCACAACTTCTTCAGTAGTGGTGATTGCCTTGACATGATCTCTTGGATTAGTTTCAGTTGAGCTTGATAGACTTCTAGATCCCCTTTCTTGAAGTACCTTGCTTATCTGCCCGATTTGTATTTGTAGTTCTAATGCCTTGATCGAAGCTCCATGATTTATGATGGAAGCATCGTTTGAGGAACGGATTTCTTTGATCAAAGAAATGTTTTCTTCATGTATTTTAGTAGCATCAGCCATCATTTGCTTTATGGATTCTTCCAAAGTTTGTCTTCTTTCTTGATACGATGAATTCCTGTTGTCCCTTTGGTAGAATCCTGGAGCAGCTGCTCTATACCTTCCTGATGGTTGAAATGGCTGGCCAAATTGGGTGTAGTATGCTTCTTCAAGTGTAATGAGGTCCATTGCATAACTCACTTTCTTTCTGGATGGAAATTGGGTGTAGTATGCTTCTTCTAGTGTAATGAGGTCCATTGCATAATTCACAACCAACCTGAGCAGCATATACTTTCTCATCCACCTTCTTTAGATCTCTACTAAGTTTGTTCAACTGAGCTTGAATAGCAGCATATCCATCAGCAGCATCACTGCTTTTAGTTCTAGTAGAGGTTCCATCATGCCACTTCTGAAAAATGATCAGCCATTTCTTGGATGGCCTTCCTAGCATTCACTGCACTCATCTAAGGTATAGCTCCCTTAGAATCCAAAATTTATCGAGTAGGCACATCCAGAACCTGATAAAAAAAATCACCTCCTGCATAGTGGTTAAATAATATTGGGGACACTTCAATAATAGATCTTTGAATTGTTCCCAAGCCTGATAAAGAGTTTTATCGGGCTCTTGTTTGAAATTATTGATAGCCTCCATCTTCTTAGCAGTACGAGCATGTGGGCAATACTTCTTCAAAAATTTCTTTTTCAAATCTTCCCATTCAGTAAATGAACTAGCTGGTTCATTCTTTAGCCACCTGTTAACAGCTCCTGTAAGTGAAATAGGGAAAATACGAAGCATTAGTTGGTCAAAAGTCACGTCCTTAGTTGTGAACAAATCTGCAATCTCAAGGATCCTTTCCACGTGCCCATTATCATCTTCGTGCTCTGATCCACTGAAGGTTTTCTCATGCAACTCCTTGAAAAATTGCCCTTTCAACTCAAACTTAGCCTCTTTGTCAAAACTTAGGCCTAGCAACACCTGAACCATAATCATCACGAGTCTTGGTCATGTATTCCTCCATAGTTGGTTCCATAATTGTTTATGTAGGTTCTTCTTCAAAGTGAACTTCTTGATCAGAAAAGTAATCGAGGTCTAATGAACTCAATAAATCATGGCTTGTGGTCTTGAAAAGTCCCCTAAGCGAATGAAAAGCTTGTTCAGGTTCACTATATGGTTTAGTGAGGTCTTTAGTAGATCTCCTGGTCATGCACTCTTGAAATCACGACAAAAGCATCAGTAGGATAGGTTTGAAAAAGTATAATAACAGAAAACTAATAATGAAAACCGAATATGAAAAATAAAAGTTGCTAATATCTGCAGACGATACGCCGCATACAGAGAAACTGGATACACCGTATGTTCTCTTCGTTAAAATTTCTCAGACATTTATTTAGAATAAGATATACGCCGTATTGATAAAAATTAACGCGTCGTATGTTTTATTAAAAATTCGAAACTGTTTTTAATGAATAAATAAATACGCCGTATTAGTGAAAGCTCATGCGCCGTATAGCTTTTAGGGTTTAGAAATTTTCTGATTAAAAACAGAATACGCCGTATCCAATAAATCAGATACACCGTACTCGAATTTTTTTTAGATGATACGCTGTATATAAAATAAAAATGCAATACGCCGTATCTAAAGAATTAGATGCGCCGTATCATTTAGTTCAGCAAAATACAGCAAACAGCAATTATGCAGAAAAACTAAAAAAACAAAAAATAAACAAAAATACAGAAAACAAGAAAACATTAAAAATGCAGAAAAACACAATGAATGCAATTATACAAATACACAACAAAGTTAGTAAATTAAAAACTAATTAAGTTAAATCTAAATTAAAATATAAACAGATATTCAAGTATTAAACAATTCACTCCCCGACAGCGGCGCCAAAAAACTTGATTTGTTCTTGTTGTAGGTATAGATTATGTTATCAACTTTTACATTTATATTTAGCCGACTTAACCTATAACAAACACTAACGGGCACTGTACCCGATCAATGTAGCATAGTTGGTAAGCAGAGTGTCGATCACTAAGAGTGGAACGTTAATACCTAAGTATCTATCAGTATTAGAATCCTAATATTAATTCTAGTTAAACCAAATATAAGGGCAAAGGGGTTTTCAGCCTACGAGACTAGCACAGTGTTTAGATCAAGTGAATAGTAAATAAAGTGAAGAAAGCAAAGAGGTAATTGACACACACGTACACAGATAAAAAACAGATAGAGATAAGAGGCCTGATCGATAGTAAGGAAGACTTGTCACCCGTTTAAATGCTTAGCTGTATAAGATGAGTACTAAAATCTATTCTCTCTCAGTGGAGTCTTAGGATGTGCGTGCATTCACTTAATGATTACTAGGTTTATATATTATTTATCCCTTTTATAGGCTTACATTAACTATGCAAACGATGTTAATGAAGTAATTGTGCGAGCCTACGTCGACAAGGTAAGATAAACTCAATATGTAATCAAAACACATGCATAAGAAACCAATAAAACATCAAATACTCTGTATAAAAGCTATAAACAATTAAGTTCGATCAAATAGTGAAAAAGACCCTAACTTAATGATTAACAGATTGCTAATACAAGTAAATGAATCTTCTTATGAATTAAAGTACTAGCAGGACCATCTTAATGCTCTGAACTCGTCCTTTAGGTTGTGTCTTGTGCTGCCAATTCGTCCTCCTTTGTGTTGTGTTCACTCCCTTTAATTTGGCTGTCGAATGGGGTATTTATATATTCTGTAAACAGGATCGATACGGCGTATCCATTAAGTTGATACGCCGTATCAAGGTAACTTCACGTGAGGTCCAAGATTATTATATTCTGCAATATTCGTACACCGCCTTAGGATACAACGTACCTTCAATCTTCATACGGCGCATGTTCTTCGATATATTGGATTATTTAGTGAAGTATTGAGATTGATACGCCGCATCTCTAAGATTTCATGCGGCGTATCTGGAGTAGAATAAGTCAGATCTTCATATGTTGACCAAGGTTTCATATACGGCGCATGGGAAATTCATGTGGTGTATGTTTCAAAGTCAAGTAATGGTCTTTATATTCGTCTAAGTCTTTATGTACGGTGTATCTGTCTAGAATGATACGACATATCTTCCTTCAGTTCAGTAGACTTTTCCAACTTGACCTATTTTGCTCCATTTTACGTCCAAAATAACTAACTTTCACCAAATGCTTGTTTATGACTGAGAATTACAAAAGTAAGCGATGAAGTATCAATTCTCATATAAAATAATATAAAACAAGCGAATAACATTGGATAAATGATGCCAATAAAATGTAGTTATTTGATATCATCAATCTTCAAATCCTGGTGGTTGACATACATAAACCTCTTCTTCAATCTTCTCTTAGAGAAAAGCACTTTTTACATCCATTTGATACACCACAAAATCTTTAAATGAAGCATAAGCTAAAAATAGCCTAATTGCTTCAATTCTTGCAACAGGGGCAACGACTTCATCATAGTCAATCCCTTCTTCTTGTGTGTAACCTTGAGCAACCAATCATGCTTTATTTCTTATCACAATTGCCCTTTCATCCTTTTTATTCCTGAAAACCCATTTAGTGCCTATAGCCCTTTTTCCATTAGGTAACTCCACCAAAGTCCAAACTTCTTGTAACTTGAATTGTAGAAGCTCTTCTTGCATAGCCTCTATCCAGAAAACAAGCAGTTTTGAAGGTCTTTATGGTTTGTTCTTTATTGAAGAGTACTAACAAACCTATGTTCCTTCAAATTCTTTGACATCTTTCTTGTTTGTGTAGCTGATTGCAAATATCCAATCACCTGATCAAGAGGATGATCTTTATGAATTCTTTTAGTTGGAGTAGGACTGACTTGGATTGTTGTATCCAAATTGTTTATGTCAGCCACTTTACCATCATCTTCATCCCCACTTGAGTAGTCAAATATGCTAGTATCTTCCAAAGCAGGCATTTGTGGATCAAATGGAAGTTCAAAGCTTACTTTTCCACCAACAACATTAAATTCTATGCCAGCAGTATTAACAGTTGAACTAACAGTATTAACATTGTTAGTGCTATTTCTATCACTAGCAGTATTAACATTATTAGTGCTGTTGACATTATTTTCCTTCTCTTGATCATCACATTCACTTTCTGTTCTTGGATCTTCATTAACATTCTTTTCATAATTACTTGAAGGTTTGAATTCATCTTCTTGAGAACTCTTTGGATATTGGGAGAATGGTGGATCAACAGTCCATAATCGTAGGAAAATGCAATCTTTGACAGGTTCTGTCTCCTTTCTAGCTTGACCTATATTATCACTTGCTTGTGTACCTGCAAAACTATTAGACTGTGTACCTGCAATAATTGGCTCATAATTCATTGTTCTTGTTAGTGCATCAATATCAAATAGCCAATCTGGTCCACTACCTACAACATTAGGTGTACTTTCACTAAACCTAATATGCAAGTTCTCTTCTACTATCCTTGTTCTACTATTGAATACTCTAAAGGCTTTACTATTTAAAGAGTATCCAACAAAGAAACTGTTGGGTCTATCAGTACCCAAGAATACTTAAAACAAGATTTGGACACAAATTAACTAAATGTAAATTAAACTGAGAACAATTCAAGTCACTGAGTGAACAGTCTCTCAGTGAGTCATCTTCAGGATGCTTAAGGCGAATTCAAGAAGAAGGATTCACTACTCAGGAAGGCGGTACTCCCTGAGTAGGACTTAAGCCAAAGAAGAAGATGATGGTTCAGTGAGTATTGGACAAGAACTCACTGAACCCCAGTCTCCTCAACAACATTAAGTGATTGAAGACTGAAGAACTCAACGCCTGAAAGAAAGGCGGGAAGATCTGGGAAAAGTTTAAGATAAGATAAAATCTTATCTTGTCAGGAAGAAACTTTCCCTAAGACGGCTAAAAGTCATGGAGTGTCAGACCAACCACTCCTAAAGACTTTATAGTCCATTCCCATTGGTTCTTGGAAATGACAATTACTGTTGTAATTGTCAGACACGCTTGCTTCAACAAGTTGTAGTTTTTTAATCACTTTTACTCTTTTATACTTGTGTATAAATAGGTTCAAAAGGAGAGAAGTTGTGTGTGTTTTGTACATTGAAAGCTTAGACTTTTACAAAGCAACTTCTCTCCTACAAAGAGTAACCAGTCCCTGAGATAGCTCAGTGAGGCATATTGTTACCACTCAAAGCAAAGCTTGAGTTTAGATAGGAGACACCACCATACCTTGTCTGTTCAATCCCAAGTGTTTGTTCCGCAAAACACTTGGGTAATAGATTCTTTGATTCATTTCTAATAAGAATTTAAACGTTGAAAAATACTTGTGTGTTTTTACTTTTACGTTTTCATTAATCTGTTAGAATTAATCATAACATTGTATTAGTTATAAACATGAATAGATTAACTTTCTTGTTAACTCTAAGCGTGTTAAGGGAACAACAAGTGGTATCAGAGCCTCTGGTTTATAAAATCTTCAAAAATAACCAAGAGTGCTCAAGGTTTTTAAAACCAAGATCCTACTATGACTAATATTAATGTACCCCAGCTGGTCGATAAAAAGGGTGGCAGCTATTCTACTGTTGCACCCAGACTAGAAGCTGGAAAATTTAGCAAATGGAAAAAATGTATGATTTGCTATTTAACTGGTATGGAACCTTACTACATCACCTGTATCAGGGATGGCCCATTTGTCCCTAAGACTGCTGTAGGGCTAAACAAGCCTGAGGCACAATGGACCATTGATGAGAGGAGGGTGGTCAATCAAGATCAGCGCCTTAAAACCATCCTTATATCTTGTCTTCCTGACGATATAATGGAATCGGTCATCAACTATTTAATAGCCAAGCAAACTTGGGATGACTTGGTTAATAGCTTTGAGGGCCCCTCAGATACCAAGGAAAAGAGGGTCATGGACCTGAAACTTGAGTATAATACTTTCAGGGCAAAAGACTCTGAAAGTCTCTCTCTGACTTATACCAGATACAAGACTTTGATAAACGAACTATCAAATGATGGTGTAGTATTATCTAAGCATGAGACAAATGTTGGCTTTGTCAACAGTCTCCCTGGGAAGTGGCTGATGCGTGGTTTTGCAACCTTACAACAGGTTTTACCTCTCGAGGGATCTCAAGAGGCTTACAACCCCACCAGGCAGTGTACCTGACCGATGTAGTATAGTGTAGTGGTAAGTACGGGGGATTGATCGTTCTCCACAGGGAATAGTGTTCGTTAGGTATGAAAGACTACTCTAATAGGTCTAAGGGTTGAGGAAGATTCTTTTTTATGTTTTTATATTTTTATGAAAGCAAGTAAAATCTCGGGTTTGAAAGAGTGGGCGGAATTAGTTGCTAGTTAACTAACCCAAATAACTACAAATGCAAATAAAATAAATAACTGAAAATAAAAAGTTGGTGAAAACTTATGTGTAGAGAAATGTGTTTACTTAGATTTCCTTACTCCCTAACTATCTTTTACCGGTTGATTAGTGTGTATTAGTCGCGTGGATGACGGGTGTATTCCTTAATACCAATCGTGGGGTGGCGTACGTACTTCCCCAACTCTACAAGCTCCTACTTCACTCCTATGTCGAGCCGGCTAGGAAACTCCTAACATGGGATCACTAGAATTCGCTTGTGCATTAAATACAACCATAAAAACCTTTAGTACGCATTTGGTTCATGTTTCTTAAGACGTTCAAGCAAGTTACCGAATAGGAAGTTAGCCAGTTTTCTTAAGCCTAACATAGATAAACAATCATCCAATACAACTAATAACACACTAATAACCAATAATCAATAGCTAGGTTTCATTAGATCTAAGCAAACACAAGATAAATCTAGCATAACATGTTAATCAAAAGACAAGAATAAGATAGAATCAAACAACACATAGACATATTGAATGATTAATTGATAACTTATCTTCAATGTAACATGGAAGATCTCAAGGCAAAAAGCCTTGAAAAAGATGATAAAATCGTCTTAGGGTTTTCTCCCAAAAATTCCACACTAAGTTCCACCCTTAATGACAAAAAATTAGAAAACTATATATAGATTTTTACATCTGACGGCGTCACGTTATGGAATGTGACGCCGTCACCTCGCCGCTTCTAGGGTTCCCGGATGACCTTCTTGACGCCGTCCCTCTTTAGCTCTCCAAAATCCGTTCTGGCTTATCAAGGCTTGACGCCGTCAGACCTTGAATGTGACGCCGTCCCTCTTTGAATTAAGCCGTGACGCCCTTGATCAGATTAAAGCGTGACGCCGTCAGAATTCACATGCAATTTTCACTGGCTTATCATGAGTAAATTTCACATCCACCTTTTCTTGCCAAGCCATGACGCCGTCTGGAGTAAATCCTGACGCCGTCAAAGGTAACTTTTAGCCGATTTTTGAGACTTTGTCGTTTTCTTCACTTTTATGCTCCAAAAACGTCCAAAATGCCTCCTTTTCCAGATTTCTCCTCAAAAGTACCTAAAATGACAAAAGGAACGATTTAGGGCAATATTTGATCAAATAAATACGATTTAGGGCTTAAATGACCCCTTAAAAGCGGTACACTTTTCGCTTCATCAAATACCCTTACACTTGAGATTTGCTTGTCCTCAAGCAAATGCGCTTTTATTCTAATCAAAATACAAGTTAGGGGTCATTTACTGCAAACATAAAAGTAATTACAACAAATAATCGTTCCACTTTAATCATAATAAGCACGGAGATTATAAACTAGCATCTCACAAGTAGTGTTTAGATACTCACATCTCTCAAGTGTCATCAAAATAAATCTCATAAATGGAAACGGATAATATCTCTCACTACCTGTCATAGCAAATAGATTACCATAGGCTTGGGAAAGGATCGAAAACCTCCTCCACTAGGCGTAAGCACCTAAGATAAACTATCAAAGAGGGCTTTTAAATGGGTTATAACGTTAGGTGTAGGGAAAAGGAAAACACGGTTTTGTTGGATAAAGGATGTTTTACTGGTGGCTAGTTAAAGATCTTGATTAATTACATGTACTATACAATGTTGCTAAGCCAAGACTCGACTCAATCTTAAGCTAATGAAAGAAAATAACAAAAACATAAAATAAACATAAAATAAAACGGGATGGTAGTCCGTATGTTTTTTCTATTTTTCTTTTTCTCATTTTTTTTTTGTATTTTTCTTGATTTTTTTTTTTTTTTTTTTTTTTTTTTTTTTTTTTTTTTTTTTTTTGCATACATTCTTGCCCTACCATCCAAAATAATACATCATAGGGGCGTTGCATCCCCTTACACTTGAATTTTTACATAACTTTACAAATAACTATTCTAATGACTCGAATTAAGATAATTAAAACACTTGGAGTACTTTTAAAACATTTAGCACATATGGGGGTAATGAATGATGTTCTTCCCCATTACTCCATTACACTAGTACTTTACCCATGAGTCCCAATCGTCCCAAAACAATATGTACAAGGATATGACTCGACTTAGCAACCATGTAATCAACTAGATAATTAACTTGGGTTTAAACAAATGTTGTCACAATAATGCACTAAAAATGAGTGCATAGAAGGTAGGCTAAGGCGATTTGGGTGTACATTTAAGTGGGGTGTAAACAAATTCTTCCTTTAAGTAAAATGCTTAAAGGTCGAAACGAAAAGATAGGCTCTGAGGGGTGTACTAGGGGTATCGTGTACTAAAAATGAGTACAACGCAAAGGGTGTGGGAGAATTACTTGACTAATGTAGCCAAAGTAATTATAACAAAAACACAGGTGTAAAACAATGGGTTAATCCTAATGCCTCTTATCATGTAGTAAATCTAACTACACGAATGTAGTCTCACTTGTGGCCTCGGAATGGTCCTAACGCAAGTTCTAGAATCTAAGTGCTACCGGTACACACATCATAGCATAAATGCTTTTCCTACCAATTCTAGGGGCGAACCTCACATATTTGGGGGTGGAAAATTTTTTAGTGGTACGGTTTTTGTGCTAGTCATATAACTCCTATCCGTGAGACGCTCATTAAGATCAAAGTTTCACTCCTATATGTTGTAAAAAATTTTAAATTTGGCACTAAAATTGCCCTAACAGGTATTTATCTCAGTTTTATTACACATCAACTATTAAACAAACAAAAATCAAGCGCAATTGTATTCTCAAAAATCGTACTTTTACCCTCCCCTTACACTTAAGATGAACATTGTCCCCAATGTTCAAATAACAAGATGTAAAAGTATAAAGTAAAAGAATGAAATCAAATACTCCCCTGATTCGCTCGGTGGATAATGAAGTAATGCGGTTAAATCTTCTTCCAAGGTAATGTAGAAGCTCCATGACTAATGCATCGTCATAAGCTTGATCCAAAAACATTTCCTTGTCCAAAATAACCTGTTAAACCTGAGAAAACAAACACGAAAACCTGCATAGCATCGGCGGGATAAATCTATATATAAAGATATAATGCTTGTGGAATGATAATTTTGCAGATTCCTGGAGATTATAAGTTGGAGATTTAATAAAAACTTTTATGAAAACAAAACTTTCAAAAATTTCTGAAAATTAAATCTGACGCCGTCAGGTTATAAACCCTGACGCCGTCAGAAATGACCTGACAAAAATTCTCATTTTAAGTTTCCGGAAAATTTTTGAAAAAACCTTTACCTTACTTCCTGGAAATCCTGCAAAACATCACTATGACTCGATACAAGCATTTGACTCAAACAAATACTAATATGTATGTTAATTTAATATTATTACGATTCATGTTCATTTGTGTTCTAATAAACCAATTTAGATTTCCCTTACACTTAACTTTTGCAAAATACCTTTATATGTAGTTAAGACGAAGTTAAAAACAAAATAAAGCATTTTCACAAATTACTTTTGAACATGAACCAATAAGAATAAAAATTAAACACACATACGGAAGCAAATAAAAACAAACAAACAAATAAATAAACACAAAAAGCAAATAAAGATTGGGTTGCCTCCCAAGAAGCGCTTTTCTTTATTAACGAGTCTTGTAGCTAGACTCAAAGTCACGTACATTACGTGATTCCGTTTTGCTTCTCAATTGCCCCTCTAATCATCCTAACAACCTCCATATTAACTTTGTATTTAGGTCCTAGGTTCAAGCAATCTTTATAATAAAGGCTTCTCTTATTCCAAACATAGTCCATGCCTTTTTCTTTATCCTCATCATTGATGTCCTCAATCGCACCAATGTTGTCCTTGTCAAATCGAGGCACAAAACGAAATTCATTTACCTAATAAGGCATCCTATATGTGATCCTATCTATGTGATTAGAAAACTGAACCGTGCCTTTCAAACGATCATACCTTAAATTGGATGCTTCAATAAATGGCTTACCTAACACCACGCGAGATAGGCGGCAGTCAACAACACTTGCCAAATCTTCTAAGATCATGAAGTTGGTGACAAAGGTAAAATTCCCAACAAGGATATGTATATTCTTAATCCTTCCAACGAAGTTGCAAACTCCGCCTGGACACTTGGGGTCCATCCTAGGCTCAAGTGGTGTGTTTATGATCTGGCTATAAAGGCCTGAGGACATAACGTTGATTGGGGATTCACAGTCAATGTAAGCATGCTCAACGTATTGGTACCCAATCATACATGGTATCTTCACATTCCCGGGATCACCTCTCTTAATCTTTGGGTCAATTCTAACAAAAGGTGGTCGAGGGTTATCAACTAGGTTGTTATAGTAAGCGATCTCCTCCTTAGTGGGGTATTCATTGAAACAATCATCCAACCTAGGATCTACCTTCACTTCATCAATTTTCTCAATCAACTTATCAACCGTAAGATTATTACGTTCTAAGTAATTACCTGAGTATATGGCGGTCCCTAAGTTGTTCAAGGCATAATCAAGCTCTATATCAATCATTCTACTGAGCTCCCTGAGCTCACTAATCTCATTCTCAAGTTGGCTACGCAACAAAGCCACTTCGCCAGGTGTAAGGGGTGGATTCGCGTTTTCCATAATGGCAAACTGAATAGTCAACGAAAATCTGTTACGAACAAAAGCACAAAGAAAAAAAAGATAGACTAAAGAAAACCTAGAAAAATAAAATAAAAATCCCACTAGAAAGGAATCTAGTGAGTAGACCTATAAAATAAAAATTCAACCTAAACAATAACTATTCCCCGGCAGCGGCGCCAAAAACTTGATGCGTGGTTTTGCAACCTTACAACAGGTTTTACCTCTCGAGGGATCTCAAGAGGCTTACAACCCCACCAGGCAGTGTACCTGACCGATGTAGTATAGTGTAGTGGTAAGTACGGGGGATTGATCGTTCTCCACAGGGAATAGTGTTCGTTAGGTATGAAAGACTACTCTAATAGGTCTAAGGGTTGAGGAAGATTCTTTTTTATGTTTTTATATTTTTATGAAAGCAAGTAAAATCTCGGGTTTGAAAGAGTGGGCGGAATTAGTTGCTAGTCAACTAACCCAAATAACTACAAATGCAAATAAAATAAATAACTGAAAATAAAAAGTTGGTGAAAACTTATGTGTAGAGAAATGTGTTTACTTAGATTTCCTTACTCCCTAACTATCTTTTACCGGTTGATTAGTGTGTATTAGTCGCGTGGATGACGGGTGTATTCCTTAATACCAATCGTGGGGTGGCGTACGTACTTCCCCAACTCTACAAGCTCCTACTTCACTCCTATGTCGAGCCGGCTAGGAAGCTCCTAACATGGGATCACTAGAATTCGCTTGTGCATTAAATACAACCATAAAAACCTTTAGTACGCATTTGGTTCATGTTTCTTAAGACGTTCAAGCAAGTTACCGAATAGGAAGTTAGCCAGTTTTCTTAAGCCTAACATAGATAAACAATCATCCAATACAACTAATAACACACTAATAACCAATAATCAATAGCTAGGTTTCATTAGATCTAAGCAAACACAAGATAAATCTAGCATAACATGTTAATCAAAAGACAAGAATAAGATAGAATCAAACAACACATAGACATATTGAATGATTAATTGATAACTTATCTTCAATGTAACATGGAAGATCTCAAGGCAAAAATCCTTGAAAAAGATGCTAAAATCGTCTTAGGGTTTTCTCCCAAAAATTCCACACTAAGTTCCACCCTTAATGACAAAAAATTAGAAAACTATATATAGATTTTTACATCTGACGGCGTCACGTTATGGAGTGTGACGCCGTCACCTCGCCGCTTCTAGGGTTCCCGGATGACCTTCTTGACGCCGTCCCTCTTTAGCTCTCCAAAATCCGTTCTGGCTTATCAAGGCTTGACGCCGTCAGACCTTGAATGTGACGCCGTCCCTCTTTGAATTAAGCCGTGACGCCCTTGATCAGGTTAAAGCGTGACGCCGTCAGAATTCACATGCAATTTTCACTGGCTTATCATGAGTAAATTTCACATCCACCTTTTCTTGCCAAGCCATGACGCCGTCTGGAGTAAATCCTGACGCCGTCAAAGGTAACTTTTAGCCGATTTTTGAGACTTTGTCGTTTTCTTCACTTTTATGCTCCAAAAACGTCCAAAATGCCTCCTTTTCCAGATTTCTCCTCAAAAGTACCTAAAATGACAAAAGGAACGATTTAGGGCAATATTTGATCAAATAAATACGATTTAGGGCTTAAATGACCCCTTAAAAGCGGTACACTTTTCGCTTCATCAGTGGCTAAACTTCTCACAAGGCCTGAGGAATGCTAATCACATTCAGACCCTTGAGCTCCCTAAAATCTATGGGAAATTCGTCTATGAGGACAACTTGATCTCAAGGAGATATCCTGACTCAAAAGCTCTTGAGTCTAAAAAGGCCTTAACCTCCACACCCATATCAACTGCTTTTTATACTAATGGTGTTGTGCAGGACTTTCAAGAGGATACTGAGGATGAAATTGATGAAAGGACTAGTGATTAGTACCTAAAAGATCTAAACTTGGAATTCCAAGAGAGGGCATTCCTTGCTAGTTCAAAACGTTTCATCAAAAGAAACTAGTCCAACTTTTCAAAAGGAAAAGCAAATGAAACCACTTAATGATTTAATTGTGGTAAAAAGGGTCATTTTGCTAGGGACTGTTATTCTAAAACCATCTCAGAACCCTCTTACAAATTTTCAGGAAATAGTTCCTCAGGAACTAGCAAGTTTCAACCTAGATTGTTTCAGTCGACCCAACAATTTCAAAACAAGGGTCAAAAAGACTTTGAAGAAAAATATAGGAAAGCCAAGGCTAAACTTTCAATTCTTGAAACTAATCCCTCTATGTCTCAGGCTGCTCAAACATCCAAGCCTGTTCAGGCAAAGAACAAGGTTTTAGTTGCTGAAGCCTATGATTGGGATGAAGAAGAGGTATCCTCAGATGAGGAAATTAGAGTGAGTGCACTGATGGCACTCTCTGAAGGTGATCAGGTGGCTGTTGGGAAAAGCCATGCAAGGAATGGAGAGTGGGTAAACATCACCATGAAGAAGGTAAACACTTTACTTTCTATGGATGATGATTCTGATTGGCAGTCTTACATGAATTATATTTGTGTAGATCTTAAATTTGTTGAGGAACAAAGGCTTAACATGTGTTCAAAATATAACAACATAGTGTCAGAATTGAATAAATGTAGAGATGAATTGCTTGTACTAAAGCAAGCCAAATTAGAAACAATAACTCTACAAATTCAGAACACTGAAATTTTGAAACAAAACCAAGCCCTACAAACTGAACTTAACAAAGAAAAAGCTGTCATCCAAGGCTGGACCAAAAAGAACCCCAAGGTCTTTGATACTGTGGGTTTAATCCCTAGGAAAATAATAGGAATTGACCATCACATGGTTATGTAAGTCCCAGTGAACTGACCTTTGTTCCAGCTGGCATATCATTTGAGCAAGAAATGCTTCCCAAGTCAAATGACTGGATTGTCAGGGATAACCCAGTCAGTAAGTTACCAAACTTTGAGACTGGAAAGATCTTGCTTCTTGAAAGTCAGGCTTTGAAAAATATGCTTGGACTTACTGAACAACTCAGTAAGCTTGAACTCACTGAACAACTCAGTAATACTGAGTCAGTGAATGAGTCTGAATCAGAATCATATCCACCATTCCCACCACTGAATACACTTCAGGGTGCTGCACCCAACTTAGGCCTCTCACCAATGGTCTACTCTCAACACTCTCCAAAGGAGAGGTCAGGATTGGGAAAAACAATCCTAAAAAGACCAACATTTGAAGTCTCAGTAAATACTGATGATTCATCTTCTTCAGTCCCTTCTGAAGTAATAACCCAAAGCCCTGGCTCAAAATTTGATCAGTTGGCTGAAATGGTCAGGAAGCTGGGAGAGAAGATTGCATTTCTAGAAACCTTCTCAATCCAAGAAGGAACAAAAACCAGCTTCCTCAAAGACCAAACCCAAACCCAAACCCACAAAACCCCTGAAAAGATGTAAACTGTGTAACTATACCAATCATATCACTGATGATTGCTATAGAATTCTTTATTGCATGATTTGAAAAAAAGATGATCACAGGACCTCTGATCATAAAACACATTCAGTCACATCAAACATGGCAAGTCTTAAAGCTCAGTCTTTAAACTATCCTTTTGATTCTAAACAGAAACAGAAACAAAAGGCAAAGCCTTTTGCACCTTGCCCTTACTGTGGGTTCAATGACCACCATCCTAAGGATTGTCAAATTGACAATTGTTGTGAAAATAGTGGAAGTTCCACTCATAACACCTCAGGACGTGGTAAGGCCATTCAGGCCAGTAGAGGTATGACAAAGTCAGCCTCTCAGTCCACTGAGTCTACATCAGCAATCAAATGCATAATATGTGGTAGCTCAGTCCACTCCACCACTGACCATAAATCACTTGAAAATGTTAATAAGACCCTCAAAGCTAAGCCCTCCAAGAAGTGGAGTCCTAGAAAGAACTGACCCAGTTTACCATTTGTGCAGAAACATGCCAGGGATCCTGTTTGGCATCTTGATAGTGGATTTCAAGGAGCATGATGGTGTGAAGGAGTATCTGCACAAGTATGTGGATGAATCAGGACCCAAAGTGATATTTGCTGATAACTCATCATGTCTCACTGAAGGTTATGGTTCAGTAAACTGCAATGGTATAGTCTTTACTAGGATAGCTTATGTAAATGGTCTAAAATACAATTTGATAAGTGTCAGTCAACTATGTGATGCGAAATACATAGTTCAGTTTGATGATAAACAAGGAATCATCTTCAATGCTAATAAGGAAGTTGTCCTTATTGCACCAAGAAGACATGATGTTTATGTGTTAGACATGTCCAGTCTGACTCAGAATGGAACTTGTCTCTTTACCAAGGCCACTGATACTCTCAACTGGCTTTGGCATAAGAGACTCTCCCACCTGAACTTCAAAAACATAAACAACCTTGTAAAACAAAACAAGGTCCTTGGCTTACCATCTCTTGTGTTTTCAAAGGACAAACCATGCTCAGCTTGTGAAAAAGGTAAACATCACAGAGCATCCTTTAAAACCAAAACCAACTTTTCCATCAGGAACTGCCTTCATCTTCTCCATATGGATCTATTTGGACCAATTAGTCCTAGATCCATTAACCATGAGAAGTATACTCTGGTCATTGTGGATGAATACTCAAGATACACTTGGGTATACTTCCTGATCAAAAAGAGTCAGGCAGCTGAAACAATTATGTCCTTTGTCAGGAACATTGAAAATCAGAATGACATCAAAGTCAAACAGATTAGGACTGACAATGGAACAGAGTTCAAAAATTATGAACTTGAATGTTTCTGTGATGAGAAAGGCATTTCACAAAAATTTTTCCTCACCCTACACACCTGAACAAAATGGGGTGGCTGAAAGGAAAAATAGAACACTCATTGAAGCAGCTAGGACAATGCTAAATGGATCAGTCCTTTCCAAACACTTTTGGACTGAAGCAGTAAAGACTGCCTGTTACACACAAAACAGATCCATCATTGTCAAGAGACATAGCAAAACTCCTTATGAGTTATTCAAGGGAAGAATCCCTGACATCAGCTACTTTCATGTCTTTGGGTGTCCAATGTTTATTCATAATAACAAGGATCACTTAGGAAAATTTGATGCCAAAGCTGATGATGGATACTTCCTAGGATACTCCCTTGTCTCAAAGGCCTTCAGGGTGTTCAACACTAGGAGACACACGCTGAGGAAACATTTCATGTTACCTTTGATGAGAGCACTGATGCAATCAGTGTCTCTAACAACTCAGTGGAAGAGATAGGTATTGATGAATCATCAAGATACCCTCCTGATGAACATCATGCTGATAATGGTCCTTCCACTCAGTACCATGCAAATGCTGACATCTCCTATTACATCATTCCCCACAACCTTCCTTACCCAACCATCACTGAGTTTATTGAAGCACAAAATACTGATGAATTCATTCAGTCAGTACAAAGTACTCAGGTTCTAAACAATCACAGTGATGAGTCAACCCACTCAGACACTCATGATGCTGAAGAACATCATGTGTCTGATCCTGATCCTACCCATCAGGCCTCTACAAGTTCTAATTAGTTTCCAAGACCTCAGGACAGTTGGACTAGGTCTCAGGATATAGAACTTGTCAATATAATTGGTGAGCCTACTGAAGGCATGCTCACAAGAAGCATGGCTGCTGAACTGAGAGCAGCCTCAGCCAATGAATGCCTATTTGTGGACTTCATTTCCACAATTGAACCCAAAAGTATTAAGGAAGCACTAAAACATCCAAGTTGGGTTCAAGCCATGAATGATGAACTGGAACAATTTGACAGAAACAACGTAATGACCTTGGTCAAATGCCCTGAAGATGTTTCAGTCATTGGCATGAAATGGGTATTTAAAAACAAATCTGATGAAAATGGCATAGTTATTAAAAATAAAGCCAGACTTGTAGCCAAAGGATATAATCAACAAGAAGGTATTGACTATGAAGAAACATTTACACCAGTAGCAAGGATGGAAGCCATCAGGATCTTCCTTGCTTTTGCTACATACATGAACTTCAAGGTGTACCAAATGGATGTTAAAAGTGCATTCTTAAATGGCTCACTGAAAGAAGAAGTTTATGTTCAACAACCTCCTGGATTTGAAAGCCATGAGTTTCCTGATCATGTCTGCAAGCTTAACAAAGCCCTTTATGGACTGAAACAAGCTCCCATGGCATGGTATGAGACTCTTTCAGCCTTCCTGATCCAAAAAAAATTTGTCAGAGGCAAGATAGACAACACATTGTTTATCTACAAGACAAATAATGATGTCATACTTGTACAAGTGTATGTTGATGACATCATCTTTGGCTCAACAAATTATAAACTTTGCAAACAGTTTGAAAAACTAATGGAAAAGAAATTTTAAATGAGCATGATGGGAGAACTGACTTACTTCCTTGGTCTACAAATCAAGCAGACTGATAAAGGAACCTCTATCAGTCAAGAGAAGTATGTCAAAAGCCTACTGAAGAAGTATGAGCTCAGTGACTATGCCTCAGTCAAGACTCCCATGGTACCCCCAAATAACCTTGGTCCTGATCTTACTGGAAAACCAGTGAATCAAACTCTTTTTAGAGGAATGATAGGATCACTGATGTATTTACTTGCATCAAGGCCTGATATCCAATTCTCAGTCTACTTATGTGCCAGATATCAATCTGACCCAAGAGAGACTCATATCACTGCTGTGAAAAGGATATTCAGGTACCTGAAAGGTACTCCAAACCTTGGATTATATTATCCAAAATGTTCAGGCCTTGATCTTAAAGGATACTCAGATTCTGACTATGTTGGATGCAACATGGACAGGAAAAGCACCTCAGGCTCCTGCCAAATTCTTGGTGGAAAACTAGTCTGTTGGAGTGCTAAGAAGCAACAATCAGTTTCCATGTCCTCAGCTGAAGCTGAATATGTTGCAGCAGCAAGTTGTTGTGCAAATGTACTCTGGATGAAAAGTCAACTCAGTGACTATGGAATTCAGTACAAGATGGTTCCCATCTTTTGTGATAACACAAGTGCAATTGCCATTTCAAATAACCCAGTTCTTCATCAGAGAACAAAACACATTGATATTAGATATCACTTCATCAGGGACTAGGTCATGAATGGTGACATAGAATTACACTTCATTCCTACTGAATATCAGCTAGCTGATATATTCACCAAGCCATTGGATGAACCAACTTTCACCAGACTGAAAGCTGAACTAGGAATGTTGGATATTCAGAATCAGTCCACTGATTTACTCCATCAAAATATGTGTAAATTCTGATAAACCCAAGTCCCTGACTCAATGTGTTCTTCAGTGAGAAAGGTCACTGAACTTCAGGAACTAAACCCATGTTCCTGAACCCTTAACCCTCAGGAATTAAACCCAAGTTCCTGAATTCTTGGTCCTCAGGAACTAAACCCAAGTTCCTGAACACTTAAACCTCAGGAATTAGACCCAAATTTCTGAACACTAGAACCATCAGTGACTAAACCCAAGTCTTGACAATCAGGTTCACTGAATGAAAAGTCTTTCAGGGTCCTCATGAAACATTAAATACTAACTTAAATGCTCTAAGTATCTAGTTAGTAAATGTTCGAGGTTGGTAACTGAATTCTTATTTAATATAAGAATATTTGTTCTTTTGCCTTTCTGGCTTCCACCTCTGGGCCCCCACATTCCTACTTGGCATTAAGTGCCTTTCCAATCACATTACATATATGTGATGAGTCATCTCTGCAAATTACACTTTTGCAGAACTGCTCAACTATTCACCTTGACTGTTGCGCCAAACCAGGGAAAAGTGGAGTGGTGGCATTAAATTCGGATCCCAAAACATTTTATTCAAAACAGTTTCCAAAAATTCTTATTGAATAAATAAAATCCGCTTAATGCCTAAAATACCCTCCACTTCACTTCCCTATAAGTACCCCAACCAAAATAACAACACACATGTCTATTAGAAATCTTAAGAAAATTCTGTCCATTTTTTCTCTCAAAACTAATAGTGTGTGTGTTCTTAGGCTTTAGAAACCCAGAATCATTTGTTAACCCAGACCTACCAATACAAATGGCTTCTTCTAATGCTATCAAATACGCCCCTAATGTGGATTTCATATTAGAGGGCGTAGACCTCACAAAGAACAATGTGGTGGGAAACTTTTCCTATCCACAAAAGTTCCATGCTTACAAGAATGTGATGAAATATCTTCAAAACTGTTTTCTTGCTAAAGCATTTACCAAGACCCCCTCAGTCATCTACCATGACTACTTGAGGGAATTCTGGTGTACTACTGTGGCTACTAGCCTAAAAGACACCAAAGAATCCATCATCACTTTCACAGTGATGAATGGGAGAAGGACCCTCTCCCTGGGTTACAATGACTTCATCAAGGCCACTGGTCTTGATTTTGCTGAGGCTTTTGAGCCCAATCCAACTGACCAAGAGGTCAAGGCAGAGTTGATCTTCTTAGGACCTCATGACCCTAAACGTCCTAAGGAGTCCGCTGGAGCCTTATTAGAAAAGGCTCCAATTGTCAAAACCTAGTTCCACCTAGTCTGGAGGATCCTGATGACATTCGTCATTCAGGTCCTTGGGGGGAATAAATCCTCCACTGAGCAATTGAGCTCATCACAACAATTGATGTTGTTCAGTCTCTTGGAGGGTAGAAAAATAGATATCGGAGGTATAATCTTCCGTGACCTTGTTGCTAAGCTCTCAGGAAAATCTAGGAAAAAACACTTGTCTTATCCTAGGTTTATTTCCTGTGTGCTTCAGGACCTTCTTGGTTCTGACTATGTGAGGCCTGACGTCGTAGGTATGAAACCTGACGTCTTACATAAGACCAATTTCACTAGTGGCATCACTGAGGTACAACCCATTGCCCTGACTAACTACATGCAAGAGGTTATTTCAGGGGGAGGACGCTGTTTCTCCAGTACCTTCACCTACAAAGAAGGTGAAAAAGACAAAGAAGGGTCAGTCCAGTAAGGTGGTTAGACCAAAACCACTCGCCACTGAGACTGATGCCCAGAACCAACTCAACCTTAAGAAAGGGTTGAATGTGGCCCAGACCTCTGAGACACCCACTACAGAGACCCCCCTGACCACAAAACAAAGGCCAACGAAGGGCACTGAGCAATCATCCTCAGTGTCCTCGAGCAAACCTCCTCTTCCTCATGATTCCACTGACATAAACAAGTCATTGGAGTCAGGAACATCAACCCATTCACATCCCGATGAAGGCACTGATAAATCACAATCAGAGCCTGAGGGAGGAAAGGGTCCTATATCCTCGGTTGGGCAGCACTACTCAACTGAGAAGGGGACCCACACCCATTCACATCCCGATGAAGGTACTGACAAATCACAGTCAGGACCCAAGGGAGTCAAGGACCCTAAATCCCCAAAAGGGCAGTACAACCCTGATGGGAAGGGGGACCACCAAGCCTCACAAAAAGTGCCTAGTGATACTACTGGAAAACGCCCGTCAGTAGTTGAAGGCGCTTAAGGGGACAAAGACTCAGAGGGATATAAACCATCCGCTGATACGAAACCCACAACCACCTCAGGCGGATCCCGTCTCTCAGGAACTGCCCCCAAAAGTCAGGCTGAGAAATCAGTTATTATGACTAGCCAGGCTGATAAAACCAAATCAGTTATTATGGCGGGGTCAGGATGACAGCATTCGAGGCTTATGGAGTCCCACATGGCATCCTTGGCATCTTCTTCTTCCTCCCTGGCTTGGACTCTTGGGCCAAGGATGACAGCATTCGAGGCTTCTCAGGCTTCTCTTGAGACTCAGGTCTCAACTCTTCAAAAGGACACCTCAGACATCAAGTCCATGATGACTGAGATCTATCAGGCCTTCAAAGGTCAAGCTCCCTCAACTTCAGTGAGCGAACCAACTCTTGCTCTCACTATGGGTCAAGCAACAGTTGAGGGGGAGAAAGTCATTGAAGACGAACCTCCACAACCTGAACAAGAACAACCTCCTTCTCACACTGAGGGGGAGAATCCTGAAGCCACCTCATCTTCATCCCACCAAGATAAAGGAAAGGGCATTCTTACAACCATTGAGCCTGAGCCCACAATCTTGGTACCTGCCTCCAAGGAAAGAAGGCCAGACCCTGATGAACCAGTCAGGGTTCCTTATGAAATCAATGGGGTGATGGAACTTCTCACTGAAAAGGAAATTCAGGATCATATGGAGAAAGAGGAGGCAGTAAAGAAAGCTGCCGAAGATGAAAGGCAGAACAAGCTTGCTCTCATTCAGGTTGCAAGAGAAGAGGCTGAGAAGATTGGGATTGAGGCAAAAGACCTTGCTAAAAGGGAAGGTGGCAAGAGCTTTGTGGAAGCTCAGAATGCTGAAATGACTGCCCT
This sequence comes from Artemisia tridentata subsp. tridentata, assembly GCA_021014915.2. NCBI lineage: Eukaryota > Viridiplantae > Streptophyta > Magnoliopsida > Asterales > Asteraceae > Artemisia > Artemisia tridentata. The sequence continues at coordinate 270,888,420 of CP139508.1, forward strand.
CAGGCAGAGAAGGGAAGAAAGAATGAAAAGGACTGAAGAGATTAGGCAGAACAGGATTGCAAGATATCAGTGGGTCATGACAAATAGGTTAAAGCCAGAACCAATCACTGATGTCAAGATTCATAAAAAACTCCAAACCTGCAATTCTAACTGTCTACAGAAGTAATGACAAGAGAGTCTTTGAGGTTCATGACCCTTTCAGATTCGCAGACTTTAGAATCTCAGAACTGGATGAACTGGGTCCACTAATTGAGAAGAAGCAAAATGTTGTTGTGCCAAAGCTGATGAAATCCCTCAGTCTGAGGTATAAAAAGTTGGCTGCAACACCTCAGGAACTTGGCATTCCCTCTCTTTTTCCTGCTTCAGCCGACCAGCCTACCCCTTCTCTGACTTCTTCAAGAAAAAGAAAGAAGGTTGAAGCAGAGCCTGAGATCAAGGTCCCTGGTCTTGACTGCAACAGAGCTCTCCCTGAAGGTGTTCCATTCAGGAGGAATGTCGTCATAGAACAACCTGAAAGAGGGTTGTTCTTCACTGATGAGTTCGGAGACCCAACCTTCCAAAGGTGGAATGATATTGATCTATTAGGGATCAAGGCAATGATGGGTTTCCTCATGATGGCCTCTCCAATCAAGAGTCCTGAGAATGTGAGGTTTTGTCAAGATCTGAAAAGAAAAATCCGAGAGCACCCTGACCAGCATGAGCTGCAGTCAAAGAAGCCTAAGCTTGAAGCCCTTGGTATTAAGTTGAACTGATGAATCTGCCTGAATACCACCACTACCTTTTTGTACTTATTTTTGATAGGACTTGTAATGAGATTAATAACATGATGTTTTTATTATTTCAATGTCCTTATTTACATTCTAGTACATTCAGTATGAGTAGAAGTCATTAGCTCACTCATTACTGATCAAAACACTTAGGAATAATTTATATCCAAATAGGGGGAGATTGTTGGGTCCATCAGTACCCAAGAATACTTAAAACAAGATTTGGACACAAATTAACTAAGTGTAAATTAAACCGAGAACAATTCAAGTCACTGAGTGAACAGTCTCTCAGTGAGTCATCTTCAGGATGCTTAAGGCGAATTCAAGAAGAAGGATTCACTACTCAGGAAGGCGGTACTCCCTGAGTAGGACTTAAGCCAAAGAAGAAGATGATGGTTCAGTGAGTATTGGACAAGAACTCACTGAACCCAAGTCTCCTCAACAACATTAAGTGATTGAAGACTGAGGAACTCAACGCCTGAAAGAAAGGCGGGAAGATCTGGGAAAATTTAAGATAAGATAAAATCTTATCTTGTCAGGAAGAAACTTTCCCTAAGACGGCTAAAAGTCATGGAGTGTCAGACCAACCACTCCTAAAGACTTTATAGTCCATTCCCATTGGTTCTTGGAAATGACAATTACTGTTGTAATTGTCAGACACGCTTGCTTCAACAAGTTGTAGTTTTTTAATCACTTTTACTCTTTTATACTTGTGTATAAATAGGTTCAAAAGGAGAGAAGTTGTGTGTGTTTTGAACATTGAAAGCTTAGACTTTTACAAAGCAACTTCTCTCCTACAAAGAGTAACCAGTCCCTGAGATAGCGCAGTGAGGCATATTGTTACCACTCAAAGCAAAGCTTGAGTTTAGATAGGAGACACCACCATACCTTGTCTGTTCAATCCCAAGTGTTTGTTCCGCAAAACACTTGGGTAATAGATTCTTTGATTCATTTCTAATAAGAATTTAAATGTTGAAAAATACTTGTGTGTTTTTACTTTTACGTTTTCATTAATCTGTTAGAATTAATCATAACATTGTATTAGTCATAAACATGAATAGATTAACTTTCTAGTTAACTCTATGCGTGTTAAGGGAACAACAGAAACCTTCATCAGCCTTACCATCAAATTTGCCTAAGTGATCTATGGTATTGAGAATGGTAACAGGACACCAAAATGGTCTCATAAAACTTAAAGTTGGTGTTCTACCATGAAAAAGTTTGATAACGCTCTAATTATACATATTTATTCCCTCAATTATATACTATTTATCTACTAATATATATAGATTATTATGCTATTTGTATAGAATTTGGTACTAATCTGTTGCAGGGATGATAAAGAGAAGGAATTGGAAATATGGCTTAAAAACCATTAAAAACAGTAACATTCGTTAAAAGAAAGGACTTGAAATGAAAACACTTAGAAAAAGACCTAAATACGCTGGTTTTGGGACCTTGTGCGGTTTACTTGATTGGCGGGTAGAAGAATTTGATTCAAAGCGAAGTACGACATACTTTCTATGAAGTACGGCGCACTTACTCTGTTAGTTACAAGATAAAACTTATTGATGATTGCATTCATTGAGAGGCTGATCATTTGCCTCTATTAATCATTTATGGGAAGTTAGCAACGTGTCTCTGAGCTATAAATAAGACCCTAAGGTCCAGGAAACAAGGGCAACACCATACTAAACCAAGGTTACTATACTAAATTGGATATTGGTGAACTCACACCAAGTTCACGATATCGTGGAAACTAAGTCAGAGGTATTCAAGGTTCCATTGCTGTGACAGAGTCTAGGAAAGCTAGGATACCTGTGAAGTTTTCTCCTGTGACAACTAGTTGATCATTCTCTTGTAATCATTGGTACAATTCTTAATTAACAATTTTATTATGAAGTTTATGGAATTTCTCTTGATTGTTATGAGCCTTGTTACTGAAATTATGGAGTAGTCGATTTATGTTTATTTGGGTGATGTTGTAATGTGATTGTTAACATGCTTATTCGAATGCTTGTTTAGTCATTATGAATCGTTCACTTAATGATTTTGTGTTTAGACCATTGCTAATTGTTTGATGTATCTCTGTGATAGAATTATGTGACAATTTGTAATTTCAGGTTATTTTCCAAACCTCGACAATTTACTATTCATGGGTTACTATTCATCAACAACTATTATTTACTTCACTATTCATCATTTTTGAAGTCAGTTAGAAACTTTGAGATGTTTTCAAAAATTTTACTATTCACGAAACACTATTCATTTCTGGAGGGAAATCACTATTCCTGGTTATCATTCATCATTTCGTAACCTAGGTTTACGGGTATTCAAATTCGCGTAACCATTATGGTTTAGCTGCGTATTCATGCATCACCATTAAGGACACAATCATAGACTAGAGTAGTCTACATATCATCAGTAACACCATCTCATATTAGGTCATGCACGGGTTTGCAAAATTTCAATTTACGTATGTTTATTTATCTAATAAACGTTACCACTCAGTCATTACTACGAACAATATACCCGACACTCCCGATTATGATCCTAACATAATTTCATACTCATTATAATGATATAATTAATTTACCCGGTGTTTTGAAATTAATTGCTATATTTTCCGTTGAACGTTTATAACTACGTCGATTTGCGAAATTCCAACACGACAACTATTTGAACACCCGATTCTTGCAAGGAATGTGATTTCATAGATTTTCCAATTCGTCATATTTTATTTTATCTCGTCAAGATTTATTTCTAGTTAACTCGGTACGTGGTAACACCTAATGTACACTTAAAATAATCTAGCACATGTTTATTTGGGGACAACTTCTTTAATTAGCACACATTTCTCTTCTTTCTTCCATGTTTTGCCCCCCCCCGCCCCGAGCCTCCTAATCCTCCATATTTCACTTGATTACTTTTGACTACCATTAATGTTTCAAGATATATTTCCAAGGCTTTAATTAATTTACACATACAAGACACAAGTAAACTAGCTAACATAAAAAATCCTCTCATTCTTTCTTCTTCATTTGGATCGGCCAACACCAAGAACAAGCAAGAAACCCACCAAAAATTCAAGAACAAGTATTAATCAAGTTCCATTAGTGTTACTAGTTAAGGTTTTGCAATAAAAACCTCAAAGTAACTTAATTATTTGCTTCAAAAATCATCAAAACATCAAGTAAGCTTCAAGTAAACTTATATAATCTTTCATACTTTCATTTAATATATTTTGTTGTTCTAGTAACTAATCATGCAAATATATACATGTTACATACCACTTAATGCTGAATTTTTTCGCTCTAAAAATAGATCTAAGGATTTTTAGTTGTAATCTCATGAGATCCACCATTTTTGGTGAAGATTAGGAACCCATGACACCCTAAGAAGGTGTATGGTAGGCTTATGTTGATTGGAAGGATTATATACAAGCCTTGAACTAGAAAAATTGATTCATACAAGTTATAAACATGTTGCTGTCCATTTTTGTGAAATCTGGAAAAATCAGTAAACCTTGGGCTATTTTTGCTTAAATATTTAGAAAATACTTTCAAAAAAGAAACCGTGGCCGCCGGAATGAGCAAAAACGTGCTTACGACAAAAAAGATACGCTAATTCTAAGTTTGATGACGAAAACTATTTTTCTGAAAAATACTCTCTGTCCCACGAATTTCGATGAGTAAAACGAAGCGTTGGACGTGATCTAGATGAGCTGACATACTGAAAATATATTATTTCACATTAATAAGAAGCCGTGGATATAAAGAACGCGGAAAACGAGCTTATAACAACCAAGATACACGCGTTTGAAACCTAACGATTCCAACAAAATTTTATCAGCTTTTAATAGGAAAACATTTCTAATTCTAAAACAGTTTTTACAAGTAACCATGTTGAGAGCCATTTTTCTCATTGATCGAGACGCGTATGGACAAAATGTCAATGATACGACTTCAAGATATTGTTACAAGGTTTCAAAAAACGTCGAGCTTATTTCCTAACACTCAACGTACACTATTTTATGGCTAGTTTTGCGAGGCCATTTAGTCATTTTTATAAGCTGTGAAAAATAATAAATTGCGACGTAAGGCTCTATCTTTCCAATAATTCACCAAACGACGACTGTGGTATATCGTTGCAACGTATTTACACGAAAAGTGTTTTATAACTTAACGAGACGTCAAAAATGTATTTTTCGACGATAAACGTTATTTTCAAATTTCTCGAGTGGTATCGATAACATACGTATTTGCATGTGTAGCATCATTTCATGACTTACATTAGATCATATCATTCATATTAAGTTGCGGTTAGAGATCGTGTCTCATTTCAGTGTACCCACTTTTGTCATCATTTCTGTTGCACCAGGTGAGTTTCATAGCCCCTACTTTTACTTGTTTTTCAACTGTTTGGGGGAGAATACATGCTCTTTATATTTAAACTCCATGCTCATTTTACTTGCAATGTGAATTATTTCTCAAGCATTACTATTTGTTTAAAAACCTTGATTTGTACTCGAAATTAATATGTGGTTACTTGTTACACACTCGATTATCTCCTTGGACACAAGTACACTAAACTCTCAATTGCCTATGTCATGACCCATTAAGCGCGAATATTATGAATAGATCTATTGAGATTGAACTCCCCGTTCTAGTGGTTTCCCCACTTGGCTGGTATGTCAAACGGACGTATAATTATTTGAGGAACCTTGGATGTCCTAGGTGGACATCTACCAGAAACTTTGGGTGTCTGGGTGGTTTCCCCACTTGACTGGTATGTCAAACGGATGCTTACCAGAAAACTAGAAACTCCGGGTGGTTTCCCCACTTGACTGGTATGTCGAACGGACAGGAACTAGAAACTAGAAATCTCAAGGCTTCGGTGTCATGAATATAATGCGATAACAACCCTTTATATATATTTGGAATATATTGGTCTTTGATTTCTTGTGGTCCATATGATACTTGTTGTTTAGTTGGCAGTAGGTTGTAAACACACAGGTTACAAGTCTTGTATGGGCGGGGCTTGGGACTGAGTGGATTTATAATGCCTTTGCTGGGAAGTCTTCATCCAAATGCTTTACAGTTAAACTAAACCTATGAACTCACCAACCTCGTGTTGACACTTTAGCATATATTTTCCAGTGTAAAGCGATAGCACGCTATTGGAGGCTCTTGGCAGGGCATGGCATGGTCATAGAAGACTCTGATATATTCGGGACCGCTTGAAATATTTTACGGGCTTAAATTTCTGCATCATTTTTTTAAAATGTTGTAAACAAATCACTTTTGATTATAAAATCTATTTTAAATGGTTGAGATAAAATTTATTCTCTTTACTCTGTGTTATGGTACCAATTTGGTAGCACCCCAACGACATGTATGCTTCCACTAGACCTGATTTTGGGGGTGTTATAGATTGGTATCAGAGCCTTGGTTATAGAGAACTGGGTGATTTTAAAACCTAGACTATAACTACTTTTACGAAAACTTAACCCTATGACCGCCACGTACCTGCCTGCCAAGCGGATGCCTCATTTATGGTTTGTTGCTGACATATTCGATGAGATTTGTGTCTTATTATTGGATCAATTACACCCACTTATTCTCATTGATTACTAAAATTGTTTTCCATATAAGTATGCTTACTTATCGTACACATCACATCGTTACACCTTTCCTTACGTAATCTCATCATTCGACCCCGAGTTTGGTCACTTGTCTTAGTCTTTCAGAACGACTTTTCAAATGTGAGGGACATATTTTTAGTATAACTGAGCTGAGTATTTCAAAATTCATTGAACCTCGGTGGAATATAGACTGGTCCTCTATATTCGACCAGGGACAGTGGGACATAGGGTGACCACCTATGTCCGACTCAGAGATAAGTTTTGAAATACTAGGGATAGTTATAATAGAATTATGTCCAGGTTGATTCTTTACTCGATTTCTAAAGGTTTCAAAAATTCCTGTGTGTGTACACAATCGTTGCAAGAACATTCACATCTACATCACCTCGTGAACCACCGCCTAGAAGCACACTAGCTAATCATCAAACGACCTCAAGCTTTCCTTTTATGACAAGCCACATTAGGGCACCTACTTTTAGGAAACGCCTTTATTGCGTCTCACACTTCTTTTCTTGTTTTGAAGAATTATGCCGCCAAAGAAAGCTACTCAAGCAATGACGCCAGCTGAAATCCGATAACTTGTTGCCGATAGTATAGAGGCAGCACTAGTAGTTGAAAGAGAGGCCGTAGCTGCATGGGCTGCTGAAGCCGCTGCTGAGGCCGCTTCTTGGGCAGAAACAGCAGAAGCTGCCGGACTAGCTGCTAATGATACTAATGTTTGCAAATGCACATATAAGGACTTTAAGAGTGGTGATCCCACAAAATTTAAAGGCACTGAAGGAGCCACTACTATGATCCGTTGGTTTGAAAAGATAGAATATGTATTTCTTCTATGCAATTGCCCAGATGACAGCAAGGTAAAGTTTGCTACCAGTACTCTCGTTGAGGAAGCTATGTCATGGTGGAATTCTTATGCGAAGCCCATGGGAATGGAAAATACTCACAAACTCACGTGGGAAGAATTCAAGAAGCTGCTGAGTAAGAAGCTTTGTCCACGTACCGAAGTGAAGAAGCTAGAAACAGAATTTTATGAGTTGGTGACCATAGGCAGTGATATCGAAACCTACATCAGGAGATTTCAAGAGTTGGCCGCACTTTGTCCAAATATGGTTCCAGATAATGAGAAATTGTTGGAAAACTTCATTGGTGGGCTACCACACAGCATCCAAGGAGATGTAACTTCTTTTGATCCACACACACTGGACGAAGCTATCAGAATGTCTCAAAAGCTTATGGCACAAATGGTGAAGAAGGAAACTTGTAACACCCCAACCCGACAAGGGTAGAAGTGTCACGCAAATGGTGGCATATCAAAGGCAAGCATAACATACGACTTACATAATACAAATGGTTTACAATGTTACAAAGGAAAATATACCAAATCTACGCAGTCATACATAAATGAATACTAAAACTAAGGTATCATCTTCATAAGCTAATCTCTCATCCCAAAGCAAACCCAAGCTCCTGGCTTCCTACTAAAACCTGCCGCAGGAAAAGAAATGCGGCTGAGCTTAAAAAGCCAGTGAACAGATATATAATAAACGAAAACAAAATCAAATGGAAATGAACAGACATATCATAATGAAGGAGATATAGGAAAAGGAAATAAAGAGTAAGGTTTAGGACAGTCATCCACCACGAGCCCATATCATAACATATCATATCATATCACAACATAATCATGTAGAGGGGATGCCTCTCAATAAACAGATAATATGAGGGGTGTCCTCATGTACCAGTTGGAGTGATCAGCTCCCAGGGGTGTGAAAGGAGTGGATTGCACCCAGCCCCAGTCACCATATCATATCATATCAGAACATATCTAGGATGCATCCATACGCCCCCCAAACAAATCATATTGGCCATAAACAAATCATATTGAGCTCATATCATATCATAATGGGGACGGTGTGGCTAATCACTCGAACCACACACGAGTCATGCCATTGGTGCATCAATGACACGGCCATGTTACCTTCATGGCTAGGAAACATATTTTGGCTCGTAGTATCAAACTGGGGTCAAGGTCAAAGGTCAAAGGTTCATATCATAGCAAAGGTTCATATGTCATAACCATAGTCCAAATCTCAAGGTTCATATCAAAGGGTTCATATGAGAGGTTCAGAAATCAAAGGTTCATATCAAAGTGTAGGGAACATAGCAATGGTATAGGGAAACCCTAATACGAATCAAAATAAAGACCGAAGGCTCCTTATACAAAGAGCAGAATATCTGTACCTTATGACGAAAGCAAAACAGAAACAAAGCACAGGATATGGGAAACAGCTCAGAGTCTCTCCTTCTTCACACCTAAAGGAGTAGAAGGGGATTACAAATCATTCTTAATTAATTGCTTTTCCATTTTAAGTAACTTTCTATTTTTAGCAGGTTTCCATATATAGCAAGTTTCCTTAATTAGAAAGTTTCCTTATTTAGTAAGTTTCCATAATTAGCAGTATTCAAAATATAACTTAGGTTAAGTCATTAATTAGGTTATTATGGAAATCGCATTCATTTTAAATAAGTTATATAAGTTTAAGGTTAAATATGACAAGTTTTCATAACTTAGGGTTCAAAATGTAATTATACCAAAGATGGAGATTTAAAGTGAAAATATCATAAGTAGTTCATTCAAATCCTTAGGTTATCCAGAATTACTTAATTAGCCCTTTAGTTTATACAATTTACACTTTATACCCTTTTAGTTACATATTTCAATCTTTAATTAATAATAATTACGCCTTAGCCCAATAAATCTCCAAATTTACACGTTAACCCCTGAATATAATTTATTACACAAATCAGCCTTAACTTTACAGAAATTACATATTTGGTCCCTCCATTTTAATTATTTTACAAATCGAATAATACTTTAATTAATTAATCAAAATAAACCTTTTAAATACAAAATTAACACATGAGGCCCTCCTTTTATATTTTATATGAATTCCAGCAGATCTAACATAATTTACAAAATGGTCCCATGAGTTTTAAAAATTACAAAACACACCCTTAACTTTAATTAATTCAATCGGTTTAACATTTATTATCCAAATCAAAACCCTAACTTTTCTAATCATCATCTCATCATTATCACATCATTAAATCAAATTAAATTTCCAGATCTAAACACATAAACCCTAGGTCGAACATGTTCTTGGGGTTTTCCATAATTTTCTTTTATTTTTCTTTTATACGGTTTTAAACTAAATTCGACCACGATGATTTTAGGCATCAAAAATTCGAAAGAACATTTTTGTAATGTTATATGGTGATTATATAAGCCACGAAAAATAATAACCAGGTCCAGAAAAATCGCATAGGTGTATTTGAGATTTAATCCGATTTTAGGGTTCCAAAACACATAAATTATCATATGGCTAGAATATGATGCATGGCCTGTTTTAATCATTTTTCCCACGTTATATAGGATCAGTAGAAGCTTAGAAAAATACCAGAATAATTATGGAACGAACGGATGGACGATTTTGAATTTGTGTTACTCGGCTAGAACCCTTCGAACCAAATAAATCACCACGCCCAAAAACGCGACCAAACCACCTTGTAGACATTTTTCACAGAGTATACATCATGTGAGGATCATGAGAAAAATGGAAAACGAATTTTATGGTGATCGAATGAATTGTTTGAGAATTTACCTTCGGATTTGATTTTGCGACAAGAATAAAAGCTAGCGATCAAAAGACCAACTCCCATGACCTAAACCAAATTTTCTAGGCCTCCTTAGATCATGTACAACACCAGAAAAATATGCTTGGACTCCAGAAAATTCGTATGAGCAAGGAGAGGAATTATGGTGTGTTTTTGTTATTTTTCGGTATAAATTTTAGGGTTTAAATGAGTTTGTTATACAAAAGTGGGATAAGGCCGAATGAGGGGGGGGGGGGGGAATGGGCTGTCAACACACGTTTTCATAAAGCCAAGATCAATTTTTGATAGCCTTCCATATATTCTTGCAATTTAAATGTGTTTATTCTAATTATAAACTTTAATAATATAATTAATATGTATATAAAGTATCTTCGGTTCATAGAGGGTATTTTGGTCATTTTGTACCTTGCAAAAATGTAAATTGTAATAGCCAAAATTATTTGGTAGCATAACTTATCCATTTCTAGAAGTTCGGGATTGATTTGGTACTTTATAAACCTTTTATTTAGTTTTTAAATTCATAGGGGCATTTTAGTCTTTTACCATGCTTTCAAATTTCTGGGTTTTACAACTCTTCCCCTCTAACAGAAAAATTTCGTCCTCGAAATTTGCAAAGAATCAGAAGTGAAAGGATCGAAAACAAAATCGGGACGTACCAGATCAGAATACAAAATGCGGATAACTAGCTCGTATCGACTCTTCGGTCTTCCAGGTAGCCTCCCGCTCTGGGTGGTTCTTCCCAAGAATCTTTACGAATGGAAATGAAAAATCCTAACGATCAGAAATGAATGAAACAAAAGACACAACGGACAGCGAACAGAAATGTAAAAGACTTGTTTCTTATGACTCTTCGTTGTCGATCTAAGATAGCTTCGGATTTCTCAGAAAGACATACTATACTGAATTTCAGATTGCAAAGATCATATCCAACATGACAAATGATTATCGCGTTCTCTCAGAAGAGATACAAGGAATACATAGGATTTTGACGGATATGCCGTCCATAGAATTTGATTAAGCAAATCACATGAGATCGTACGGAACATAGATTTTTTGTGACATCAAATGGCAGAAAACTTCACAGCAGATCTTATGATTCTTGTCAGAAGTATATGGATCAACAAATGTGTGTCAAGAATCGAACGTATCAGATCGTATAACGGCGAACAGATTAAGCGTATAGGTGGAATGAACCTAAGTCTTACAGATGCAAAAATTCTCACATCTCCTATCAACATTATAAGGTTTCTAAAGTACTCCTCGAAATATCCTATGAACACAATAAGGGTACGTCATATGACGTAAGTATTATCACGTTAGCTACTCGTCATAATACCAGCATCATATGAGTATACCATCATGATGGTCATACTTTATCTCAAGTTGCGAACAGAACTACTTATCTTAACCACCTATCAGTCTTTCTACCTCCTAAGGTTGGTCCAAAACAAACATCACTACGGATTCTAAATCGGAGGAATTTGAACGTACAAATAGCGTAACGGAATGTGTACACCTCAAAAGGAAACTCGTCGTCGAAACGTTAGGTCTTCCACAATTCATCATCCTTCTCAAAACGAAACCATCATCCAAACAAATGCATAACGAACACATAACGGAATTTCTAATAGGGTCAGGCTCATTCAAAAGATCCTATCGAAAGGTAACGGAAACTTAAGTGGTCTAAGAGGAAAACGAATTACATCTTCAATATCTTCATCCTTTACAACAATCAAATCTTCCAAATCCAAACGTTTACTAAAAAATTTCATCCATTCAATTTCATGATCTCGAATCTTTTCAAATTCCAAGTAGTCGCTCTCTTGTCTAATCATACGATCATAGGGTGAAAAAGGAAATCATAAACTTGAGTCTGGTTCCTCAAGTCTTCGACACTTCTTCTGGACACTTCGGTGTGGTAGCGTGAATCTCCGACGTGATCACCGTGCATTCCTCCATTTGCGAGTCTGCTTCAGCTCTCAATTCATCTTAGTACAACTAAAATGACTAGAGAAACAAAGTTGCGTGTCTCCTACAGGTTTTCTAGCATGATTTAAAATTCACCAACTCAAACTGCTGTGGACTTCCTGGTTTATGTGCTGAAAGCTCATCTTCTACGGTCTGGTTGTCTTGATGCTCAATTGAAATCTCCACGTGCTACTTGAGGTGTAATCGAGTTTCATCTCAATCTGTCTTCTCCTCTCATGCTTCTCTCTTGGTAACGCCGGTCACGAACATCTTCTACCAATCTTCTACAAGGTTTCTAACTCTAACCATGGTCTTCAGTCTTGGTCCTTTCTGTGGAAGCTCTGTCGTCATCGGATACCTGGTGGTGTTGTCTGCTGTAATCTCTGAACGCAAATCAAAACTATTCTTCTAGAACAAAGGGTCGGTTCACAAAATACAAACAAATGGTCTACGAGTTCCTCGTTCGTCTCTGAGCATAAACACACTGTCATACTATGACAATTGTCCAGCTACTTGCGAAAATATGCTTCTTCCAGCCAATACAATTGACATCATTCAAACTTATAGTGGTCACACGAGTACTAAAACAGCTTCAAGAAATCTTCTTAGGGAAAAGCTTCATATCACAAATCTTTCTCTTCACAAAGATGGAACAAATCGAATCAAATACTGATACGCGGAAATGAATAATGATTACGGTTAAAATTCACAATAGTCGGTGCGCCGCCGCATACTTCTCTCTTTCTTCTTCATAAACGAACAGGAGCATTCACAGAGATCACTGAAGTGAACAAACTCATATTCCATCAGTTCCTACAATCTCTTAACTTCTTCAGGTCAATGCAAACTTCACTTCCCAACGGATCTCAAAAGGTTCATCGGAACACCAGAAATTCGTACAACAAAACTTTCAAATGCTGGAGTTTTCAAGAGTGGATATTAACAGGCGTTAGGAGAAAATTGGAAATCAAGGAGATCAGAGTATGTGCTTCCAAAGCACAATAATTTTAACAGATCCAAATGATTGAGAATATCGTATCAAATATGGTGGAACAGATTATGAAAGGTCACGTTTCAAATATGGCAGTCTACGGTAGTTTCACAAAAGTCACCAATCCAAAATCAAAAGACCTCAAGGTCAAATGCATCCAAAGGCAAACGGATTCTTAGAGCGAATGTGGTTGTCAAAACATACGGATAGTTCACATGTCAAATTTAGGTACATGGTTCATCAAAGTGTGGGATGGGAGAGTATTAGAATATATCAAAGTCAAATATATCAAATTGAAGGTTAGAATAGTGAACAGTTCAAAGGATTGGAATCTTGTTTAGCTTATAGTATAGGAATGGTAGGGTGTGCACCGATAGTAACACGAACATCGTTTAACTGTCTGAGTTGGGATGTAAGGAATATCAGTTATTAACATCGGCATGCTCAGATAACAATTTCGTACTGGACAAATGTCAACATCAATCCTTCCAAAGGAAATTGGTTAACATAAAAAGTTCATCATGAAAATGAAGGGAGGTAAGACTTCCTCGTCTTCTGAGACAAACGTTCTTATAAGGCATGACTAAGGAAAAGGCAAGATTCAGAGTGATGCGGAAGCAAATACTACTCACATGGATGTCCTAGACTACCCATTCCTCACCGGTTATGACTTATGTTCCTATGGGAAAATCTTACGCAACTTCGCAAAGGTTATCCTACGAGCGCCTACAATGGAAACTTAGGGGTCCTAACTTACACAGGCCAAGGGTAGATGTACTACAAGTCACAAACCTGTCTCTGATACCATAATTGTAACACCCCAACCCGGCAAGGGTAGAAGTGTCACGCAAATGGTGACATATCAAAGGCAAGCATAACATACGACTTACATAATACAAATGGTTTACAATGTTACAAAGGAAAATATACCAAATCTACGTAGTCATACATAAATGAATACTAAAACTAAGGTATCGTCTTCATAAGCTAATCTCTCATCCCAAAGCAAACCCAAGCTCCTGGCTTCCTACTAAAACCTGCCGCAGGAAAAGAAATGCGGCTGAGCTTAAAAAGCCCAGTGAACAGATATATAATAAACGGAAACAAAATCAAATGGAAATGAACAGACATATCATAATGAAGGAGATATAGGAAAAGGAAATAAAGAGTAAGGTTTAGGACAGTCATCCACCACGAGCCCATATCATAACATATCATATCATATCATATCACAACATAATCATGTAGAGGGGATGCCTCTCAATAAACAGATAATATGAGGGGTGTCC